>RSEF01000001.1:36909485-36960595 GCA_003993805.1 Himantopus leucocephalus
TTCCCCCCCCCCCCCCCATCTTTTGTCTCTCACCATTTGTTTCAGGGGAATTTACAAGTTGTCTCTTACAGTGGGGCAGCCCCAGCACACGCAGGGACGTGGGGACACTGAGCAAGTGCATTGGCCCCATGGCCTCAGCTGGCTGCAGGGCAGGAGCAGGGGAGCGCTCTCAGCCACGGGCTATTCCCCAGCTTGGCCACTAGACAGAGGAGACCTGGAGGTAACACCCCTCTCGTAGGTCTTTACAATTTATTTCACGCGTTTTGCACAAATGATGGCACTGGCTACCTGTCATGATAGTGTGTTGTGGTGGGGACATCGGGCTCATCGGGCTTGCAGGCTGTTGGTCTCTCGCTGCATGCATTGGTGCAGAAGTAGGAGATGGCAGAGCTGAGCAGGGTTTGTGGCCAAGCCAGGCTGGATTTTCATCTAAATGCCTCAGCTGTGTTGGCTCTCTGTCTCTTCTACTTCAGTAGAATTTGGGTGTACTGGATCAGACTCAGGCATGGTATGGATTAGTAATCTTCTGCAAAGGAAAGTATTATATTTTTATAAGAACGAGAAGTATGCATTTGTAAGAAACAGGAAGGAAAACTTGGACATATTAACAACAACAATGAGGTGGGTCCACCTGATAAGCTAAGTGGTGTACAATGATTTTCTGTTTTTGCTGTTGATGTATAACAGTACAGGGACAGTGATCCCATCAGAGCTGGGGGAGGGGGATACCATAACCAGGCTCCCTGCAGAGAGCTCTGGGTGAAAAAGGAAAAGCTCATTGCTATGTTTCAGGAGTGGTCAAGCATCCAAGACTGCAGCTATTGCAGCTGATTGCTTCTGAGATCTGCCATCAGAGCACCACCTCTGGCTTCAGACTGAATTTTGCAGGGGACACATCCCTCCCATGTGAAAGAAGGATCCTCTGACAGCCCCTGGGAATAAAACAGCTCCTGCTATTCTTGGGTGAGCAAAGCAAGCAGTTTGTGAGGTGTGGAGTGCTTGTCATGGTATTACAACTGGCTCTGCTGAGACCATCTCAGCTAATCTTGCTGTGCTAGAAAGGTCCGGAATATGGCCTGCACAAAGATGTCCTAGAATATGTATGAATATATGGAGCAAATCAAGGAATAGCAGGATGGAGGGGAAAACAAGAGGCTGGGAGGAAGAGAGCTCCGTGAGTTATTGAGAAGGGGACATCCAAGGAGAGATTAATAAAAAAAAAAAAAGAGGTACACCATAAAATATTCAGCAGTAGGGCAGAAATGCAGCTGAGAGGATCAGAGCAAGACTGAAGTAGGGGGATGAAAGACCAGAGAAGTCAGCAGGAGATGAGGTAACTAATAAGCACATTAAAATGTACAGGGTAGGAAGTATATCGGAAATACTTAGACAAAGGGAAGACAGTTAATCTCTGGAGCAAGGTACTCTGCTCTAACCCTGATTTATTACATGACTTTTACCACGAGTCCCACTCCTCAATTTCTCTGCATGGAAAATGTGATAAACTTTATTGGTGTTTGTAAAGTGGTCACTAAGACTGTAAGAAATTGTTAGCAGGTGACTAAGCGTGTGATAAATTGATTTGTGCTCAAATTTACTATTCCTAACTCTGATTGCTCAGCTGAGATGTGAAAGTTGGTGTCCAAGGGCTTCTTCTGTGGTCAATAAGGTGGGTATTTCCACAGGGTGTTTCAGGTCTAAGGTCCTTCTCCTTAGAGAGAACACATAGGCCACCTTTGCTCAAAGGCAGGAGCTTGAGGTAGGAGGCTAGTGCAAGCTGGGATGGACCAAGGACATCACACGTTCAGAACAGTGCTGTAGGATTCCTAAACTACTCACTCCAGATCTCAGGGCAGGAATTACTGGATGATTACTTCATGTGTCAGAGGTTAAGATGATGAGCATAATAGTCTCTTCTGATCACTTTTGACTTGTGTGGACTTCACCAATGTTCACAATTAGAAGTGTCTGCAAATTTTTTTTCAAAATGATTCCTTAGCAAAGCATGTTCTTTTCCCACTGATTTTTTATCTCACTGAAGAGAAAAGTAACCTAAAGAGTTGCCACTGAGAAATCTGAGAGAATATTTCTACTTGTTATACTAGTGCTGGGAGTTTTCTTTATGGTTGTTAATGGTGTGTGGCAGCTGCAGCTGAAACTCCTGCAGCTGAAACTCCTAATCTGAAGCTCAGCTCCTTTTAAAAGAAGCAGGAGATGCTCTGCTCTGACCAAGCTGCACACAGCATTGCAGGAGTCACATGGCTGTAGGAGAACCACAAAACATATGGACTGGCCAGGAAATGGAAGCATCAGGTTTTCAAAGCATATTTTCCAAGGTTGTGGGGTTTTTTTCTTTTATGATTGATTTCTGAGTCAATTGAACAAAACTTTTCCTGTTTCTGAACTGAATCAATGCTCATTTTTAATACCTTAACGGCTTGTTTTCATTTGGAACAAAAATAATTCTGGAATTTCCCATGAGACAGATTCTGTAGTTTCCATTCACATGACACTTGCATTGAAGATGCTATTAAAGTTCAAGGTATTGCTTAATAAACGAATGACAAGGAAGATATCTTTAAATGCTTTCAGATATCTTAAATAAACAAATAAACATTTCCAAATTTAGGGGGAACAGAATTAAAAGCACTGTGAATATCTGCCATGCTGTATGACTAAGTCCAATCAAGGATGTCAGAGAGGAAAGTGTGACTTGGTCTACATGCAGAACATGGTTCAGATTCTTCAGCCAGCCTTAGGGGCACTCAACTTCAGTAAGAGCCTCCTGTGTGGTTTGGATCTTTGGATTTCCTCTTCCTGGGCGTGTCCATAATTTTCTCTGCAGAGTAATTTAGCATCTACCCCTTTTCTGAGAACATTTGGGGTCCAGAAACAAAGATCCAAAACTGGAGACATTCACAATTCTTCCCTCCCTTTCTACCATTAATCCTTCATGCTTTAACAAGCAGTGAAGTTAATACAGCCTAGATTCTTTCTTATCACACTGGTCCCCTGTCCCTCCTTTCTTTGGAATAAAGCGATCTGTTCTTTCCAGTCCATACTCTTGTAAATCAAAGGGATAGATGTCGACACACACCATTAACCAAGTACAAACTTCCTTTTTTTAATTAAAGAGGATCCTAACATTTAGTTTGAAGAAGTATTTGTTTGGTTTTATTTATTTTTTTTAAACACGTGAAGGATGTCAATTGCTTTTATTTTATTTTCAGTAGAAGACAAACGGTACCACAAATAATCTCTGCCACAAAATATTTTAGATGCTATTTCGTAGCTGAATAGGAAGAGAGTTGGGGAGAGCAATACAAAAGTCTTGGCATTTAAAGATTTTAGAATTAAAAGTTAACCTCTTTGGTAAAGGTTTCCATACACATAAATCATGTTTTAGGTACCTTTTCAAATTTAATTGGGAAAACCAGTTGTAATTCTGTTGCTATCCTCTCTGACATTTGCTTATTACTATTAACTATATGAAGACATTTATGTGAAACACAGAAACATCCAGATTCATAACAGCTGATACTAAAAATAAGCAAGACTCTTGGAAGGAACATAGTCTATATTTCAATATACAAATCCTGCTATCTCAGTAGCCAGGGCAAAGTCACCCTAGAATTGCCTCTTTCAAGGTATCTCACGCCTTCTTTTATGGTGCAAAAAGGAAGTAATTGGGCACTAAGCCAGAGAAACCAGTGTTCAGATCTATTAAGTAACTTGTCAAACTTACCTTGCCTGACAAAACCAAGCTTCTTTCAAAATCATGTAAGTGCAAGTACGGACAGACACGATGACTGGTTTTTTTTAGGTATAACGACCAAATGAGTGAGAACTTTGAGTTCAGATCCCTACTTAGCTGGCTGTCTACTGAGCTGTGATCAGTCCAAACCCCAATACCCTACTGCCCAAAGGCAATTCTGATGACTGGGTATAAATAAAAGGAGTGGAAGGGCAGAGAGGATCTGAAAAAGATCTTCAAGATATTTAAGATTAATGATCTTAAAGGTATTTTCCATCCTAAATGACTCTATGATTCTATGAGATTTGTTGAAGCAGTGACACCTTGCAACAAAGGATGGCTTTTCACTGGCCCAGGAGGAAAGGAATAAATAGAGGGGACACAAGAGGGACCTGGAATCTGTATTCCAAGTGCTTTACTTGGAATTATTGCAAAAGCAGTGCTTAGAGTGGGAGCTGTAATGTTCACACCCTCATTTTCTTAAAATAGGCACCTAAACAGGCATTTAGAGTAAATCTGATTTCGGTCCTTCAATGCATTAGTTCTTCAAGTACAAAGACAGGGGCAATAATAGCTGCCTACTCACAGAGAGGATGTGAAAATAAATTCTTGAATGTGCATGAAGCTCTCAGGTACTATTCTGAAATTTTCCATTGCGGTAGTTGGGAGGAAATTAATCAACCTGTCTTTAGATAAGGCATTGAATAAGTGGGCAGCTAGGAAGGATAAAACAAAACATTGAAGAGCTGTTCATGGCTTTGCAGCAATCTGTTATTAAAAAAAAGTATAAGTGGTAATACTGTGACAAAGAGTGTGATATGATAAAAGTCTTTACTAGATAGAAAACACTGTTCTCTTTAGCACTTCATGTCTCTGAACACATGAATGAGCCAGATTCTGCTTTTCTGAGAAAGCTGATGAAGGGCTTCTCTGTTAGAATATGTTCCACTATTGGTATTTAAAACCAGACAAATGTCCTGAAAATCCAAAAATATGTCTGTGCTCATATCCAAAAAGGCTGGTTGGCACACTCCTGTCAATGTGTTTTCCTGAAAAACTACTTAAGTAAAGGGACAAGCAAGAAATTATAGTATCCCTGCAAACGGCTGGAAATTGCATCTTTTTCAGTATGAAGTCATGTCTTTATGTGACTGCACATGCCTCCATTCTCATGTTCACTATCACTCTGCCATGTGGTATATATTTATGCGACACGTAAATATTTTATCTGCTTTTAGACTAGAGTGGTCAGATAAGAGGTAATATTTAAGGATATGGAGGGTCTTGTGACAGATGGGATCACAGATAAGAATAAAAGGTACACAAAAGAGCTACTGAATGGTCAGAAGCTCCTTTTAAGAAAGGGTATGACAGCGTTGCTGAGAGAACCACCCACTTCCAATTTACTCAGCATTTCATGAATGCCCTTGTTTATAGAAGTGCTTGAAAATTTTTGAGCAGTCTCACTTGTTGGCACACAAATTAGAGCTCTACATTCATAAACTCTGTTTTTTTGAAACTTTCCTTTAGGCCTTACCCGGAACGCTCGTGTATATCTGTATTTATTGTACACGAATAAGTACTTTTTAGTAGCCCCAAACAATTTGAGTAAACAAGCAGTAAACTGGGATCTAATAAAATTTCACATTCAATAAATTAGGTGATTCCTTTGTTATATTTCATCAGGATAATGTTTTCATTGGCATACTTGTATTCGTTTATATTAATTCTTTGAGAACTGTCAGCAGCTGTCTGCTGTCAGATGGACTTTGGGTTCTCTTCATTTGAAGGTCCCTGTGGGCACTGGTTGCCCAGAAACGTTTGTCCTCTCCTCCCTGGGAGGTCTCAGAGGAAGGGGCATCAGGAGGAAGCGCTCTGCAGGGTCCACCTTCTGGCTGCTGCTTGCCCTTGTGTGAAATGACTGGAGGGGCCAAACTGACTTGGGACACAAAGCCGTCACTACTTTGATAATAAGCAGCTCTGCCCCTTTTTTAATGCCTTCCCTTGCTCCCCAGCTGACAGATGATGCTGTTTATTTGTTCCCCCCAGTGTTTGAATGAAGTAAATCTCTGATGAGGAAGAAGAGCTGGCTTGTCCAGATAAGGTAGAAGAAATACTTGTGGATGGGGAAAAGAAATGGCTTTGGATATCACGATATGTTGCAAGACAGTACGTTCTACATACTATGCATTTGATTTGATGTCCTCAATGCATGGATTCCTAGACATCTTCAGTGGCTAAAATCCTTTTTTTTACTCACCTGGTAGTATTTACAAAAGTTTCAATATGACATATAGCTCACCTTCGTGTATGTGTTGTCAGGTTGTTGTGTTTGGTTTGGAGCTAACCTTGCTTGCCACCGAGCTAAGTGAAAGGTTACCCATCAGCTATTGAAAGTTTCTTCTGGCTGACCGGGATTTCAAAGAGTAGAGAATTGCTCTGGTTATAGAGCCAATATACTTCAATGCAGCTCTCATTCTGTCATCGCTGGAGTGGTAATACAGAGCAGCTGAAGTATTTTTGTTAATACTTTTTATATCTGAAGTCTAGATGTGGGATATTTATGGTAGAAAGATCATGTGATTTCACTTTACTTGTGGAGCCACTGGAATTTCCTCATCTTCAGAGTGTGATATAGAGCTCATCCTATCCCTCGGGGTTATGCATAAGAGCATCTGGTGTGCCTGCAGAAAGTGTTGAAATGGGTAGACAATTCAGTCTTCTGTGCCTCTGTTTGGAAATGAGCCAGTCACCACTTGAGATGAGAGAAGACACCTTGGGGAGAGCAGTTCACAGGTGAAGGCAGGAGAGGACTGTAATCCCGCACTGGAGTATCCAGCAAAGAAAAGATGATGTGACTAATTTCGGGTCTATGGTGTAAAGGGCAATTTTCTTTGTTATTATAAAAAGTGGAGATCACTGTTAATTCACAGGAGAATTTGTTTATTTTTCTAATTTGTCTCTGAATTAATGAAAAGCCTGCAGCTCTTCTCA
This sequence comes from Himantopus leucocephalus, assembly GCA_003993805.1. Lineage (NCBI taxonomy): Eukaryota > Metazoa > Chordata > Aves > Charadriiformes > Recurvirostridae > Himantopus > Himantopus leucocephalus. The sequence continues at coordinate 36,916,234 of RSEF01000001.1, forward strand.
GGTATCACAATGTCTCTGATTCTGCATGAAAAATGAAGTTGCTAACCTGACAGACCATCAACTAGTAGCAGCAAGGCAGCTCAGCAGTATTTCTTTTCCCCTCTTTTGAGAAAGGGGATTCACTGAGTTTCATTCTGTTTTGTTTTTTCCACTTTCTCCCTCAACAATTTTTCCACTACTTAATTCTGGTTTGACATCTCTGTGCTGACAGAGAAGTTAAGATTGATGACCTCTTATGTTCTTCTGGTCAGAGAAGATGAATCAAAGTAAATGGTTTTATTAGTTAATAACAGCAGCCTACTTATTTTTTTCAAAAATAGCATAGAGTTCAGGGAGCAAAGATTGTGGAATGACAGGGGAGGCAGCTGGATGTAATCCGGTGGTGGTGTTTGCTAGAAACTGAAGGTGGCCCTGGGCATCTTGCCAGTTTGTTCAGGCTGAGACCTACCTCTCAGCTCAGGAGGAACTATCTGAGTCTGTTAAGTTCATAATGTAAACGGATGTCGGTTTGGTTTTGTAACCAGAACTAATACGATTTTAAATAGCTAAGCTATTTTTACTTTTATAATTGACCCTGGGTATACTTCTTGTCCTCTTCCATTCAATGTCAGTTAAAGAACATGGGATCCTTGGAGACCAAGCTGTAGTTGTAGATAATAAAGCCATTAAGCCTGCCATTTTTTGTTTTTGATGGAAAATGCTTCAGAAAACTAGAAAAAAAACCCCAACAGAACAAAATCACTTATTTCTATATATCAGTATAAAAATTGCTTCTATTTTTGGAGAAATCCTGACTCAAAGACTCCTGTTTGGAGCAGTCTTATCAGGGATGATTTGCTGCAGACATCAGATTGCTGCAGGTTTTGAGAGATTCCCACCACAGATATTGCAAAGAGCAATTTTAGGCTCTATCATAGGTAGCGTGTTCTTGTATCATAGTAGCCACGACTGTGGTCAAAACCCTGAGGAATTTCCCAGTGCTTCATGCTGGCAGGAAATGTCCATGCAATCTGTGGCGCATTTTAAGATTTTCTTTTTGGCCTTCTTTTTCAAGAACTGAAAAACTTTCCAGGGCTTGGGAGGCAGCGTGTTAATGTCTGCTGCATGTCCTCCAGAAGGAATCCAGCACACATTGTCCTCAAAGTGGTGGTGACCAGGCAGGGAGGATGCTGTTCTTCTATTCCCACATCTTCATGTAGTTCAGCATGCAGGTGCATGTGGTTTGTGTGTACTTGTACTGCTAAATTATGCTTATTAACAGGAAAATCTTCAGTGGTTTGTAGATCTTGTTCAGCAGACACAGAGTCTACTTCTACCCCTGGCCGCAGAAGCCATGTTCTTACACCCATTTCACTCACTTGCCCCATCCTGTTCTACCCCGAAGTAAGGTTGAGCTGCAGCCCCCACCTGCCAACTCTACCAAGAGCCCTCTGGTTCTCCTCTGTCCTTCAGCTTCGGACCTACTTGTTACTCATCAGGTCTCTCTTGAACCTTTGCACTTGCCCTTTTTCAAACTACTATCTGTTCTGAAGCCACTTTTTAAAAATAATTTTCATTTTTAGGGAAGTGCCTGTATCTGGTGATCTTTTAGTTCAAGGATAAGGCAAAAACCTATCCATACAGATGTGCTCCTTTGCTAGCTAGGAGGGATCACTTCATGCAGAAGTGATACTTAAAATTTGCTGAGGTTCTTTAAATAGAAATATATTTGTGTTTCCAAGCAGAGATTTTGATGAGTTTCTTCACAGTCTAAGCATGTGCATTTTGAGGACAATGAAGTGTGGTCTGATTAAATTCTTCGTGAACATTTCAAGTTCTGGATTAGTGCTGACATCTGCTGTTTATTCTTACTATATACATGAAACACAGGGCAGGGAATTGCTGTCTGTGTGCTTTTTTTGCTGTCTCAGTTCCATGTTTTATTTCACACAAGGAAACATTAATAGAAATCACAAGATACAGTAAAACCTCCATGGGTCAATAAATATTGCTATGGGATTTTGAGACATGAAGTAAGGAGCTGACAGCAAAGATGAAACCGAATTTCTATCCTTTTAAATGACTGTTGAAGCTTTTAAGTGGGGAAAAGGCTTGATACAGGTGGCCTAAGGAATGAAGCTGTCTACGTACAGGGTGGATATTTAGCCTGGAAGCTCCTTAGTGCAGGAATCACTTTTCTGTTATCCATTTCTACGGGAGCCCCTAAAATGTTGGGGTCCTAATCCACAGCAGGCATAGGTGGCTGCTGCCACAGGGTGAAGGGGTTATGGCAACAGTGCAAGAGTACCATGTCCTCATCTTCCCTTGCCTGCTCCGAGTCAAACCCAGCAGCACCAGTGCAAGGAATGTCAGCTCCCAGCCTGGCCGCAAGCATGTGTATCACTCTGAGTCACCTGGGCAGGTGTGACTCCTCAGTGTCACTAGGACCTGCAGGAAAGAACTACTGGGAGACACCAGCTCCTTCCATACACGTTATTAAAGAGCTGGCATGGTCATGTAGTGCTTGCTGGGCTGGGCGTGATCGACAGTATGTAACGGGTGCCTTGACTCTTCCTGCTCTTGCTAGTCATCCACCCTTCTAACCTCACCCCAAACCATTGTGTGGGATAAAACAGTTTTAGATAACAACATTTTCTTTGTGATGAGGTCATCATTATAACAGACATCAGGGAGAAGATAAGCACGTGAGGTTCTGTGGAAATCCCAGATTTATCCCATTAGCACAGCACACAACAACACTTATGTTTCCGCTTTCAAATGAAAACAAATCCTTCACTTAAATGAAGTGACCACATGTACTGATCCAAATACAACAGTGGCAACTGCCAATTGCATTCCCTTTGCAAGGCATTGGAATTAAGCACACAGATATTCCCAGTTTTAGGACTTGTTGCCTGTGTTAAGTATCATGAGTCAGAGAGAGGCAAAATTTTCAGGTCGGTTTTAAAATCAGAAAGGCTTTAAAATAACATTTGAATAATTTTTATCTGTGTCATGGTATTCCAGTCCACTATAGTTTCCCTTTTCCAAATTTTTCTCCAGAAGCATTAATCCTGTAATTTTTTTTCCCTTGTAAAATGCTTCATTCCCTGTCCCATGAATCCAGGATCTGGGCTTTTAAGAGATTTGCAACTAAACTGGGAGAATTGGCAAAACAGTGCTCTAGCCTTTCTGGAGGATAATGTTAACTAACGATGTCATTGCTGAGGATCAGGTTTCTGGAGTGTCTGGCTTTGATTCTATTAATAGTTTTAAACTAAAAGAAAGTAGATTTATATTAGATACAAGGAAGAAATTATTTACTATGAGGGTGGTGATACACTGGAACAGGTTGCCCAGAGAAGTTGTGGGTGCCCCACCCCTGGAAGTGTTCCAGGTCAGGTTGGACGGGGCTTTGAGCAACCTGGTCTAGTAAAAGATGTCCTTGCTCATGGCAGAGGGGTTGGACTAGATGATCTTTAAAGATCCCTTCCGACCTAAACCGTTCTGTATTTCTATGATTCTTCAGTGACTTCCAGTGACTCTGGCTGAAGTCAGAAGGATTCCCTCAGGAGAAAATGTGCCAGCAGGGTACAACATTGTAAAAAGTTATGTCATAAATGCAAGGTAAAGCCAAAATATTAACCTCAGGAAAACCTGTGAATTTTTAACATGCTTTGCACTGTAAGAGTAGCAATTTTATTCAATTTGTTGAGAGTGTAACTGTTAATTTATTGTGATAAAAAGGCAATAATATGCCTGACACTGAAAGTATTTAACTTTTTTGGCATGTGAATTAAGTTAACAAATACAGTCAGTTGCAAAATTGTTATTATTACATAAAAGTAGTAATAATGAAGTTTAGAAAACTCATTTAAGTCTTATGAGAGGTGACTTTACTACTGTAAATTAGAAATAAGTAGATGACAGATGACACTAATCGTTTTGGACTGGAAGAGATCTGAGCCTTTAAATTACAATCCCAGTGAGTACAAATAATCTCTCAGAAGTCACTGAGGTTTTCATTAACCCAAAGCTGAGGCTGGCACAGTGCCTCCTTCCCAGGCCCACGCTGGGACCTGGCTCAGGCTCTCTACACCCCTGAGACCACAGGAGGGCTGGACAGATTTCCAGCTGCCCGTGAGCCCCCTTGAGAGGTTTGTATGTACCCAGTGCGCTGTGGGGCAGGGCAGGGAGTTACCAGCTTTGCTTGTGCAGCTGAAGGTTTCTCTGGGTGCATATGACCATGGTGCACTCACGCTCCTTTCCCATAGCACCCCAGGGATGGTGTGAGGAACGGGAAGAAGTAGATCCTTGCCTTGCTGTCAGTCCCCGCTCCGCCAGCAGCACTCGCTGTGTGCAGGAAGCAATTGCTTCTGTCAGTACATCATCATACTCTTCTCTCCTGAAGGGGAGATGACAATAAGTAAGTTCCTGCATGAAGGCATTTCCATTGCATTTTAATTACGTGCAGCTTCAGCAAGTTGCACGAGTTGCTTTAGTTTTAATGACATTGTGTAATTCACTTCACAGAACTGAGAAAGCTACCGAAAGCATGAGGGCAATTACAGATCATACTTAGGGGTACAGGAATATTTTGGATCTTCAGTGCTAAAGACTTAATTATATTAAAAAGCAGTGATTTCTTTTTTTTTCCAAATTGTTTTAGTTAAACATCCCTGCCATATCCCCAAACATGTTTATCATTTAGCACACAGAAAATATATATCTTCTGCCAATTAAAATTTTTGAGGTCAAATTCACCTTTGGCTGAATTACCAGCTCTCCACAAGGTGCTTGGATGTGACTACATTATTTCGGCAGGGCTGTGGGGGATGGTGCTCTCTAAGTGCTACCTTTGTTGTGACTGTGCTCCTTAAAATGGGACTTGACATTTGTGGTCAGTTAGAGAATTTGGTGGCGACCTGGAGAAGATGCCAAGTATTACAGCAACAGAGATAGTCAATGACATTAACCTGCTCTGATGCTTCTGCATTATTCAAAAGAAGCCAGGGATAGGGAAAATAGAGTGGAGGCTTCAATGGTGTGCTTATCTGATGCAATCTTATTGTAATCTGAGGCGGCCACAGTACTAAATTGTAAACCAATAAAGTAATTTTCATCACCTATTTTAAACATGAGTTTGCCTTAAACTCTTATTAGTTTAACAGGATTTCATTGAGAAAGATCTTCCTAAAAGTGTTCACTTGCAAGTGCTTGTAACAAATCTGGCTTGTGTAAATGACTTCCCTAAGTCTGAACCTCAGAAGGGTCGCCTATAATCATGTTCCCCATGCTCAGGAGTGCGCAAGGACTGCTTCCTTGTGGGAATCCTCATGAGTTGCAACATTCCCATGGGAGCAAGGATTAATCTTAGCTCTACTTCTACATGTCCAAGTATGCTGACTGCTGTGTAATTTATCAGGGGCAGATTGCCATTACCCTGATTTAGACAGGTGGTTAGTTCTTCTCTCTTTCTCTTTCGTCCATTTTTACAGACAGACCCTCACATGTAATCTCTTCTTCTTGCCGTTGCATAGACAAAGGAGATGATTCTTATTAATACTAACGAGGGGTTACTGTGAGGAACAGTGTGCAGAGGCAGTATTGCAGTGAGGAAGGGAACAATCTGTTCTCTGTTTCTGCTGCTTTAGGACAAGTAGCGATGGGAACATACTGCAGCAAGAAAGATTCAAGTTAGACATTAGGAGTAACAAATCACTTTATAAGGGCAAGGACAGGGGAGTGCTGGAAAAGATGGTCTCAAAAGATGGTGGTGCCTATGGAAGACCATGCAACCAAGTTGGACAAACACTGTCAGGAACGGTGTGTTGGTCCTGCTCAGCTATGGGCAAAGGGTTGGAATTTGGAACCTTTCTGGGCCTTCTCCACAGAAATATTATTTTGCCACAGAGGGCTTGGTTTTAGGTAGGTAAACTGCCATTACTTCTACATGAACTTTGATGCCTCTGTGTTACTGAGATTGGGCCTGGCATGCATGAACCCCCAGGTGGATGCCAGCTAACACTATCCTTCCCTGTCCCTTTACACAGCGGTGCAGTGCTACAGCAGCAGGTCGCCAACGGCAGCTGGGTGCACCACATTTAACACTTCTTTCTACAGTGAAGTGTCTTTTAACATGTTCCAACAGCATAAAAGCAGGAGGAACCAAACTATAAGTAGGAGGCAGGGAGAATCATGTTAGGAAGCCAGTCTGCAACTTGTGTAATCTTGGCTAAAATACTCTGCTTTTTGAAACATAATGCTTTGCAAACTCTCTCTTCTGCTCTCATAAACTCTCTTATGTGTTATTTCTGCAGTTCCTACTACAATGATGCTCTGGAGTGTTAGTGTAGTCTTGTAGTAAGTTAGAGTGAAAGGGAGCATCCATGGATATATTACACCTCTGCTCCTTCCCACTATAGTAAGAAACCTTCTAAGAGTGTGAAGAGCTGCTCCCTCTCTTTTTGTGTTTGCCCAGCTAGGTAGTGGCTTGTAGCATGTATATCAAGCTAAGCAAACAAAAGCACACAGTAAATGTGGTCTACGTATGATATAGTTTCTTCCTGCATTTTCAGGTTTGAACATTAACTGCACACAGCCAGGAAGGAGTAGGAATATATAGACAGGAAAAACTACCACTGAATTATTATGCAAGCTACTTAGCACCTACAGTTATTGCAGTTTTCAAAGGGACTTTTAAAATACTGCATCGATACAAGGGACAGAATACTCCCAGGATGGGAGAGGGGCTTCATATGTATCATTTGGCAACAGTGTATAATGGGTATAATATTTGTAACAGCTGTTAGGTGCTCTGAAGCTACACTACATTTATGGAATTTTCCATTGAGCTCTAAATATTCAGGTCACATACACAGTTAAATTTCCAGCAGTGGCAGTACAGATAAAAGCACTCCAACCGTATGCCATAATTGTGCTCTATTTAGAGAGTGCAGCAACTTAGGCATTTTCACAGCAGTCGTCTTAGATACGGTATACATTCTGCTTTATAAATGCCAATTCATTAGCGCATGTAAGACGTAGCATGCTGCTCTTAAAAAAAAAAAAGGGAGCGTGCTATGTTTCAGTGAGGAATAAACATACAGAAAAAAACCTATTACTGAGAAGAAGGGACAGAAAAATTGAGAGAAATGACAAATTCAGTTTCATCTTTTAGACAAAGATCTGTAGAATGTCAAAGTCCATTTTGTAAGAGGTTTCAAATAAGTGGCAGTTATTTGAGTATCCATAAATTAATATTAAGAAGACTTGATTGATTGGAAATTTCCACTTCAGGATATTGAATTGCAGTATATGAAGTCTGCAACAGAAAGAGTGTATCATGGACAGGGCACGGTATTATAATACGGTGAACAAGCATGTGTATTTTGTAAATTGTTTGTAGCGATGTTAATCTAGCTACAATTCCAGGCTGCAGGAAAGACAACATTATTTTAATGCTTCTTCATGCTAAAGGTTTTTTACATTTAGCAAGTACTAAGCAAGCAAGTCTGACCAAAACCAGATCCTAAAAAAAAGGAAAAATAATTCTATCTCTGCAATGAATTAAAATAAAACACAAAGAAGAAAACATTGGAGCTAAAAAACATGTTTTAGTGGCCAGGAAGGCATGTTCACCTGTTGTAATATCAGTTTTGAGACAACCAGCACGGCTATGTGAGATCAGGTATTCATGAAAAATAGGTCAGCGCAGTCAATCGGATTGAGTTCCCAGTCTTGCTAGACTTATGAATAAAATATTTTGTACCTTTTTCTACAACTGTGCTCCATCTTGAACATCACATATATAAATCTGTTTTAAGATTTATTACGATTGCAAAATATGTCCATGACCAAAATGTGGATCATTAAACTGTATTTGTAAGTCACCTTTCTGTGGCCTTTCTTTTGTAAATTCTGTACATATTGAAATACATTGACCTTGCACCTTCTCCGTGCTGGAAACTCAAAGGAGACTGAGAGACTTTTTGCTGTCTTTTCCCCCTGTCCTGTCCTTTGTCCTGTAGTATCTGGGTAATTTGTCCCATCCAGAAGTTTTGTCATGCCTCACCTAAGGAAACCTCAAGGAGGCCTGTGCAGAGGTGACAGCTGGCATCAAAGTCACAGCTGGAACATACCCATAACCCTTGGTTACTGGATATGTTTTCTGGAGACAAGAAAGCTAGTTACAAAACAGTATTGATGACTCTGGCAGGTCTTTCAGAGGAGCTTTACAGTGTTACTGCCCCGATGGCCATGCTTTTTCTNTGATGGCCATGCTTTTTCTCTTTTATGGAAGCTTACAACCCCGTTGCCCCAGCTGGGAGAAGGGAGTGCCTGATTCCTGTCCCCCAATCCAGCTCACACCAGGGTCTACGGGCCTGAATCGCCAGCAAAGGTAAGAGCAGCAAAGCCTTCTCCTTGAAGTGTGTGCTGTACACATGCTCCCTCCAGTCTACTTGCCTTTGGGTCCAGTCAGCTGGGCAGAGAAACGGAAGCTAACGTGGTAAGCTTGCCCTGCTTTGCTCGGTGGGAACCAGGCGGCAAGATGGCTGCGAATCCTGGGCTGGCTTATGCCAGGACATGGGGCTGGCAGAAAGGGACAGGGCTCTCTGAGGCTGCTGGAGGGAAAACACAGCTGCTTCTGGGTCCCTTTCCACACCTCTGCACCTCTGGCGTTGACTGCCGTAGTTCAGGTTTGTTCTCCTTCCCGCGCACACCTGGCTCAGCTGCCTGGTGGGGCAACTGGGCAGGAACGTTATGCAGCATCTGAAAGCGAGCAGAGACTGATTATCCAGCAGCTCCCAGAACTCCTGACTCTTTTCTTCTCTGCCCTCATCATCCAGATTTATTGAATTGCCAGCTATATTAGAAGGAGATGTTTCTGCTGGGTGATATGTACTTAAGCATTGCTCTAATTAGAGCCAAGGAAGGGCAGGAGAAAGTGGAAGGCAGAGAACCTAGTCCTCTTTCTGCAAGATAACAATGTCTTACAAAGCAATTACAGTAACTTACTCCTGGTTTCAAGACACAGAGCAGATTCTAGCTCTGTAAAAAATTTTTTATTTTTAAAGGTAAGTATCAATTTTCTTTCACACCGTGCAGAACATGAAGCTTTCATGGAAGAGCACCCAACCTTTGCCGGAGGTCTCCTTTCAGCTATGCACCCTCAGAAGGATCCAAAACAGACATGAATTTCCAGGATCGTTTAACAGGCTCAAGTAGTTAGAAGAGTCAAACAAAATCCTCACCTTAGGAAGTATCTGGACAGCAAGTGCCATGACAAAATGGCTTTCCACAATTTCTGTCCCCAGACCTTTAACTAAAAAGGTCTGATCCACCTCAGCTATACATCTGGATGTACTGGGTTGATATCTGTGGTTCATCACTTTCATGCATTGCTTTGGACTTATTATAGAAACGTTTAACCTGCGTGCCACAGGTGCGGAGAAAAACTGTAGGCATGTAAAGATGCAATCATGGAATAACAGCAAGACATTTTTAATAGGGTGCATGCAATGCCTTATAATAGTGTGGCTCAAAACAAACAAAGTCAAAAAGTGATTTTCTTCATCTGTCTTAACAAAATTGCAGAATGTTTGCAGAACATTTGAATTTGCCAAGACCTTTTGATTTATGAATGATAAATATGAAACAGGTATTAGGAGCTGCAAACAGGGCTTGATTATCCATCAAACAGACAAACCTGATGTCCTGGGAAGGCTGCTGATTGCATCAGAGTTGTGTTTGTCTGCTTTTCTTAGTTACTTCTTTCTGTGGGCAGTCACTTAAATTTTCAACCCTTTGGGCGGTCTGTCTTGCAGTTAAAACAGGCAGAAACAGTTTCTGCAAAATCAGTAAAAAAAGCAACAGGGCAGCTGTCACTGCCCCCTCTGATTTAATTTTGCCATGTTCTTCTGTCTACAGTCTGCAGCATAAAATAAAAACATTTAAAGTTGAGCAGTCTGAATATGCTTTTGCAGCATGTAGGTCACCCTATCAGTTATCTGGCATGCCCTGACACATAAGCTTCTGAGCTAATAAACCTTGGGACTGTGTGGATCAATTTCAGCATCCAAAGCTAATGGAAATAAATCATTAGCTATTTTTATTTAATTTTTAATTTTGGCACCCTTTTCCCCACAGAAGAAGATTATAGAAAGAGTTCATTACAGACAAAAATTCAAATACTGGCTCCCTTTAAACAGCTGAAAAACGGTATGGAACTAACCTTCATGTCCTTCTAAGCCAAGTCTCTCTAATCTTTCAAATCCAGTTCAATCTTATTATCAACTCACTTGGCAGAATTAATATAGTAAAATGGGCACTTTGCCAAGTTTTCTTTACACACAGTTTCTGCTCTGCCAATTCAATTGCAAATTATTTCTTTACAAAGCTTAATCATACGTAATGAATTAATATAAGCAAAAAGACAGAAGAAGATACGGTTGACTACGTTACAGCCTAAAGAGGTAAGCAGTCTTATAAACCTGAGAAAAGGATATTAGACACCAATATTTATGCTGGGATAGATTCAAATCTACACAGCATATAGAAAATGAAACAACCAAACTCATCCAAATCTATTTGAAATGAAGATTGTTTCATTTTCTTATTGAAATACCAAAAGTAAATGGTGCTAAATGGAAATCTTTTCATTCTAATTTGGATAATAAAACATGTAACCTCTTTTCCTGCTCTACCTGGAACACCAAATGGATTGTAACTTCCGTATTTCGCACCAAACTAAAAATAACTTGGTTATCTACTGCTAAATCACTGCTATTCTCAGCATGGCTTCTAATAGAATTGCTTTGGCCACACTGGGAGTGGTAACAGTTGTAAGCTGTTCTGCTAGTAATGTCCTAGTGACCAGAGTTCCAAGCAAAGACATGGGTACAATTTGTACTTATCTGTTGTCCAGTAACCTGTTTACACCAAAAATATTGTTGCCATATATAGGGGTGTGAAGAACACTGATTACTTGTGTCAGGGTAATAGGATTTCTGTGGACTTTTCAAAATCTAGGATTGCCATCAACTATTTGAAAACTATCACTATATGTACTTCTTCAGACTGGGACATGGCCGTTACAAATTGAGCTATTACCTGAGCACAGACAACATTTTCAAAATCTATATTTGCAAAAGGTGAAGAGGTGCTTTTAATACCACATGAATAGAGAATTCCAGATCTATGTACTTAAACACTCATTAAAACTAAAACATAGCACGTGAGCCAAGACTAAGGGGCTCATGTTGCAAATGGATGCAATAAATCACTGCACTGAATGCAGAAGAAAATTTTATTGATAAAACTGACCTTGAAATTTGATGCCATTTACCACAAAAAAAAAAGATATTATTTCACCAGGCAGCTACTGGTGTTTCTGCCCTACCTGCTCTTATGTAAAAAGGTTATTGAAAAGTACCCACATTTATTACTAGACTTTTCACAAGCTCCCAGTGATCTCATGAGGAAGCCCTGTCTCAGCTAGAGACAAGCTTTGCTTGATCAGCAGAGATAAATTGGACTTCTTGTTTTCTACTGAGGTATCCTCAGTTCCTTTCTGCTCTCTGGCACTACTTATGAGAGAAACTAAATAGGCTTGTGGTTTCCATTGGATCAGTCCTGCAATCCTTAAAATAAAAACTTTTATTACGTACAGATAGGTAGACTTGTAGGACAACCATCATTGCTATGTCCTGTGGAATGGTAATGGTCTGGGATGGTGACCAAGCATGCTGAGGAAGCACAGTCTAAGTGGATCTACATCCCCTTATTTCCATTGTGGTTCACAAACCCTGGCATGGGTCTCTATGATGTAGCAGTCACTTTGCTGAATAATGCATCTGTGTCTGGTACTTTCATTATCTTTCTCCCCATCCAAAGACGTAAAGAATATGAAAATCCAGAAGATTATTTTGAAAATTTTCCTTCTGGCTTTGCAATTTTAATAGGCTCAAGCAGTGATACAATACCCAAGTAGTGAGGGAAGAAAGACAGCCAGGCAGGTCAAACCCAGAGCTGTCCTTAGAGCTGAAAATGTTTCTGAAATGGTGAAAAGGGACACTATTCCCTTAGAGAATCCCTGTTTTGATCTTATCTCAGCCACCAGCTTCCTTTCAACCAAAGCCAATCCCTTGTCCCTATGCCTTACTCCTGAAACGGTGGTAATATTCATTTATGTCAAGGACAAGATCTGAAGGTTTTATCAGTTAAAGACCACAAGACATCAGGATGTGCCCAGGCTGTATAATGCTGACAGTGAGCTGGTTTGAGTACCAAACTCCTACACCTAGCTCTGCTGAGTCCCCAGATGAAGTGCTGAGCCACCTTCCAGACCTGTGCCAGGTAATTAAACACCTTTGCATGCATGGTAGAGCCCTGGGCTACCTGTACACACTGCCAATACCAGGACAACAAGAGGTGCATGCACATTGATGAACACAGGTCCGTGCCCAGACCCTTGGTGCACCGGGCTCTTTTAGTCCAACCCTAACAAAAATCAATCTATTTTCTTTAATTGATACAGGAGTTTGTGGTCTCGTTCAAGAACGTTGAGGAATTGAAGTTACGATCACTTTCTTTTCATGTGAAAGTTTAACAGAAGAACTCTAGAAAATAACAAATGTAACCAAACACTGGTTCCTCTGACCAGTTCTTCTTGGCTGGCTTTTCACTCTAATTAATGCAATAATTTAATTAGCATAACTGTTCATGATTTTTTTGTGTATGGATTTTGCATACACACCCCTACTTCTGTCACTGACTTCATTAGGATTGCTTGTAGTATGCACACATTCCTTTTAGCAGATTTAACCACTGTGTGTCACGTGCCAGTGGGAAGAAAATTCTGCCTCAGTATTCTCAATATTTAACAAAAAACATTTGAAATAACAATAAACCACACATGCTGCAAAAACAGAAAAGAGCAGAGCTCAGCAAACTCGGAGAAGTTGCAGTCTGGATTGAGTGAGATCGAGAAATCTCCACAGACTGCTTGAGTCAGTGCCTGAACTAAAAATTGGCTGTTTGGTTCCATCAGTTTATCTTATAAATTGGTATTTTGCTTATTCCAAGCAAATTATAGGTCTTCCAAAGACAAGTTTTTCCCTGTCACAATTTAGAAACATGTTGAATGATACAATCTTGTGCACACAATGCAAAAACTGCCAGAAATGGCCATTTTACAGCCTCACCATTTATGAAACACATTTTCTTCAGATTTGCCTTGATTCTTCAGGTCCAGTTGAGGTCTACAGAGCAAACCAAAGCCCACGCCAGAAGTCAGTGGCAGAAGGCCCCAGCACTAAGATTAAAATTTCTGTCTCCAGTTCTTTTCAAATGGTTTGGGTCTGACCTTTCAGACGGGAGGACAGCCAGCTGCTTGCTGCGTGGGCAACGGGGATCTCCTACTTAATGAAAATGCTTAAACCCAGCCTGTGTGTGTGTTAGGACATGCTTGAGTGTTTTCCAAGGAGCCAACCCAGAGGGAACACTGGCACTGGCACTGCCCTGCAGCAGACAGCAGCAGCTCAACTGGAGCCATGGGGTGTCCCTGCACAGCAGTGCCCCACACCATGGGTCACTGCCATGGGCAGCCCTGGGTGCTGGGAGTCACCCAGATGGGAACATGTGGGTATTACGCCCACCCTCAGCTGAATCACTTGGCGCTGGGTGTCCCAGCCCTGAGCATCCCTGTGAGTGACATCACATGTTCGGGGTGGAAAAGATAAGGAACCGTTGAGAGTTCACTGATAAGCCCATGGGGTGGGGAAGTGGGATCTGGCTGAGCTTCTGCAGGAAGTTTATCAGAGTCTGTGGCACATAAAACCAGCCAAATTGCTTCCAGATCTAAGCTAGATATGGTAACAAGTCAGGTGGGTTTTGTGCGGTGCTGCATTTAATAGGAGCAATTCAGTAGCTTCGGCTTGGTGCTGTGTCTGCAGTGGGTGGTGATCTGCCAGGGTCTTTGCTGCTTTTGCAGCAGGTTACTCCCCTGCTTGGCCACTGGCTGACCACAGCCACTGGTGAGTTGACTACAAGCCCCTCTCCCATCTGGACACCTCTCGTAATGGATGCTTTCTAACTAGAAAGATACAGATGTGCTAGTGTGCTATATCAAGCACAAAAGACAACTACCCGATAGAAATTACACACTCACTGCCATTTCTTCCATTTTTGGCATTATAAAACACAGTCAGTCATCCACATCATAAAAAGGAGGAAAGTATTACCAAAAATTGCGGTATTAGATTATGCTTCTCTTTTAAGGAGAAGTTTTATTTTAATTTTACTGCAGATGGTAGGGTTCTGTACTAATGCTATGGGTGAATATTTTTTCGCATATCTAAAGTGTAAACTGTGGAACTTATTCTAGTAGGAAGTTACAGAAGCCACAAATATAAATGACTTAATAATGACAAATTCATGACTAAGTGGCTCATCAGTGCCTGTTAAGTAGCCTGATCCAAAGGTAAACGCCAGCTAAACATGCTCCTAAACTCGAAACTACTAGAAAGGGAGGTGTTCTTGTGAAAGAAACATTGTGGATTGCTTTACTTTTAATTAGCTTTTCTTAAGGTGATATCTCTGATACCAGATACCAGACTAGATGGAGCCTCACTCAGAGTGCGTAGAATTTTAAATATTTGACCTTCCTCTCATGTAATAATTTTACTCTTTCCAAATCTTGACATACTTGGTAGCAATGTTCAGTATGTGCTTCCAGGTGATGTCAAGCAGGATTTTGCTGAAGGGACACCTTTGCCCATGTCATTCTTTCAAAGCAATTTTAGTGAGATGTCTGTAGGGTCTGAGTTTGGTTAGCATCATTCAAAAGTTAGGTCACTGGCATTTTTTCTCATTATTTCCAGGAAAAAGACTGAACTCATGCCAGCTAAGATCACTACCCTTCAGAAAGTGGTGTGAGAGACCTTACTGTGCTATGAAAAGACACGGAGTCCACACCACCTAGCTCTCTGGAAAAGCATCGCTGGGATTAGAGAAGATCTTGCAGGGATTAGTAGAAGACAACGGAAAACAGACTTCACTTTCTCTAAGCTTGTGCTATGCTCTTACGTGGAAAATAAGACTGCAACAACAAAGTCCTGGAGAAAAGTCCTGCACCACCTTTGGGAGGCCAAAAGGCTCTTCTGCCACTGATACATTTGTTGGGTATGACAAAGGGGAAAGCGACACACTCTGGCACGGCAACTGTACTGCTGAAGTGCTACTTCAAAGAAATTGAGGGATGTCACAAAGGTATATATATGTACAGAAAAATTAATAAGGGTTTACAAACAGAGAAATAGATTTCTGCTAGTTATTTCTAATAAACTGTCTGGGGAGCAGCTCTCTGGGGCCCTGCTGGGCAGCTGAGCATGGGGCAGCCCTGTGCCCTGGCAGCAAGGATGGCCAGCAACCTCCTGGGCTGCACAAACATGAGCACAGGCAGTAGATTGAGGGATGTGACTTGTCAGACTGCTTCCAGAATATTGGATCCAGTTATCCCCCACTCTAACCCAGCACAAGAAGGACCTCAATAAGCTGGAGCGAATTCAGTGGAACCTGCAAGAAAAATCAATAAAGGTGGGATAACTCATGTATGTCTAATTGTTAATGAACCTTACTGAATTTTTAAATAACTTGGCACTTTTTAGTTGTTAGGATTCCATATTCTACAGGTATTCAGAGGCTGTGCTTTGCCTATTAATACTTTTCTGCTGTCAAGCCAGCAATAATAACCATTAGTTTCATGTTATGATGTACTTCCATAAAATCTGTATGGAGGCTGAATGATCTTGTAATGAGCTGCAACTGCAGCATCCTTTGGTGAAGCTTTGTGCATTACCTACACCACTTAAATTTAATGTGCCTCGTAGTCTAAGCAGCCTTAATCAGATCGTGAGATGGAACAAGATTGCCACCAAATATGACTTTGGAGAATTAGGGTTTCTGAAGGAAAATGTCAGCTGGATGCCATTTTTAAGTGCTCTTTTTCTAATATTAAGCACTTACAGTGCAGGCCAATATAGAAATATAGAGTCTCTTATTTTTCAGGCTCCAGGTTGAGAAAAGAATTGCTAAGTTTCTTGGCAATACTACCAGGGATTGGTGGAAGACAGTACATATAGCACTTTGATTTCTTTAAGCCTACAACAAACTCTTACACATGACAGGGCATAAAAAGACAAGTGTTAAGAAGGAGCCCTCTGGAGATCCTCTCTTTAGTTCCTAATGTGTGAGAGAAGTTTATTGTTGTAGCTCTAAACCTGACTGTTTTACTAGAGGGAAAGGCAACATTAAAATTGTTCAGCTGTTTATAATGCTAGTCAGATGGATGTATGCAACCTTCTGCGGTACTGCAGTTCAGCAAAGGTCATTGACGTGCTGGTTTAAAGGAGCCCCACCTCCATATTTGAACGTTTGTGGCTGGCTCACAGGCTGGTGTCCATCAGCTCACAAGAATGTATAACTAAGACAGTAATTCACTCTGTGTCCAAAGGGACTATCTGAATGATGCATTATTTTTATCTAAGTTAATTTCTTCCAGTTTGTCATTATACTTTAGATAGCATGTCACAGCCATAGTTTTCAGTCTCATTTTACCTGACAGGCTGCAACATCATAGAGCTGGAGGAGGCCTGGGTCTGACCTGGCAAGCGAGTAGTCCATCTCTTTCCGCAGTGATTCTGCAAAGCCCTGTTCTGCTCTCCGTGCAAGCCCAGAGTGGTGTTTTCAGGGATGATCTAGGCCGTGCCAACAATGCAGTGGGAAGCTCAGAATTCCTTGGATCCCCTTCCTATCAATGGCTGAAACTAGAAAACCACTGAAAATCCCATCTCATTTTCCTTGGTTGTGAGCTGAGGTGCTCCACAGTGACTTGATGTGAATGGGTTAATGCCAGTTCATCTATCCTGGGTGGAAACCCTGTCTTTGCTGTGTGCTGTGCTCTGATACTCATTTGCATGTGCATCTAAGACTGCTAAGGCTGCATCCTATGTTTCTGAGCATGCAGAACTACTTTGTGGTGGGGTTTTCTGGAGCAGAATTTTCCTGTCCTTCTGAAAATGCAAAAGGATTTGCAATACTCATGGGGCTAAGGGCATCCTTCTTTATGTCCTTTCTACTTCATACTTCTTACATGAAGTGCCTTCAAATTTTGCTATTTGAATTTTAGCTTGTAATCTCTACTGGATTAGTCAATATAGTTAGTTAAAGCATCCCTGTAGCTGAGTTAAGGGTTGTATAATGACAACATACGACCAAGAGGCAGTACTTTAGTTATATGTCAATGAAATTTTACAGGGATTGCAGGGTCACAGAGACAAGTTTTCTTTTAAAAATGAAGCCAAGACTAGAGCAACATGGGTAACATATGTTCATCTTTTGTACCCATAATGTTTAATACAAAATTAGTAAAATTTAAAGAAATTGAATGAACTTTGTAATAATACAAGAAACAAAAAAGACACTGCCAGGGTTCTCCCTCCTGACACCCCTTTGTGTTTTTTGTTTTCATTGGTATTTCATAGCAAATGTCTCACCAGGGGCAAAGATGCAGGTATCGTTTTAGAGGAATGACCCCTTAGTTCTGTGTTCTGTCCCAGAAGGATGAAGGAGCGTCTGACATCATGTGAGGCTTCAAAAGAAAGGCAATAGCACTAACCCACCTAACAGTTTTATCAATGTGGAACTGTCTGATTTCATAGCACTGCTGAATCTGGGATCAGCAATTGCTCTGCCTTTGCTTCTTACAGGTACAGCTAAGCAAACAAACAGACAAGCAAAGAGGGGAATTACAGCTTTGATTCTTCTTTTTCCTCCCTCTTTGAATGACACAGTGTCAAAGAGTGATCTGGTTCCACGGCATTGCTGAGATTCCCTCGTTTCTTTTTTTTCAGGAGAAATAGGATTTGGTAATAGCAATAGGTATGCAAAAAAGGAGGTGAGTGAGCAGATGTGCAGAGAAAATCACTGGGCAGAAATCTCCCCCTTGGGCTACAAAACATATTGTATATGAACTCTGCATAAAAGCTCTGTATCCCTTGGCTCTCTGACAGCAATTATGATCAACCTGCAACCAAGCAGCTTAAAGACTGCTCAGCAGCTGCATTTGCTCGGAGTTTCCAGAGGCAGCCGTGAGTCAGTGGAAACAAATCCAGACTGTGTGACTTTGCGCAGCCTTCTGCTCACAATTACAATCAAGATGGATGGGAGACACTTCTGTGATTTTTTTTTGCCCCACAGGGGGACCCTCTGGAGACCACACATGCACTGCTGCAATTACATTATAGCAGGTCAATAACAGGACAGAAAACTGTGGTTAACGAACGATTCAAGATTATCACCAGTCAATGCAGTGCCATTAAAAAAGGGATGCAGAATTATGTATAGAATTGTCTGAAAAATATTTTCCAGAAGGTTCTATTTCCATAGAAATGTTCCATTTTCAGCCTTTTTCCCCCACATCCCAGACAAAATCTATGCTACAAATGTCTACACATCTCCATGTTTAACTCTAGCACAAAACACAAGGACATAATAATGCCTTTAGATTGCACTGCCTCTACATCTAAACAGCAGCTACAGGAATGATTGCAGTACCCTCACATAGGTATAATGCTAGTTTGAACCAGGTTAAGTAGCAGCAGCAGGCTGGCAGGGCTGGTTTAGTCAGCTTATGTTGTGGTTTCTTCTGAGTTTTGGGCTGCCGCAGTTGGACTGGCATCACAACCAGGAGCTAGGTAGGTAAAAGCCAATGTGGGTCAAGATTGACATATCAGCAATGCTGATTTAGGGCAAGTGAGATTCTGACCCCTAAGTCTCACTGTCTTGTCACACTAGCACAAATGGAAATTAAGATATGTTTTTCCAAATTAGCATCCACAATAGAAGAATTGGACCCACAGTGTCCAAGTCTTGTCACACTGTTCTCTTGCACAAGAGTTCAGTCAACAGCTGAAACTGTTTCCAGTGGAAGTCAAGTCCAGCATCAACTACCACTGCTCCATCCTCCATTTTCCCCTCTTTATAGCTCAGCTCTGGCATCCTCTGTCCAAGGACTGCAGTGTAGTGCACATCTGACAGCTCCACCACACACCATGTCCAGTTAAGGTCCACTCTCCATGCTGGTGTGTACTTTCCTGTCATGAAGTGAATACAGCCAGACTCAGCCATTCTCAGCTGTTACTGAGCACTGGAAAGCAACAGGACAATTTCCATTGGTTAACTGGATAAGCTGTCCAATGGCAGTGCTGTGTCTGTGTGCTAATATTGCCAGGGAAGTGGATTTCAGCCAAGACAACTAACTGTTATGGGGGGACTTTGGGAAGACAGTGTAGGGGTAAAATTAATAGTCCTTGGTACAGAGAGACCACCAGTGCTGGTAGCAAACATGCTGCTGAACATGCTGCCTTTCCATTGCTCATGCCTGCCCATGTCAAATATCCCAAGTAAGACTCAGTATGCAACTTCAAATGAGTCAGCAGGGCTGTCTTCACTGAAAGGCTGTGGTTGCAGGGCCTGTAGGCAGACCTGGGGCAGCGTTCATTTTGCTGCTGCTGAAAGCAACCGAAGTGCTGGACCACAAGCTCCAGGCCAGACTGGAAATCTTGTGGGATGCTGTATGCATAGACCGCACCTCAAGCCTGGCGAGTAGTGGCATCGCTACTGGCACCCGAATGGATGAGGAAGGTCTGTGTGTGCTGCAGTCACATACCAATCTGACTGCAGAGGAGACTTTAAATCTGCCTGTGCTCCAGATCACAAACACATCTTTTCTTTCCTGGTCTTTTTGGTGTCAGAGACAGGAAAAATCAGGCTGCTTGGACACTAAATTCTTTGAGGTACCCAGAAGAGTACAGTGTTTATAGTATATCTGCTCATTAAATACCCAGCAGCAACCTAGTTTAGTTGAGAGCTTTAGATATTAAACAGCAGCATCCCTAAACAGCTGCTAAAGGGGAGGCTGCTCTCCCAGCCCCTGCGGTGTGTTTGAAGCCTGCTTCCGTCTGGTTCGCCCTCCCGCTGGCTTCCCTGCTTTTGCAGTCTCCGCTGGGCAGTGGCCCGGTTTCCGCGGTAGGAACAGAGAGAGTCCCTCTGCAGTCTAGCTTGGAAAATCTAGTCTGGGAATTCAGATGGATGGGTTGTATAAACTGCTGTCCTCATATTACTGCATCGGATAAATACTGCTAATGCATGTCTTCCTATAGCACAGTGACATCTACAGTCCATGTTTTAAATGGGGATCATATTTTACTGTCATACTGTTATGCACTGTTCTGCTGAAAAAGAAATGCTGGCATTGCCTGTGATATCCGAGTGCTCTGTCACAGGATGCTGCCAACGCAGTGTGCTCAAGTTCTGGACCAGCAGGACATGAGCCAGCTCCTGCCTAAAAGCTGTACGAGTTGTTACTGTCATCCTGAGCCTGTCTTGTGATTACACCTCCCATAATAAATACACGAGGCTGCTGTAGGCCTGACTCGAACAGGCCCTTCTTTTCTGTGTGAATGCATCGATGCTTAGCTCTTGTTAGTGTCTGTAACGTGTCTCAGGTGTGTGGCCATCACTTCCACCCCCTGCTCTTTGGACTTTTTTGTCCTGTAGCTCTTGCAGATTGTTAACTGAGGCAGCCCAATTAGATGCATTTTCCTGGGATACATTATCATTCCAACGAAGCTTTTTTCCTTCCAGTGCTTCTGGGACAGGCAACCCCTCTCTGCATATCTTCCTGTATCAACTTTTCCTCCCCTCTTTCATCTGTCTAAACTTAAGTTCTTGTCTTGTTTATTTAGCATTAACCCATCAGGCTGGGCTTTTTCCCAAGTTGTTCTGGCCATCTGTCATGTTTTTTGCTATATAAATACATAGTGAGATCAAAAATGTCATCTATGCAAACCTTAGCACATCGAGCTGTTTAAAATATAAATAGAGAGAAATTTTGTGGTTTTTGATGAAACACCTGGAGCTGGACCAACTGACACCGTGGTCCGAGACACAGACAGTGAATGTCAAAACAGCTGGATGTGGGAGATCTTTGAAGACCTTAGATGTGGATGCACTTTCCAGCTGTCTTCTGACCTCATATCAAATTGAGGACAGGAAAGTCAACATTTTCCTCTCCACCTTCCATAGCTTGGTCTCTCATAGGTCTCCAGTCTTAACAGCAGGGAAATAGATACAGTGCTCAGGAATTTCCACAGACTGCATTTGCTATTTGAGATGCAGACAGTGTCTCCCAAAGGAGGTGCTGAATGAAAACAAGTATGATGTATTATTTTCTTAACCCACCCATCAGACCCAAGTTGACGCATCAGGCAGGGAAAAAACGTGGACGTTGATCATCTGTCCCGGCATTTCTGTCTTTGTTGAAAGGTGAAAATGTTCCCTTTTTCTGTATTTGATCAGGACTAATTCCAGTAACTGACTAGGCAGAATTTAGGTGCTTTTGTCCAAAATGTGTGATGACACTGCTCAGCTGCTGCCTGACTTCTTGGGGTCATTAATTTCCAAGACCACCTCACATTTTGTCTGGACGGCCTAGAATAATACCTTTGTATATTTCAGAATCATCTTCCTGAATGGTCTAAACAATCTGACATGTAAGTCAAATCTAAGCTCAATCAGGAGCCAGAAAGTAGGCACTCCTCTGCCTTTGCTTTTGACATGCTCAGTCCTGCTACGGTTCTCAAAATGAACCAAAAGAGATTGCCCAGAATGGGCTCAATGCTCCGTGAAGTTGTAGATGCCTTCTTTTAAAATGATGATGGAGCTGCCTTTGTCATACCGTCTAATTAGCCTGGGTGTCCATGGAAGATAGGGCCAGATACTGTGGGCATTCAACTTTTGGGGCTACCCAAGGTAGCTACCTTAGCTATAAAGCAGAGTACTCAGGGGCCTCATGTTCTTTATCTGGTCAGTGAAGGAGTTGCCTTTGGATGGCAATTCAGTTAAGACAGTGTAAAACTCTCTCCTCTTTTCCTCCACACTGTGATATCCCAAAGCAAGAATCTCTGCAGCTTGCCTTGTAGCTTCAGGGTGAGGGGCACTTTCTTGGAGACATAGACAGTCTTTTCCAGATCTCTTCTAGTGAGAGCTTCTCTGTCCTCTACAAGACATTACAAATTCTTTCTTAACCTGGTTAGTCCCCTCCTCTTCTCCAGCTCTTGTCTTTGGCGGAAATGAGCCCTTCTGATCCATTCTAAGCCAATTATGGGGTGCTTTCTTTTTCTATGGCATTCCAATGAATAACACTTCTTAAGATCTGAATGTTTCACTGATCTTTTGGTGTTAAAATGATGAGTCCTGGTGCTATGCTGCCTTGGGTATGTTAAATGAATACATGGTCCATTTGCTTTCAGTGCAGTGACACATTTCTCTGCTATTTCTGCCTTCAACTCTTGTTCATTAGGCTCCGATCTTAGGGAGACTTCAGCAGCCTTATTGTTCCCATCTTCTTTTCCATGCTCTGCATGTTGAAATGGTATCTGCAACCTCTTGCAAAGCTAATAATTCATTCCAGTTCTTGCATCATCTTCCAACATCTCTTTGTCTTGACTTGCAGAGTTTATTGTGGAACATCTGCTCTTGTGGACTGCGATTTTGAGATTGAGATTTTTTTTTCTCCTATTTTTTTTCCTTGGGCCTATTTTTATGTTCTCCTGGATGGCAAATAAGACATTTTTGACAAGTCCAGATGTTAGTTTTTTTAGAGCCTGAGGATTTTATCGCTGGGACTTAGTCCCCATCCAAATGGCAAAGTTGGCTCTTTCATCTTGGAGCATTCCCAAACTGCGATCTCAATTTCTTTTTGTGTTCAAGCTTTACACGCATAAATGCTTTGTTCCTTTGTGGGAGACACAGCTTATCCTGCTGCCTTCTGCCACCACATTCCCCTGTAGCACAGTGGGGCCACCTCTTCACCACTGCCCGCAGCCTCCTGGTGCTGCGCAACTGCGACATGGGGGCTCTTCCTCACCTCCCCCATCCAGTGTCTTCAGTGCAGGTGCTGCTGATGCTGCTGGTGCTGCTGCAGTGCCACCTCCGTGGGATTTCTGTGTTTTCTCCTCTCTTATATCTATAAATGCTATTTGTAGCTGGGCCAGGGCAAATTATCACACTAATGATTTTGGACAGTGCCAACAATTTCACTGTGCTGTTCTCTTTTTTCAAGAAATTAATCACTGAGAAAAAATGTAGAATATGTTAAGAAGCTTTTAGATACTTGATATTTGGGGGAGTTTCATTACCTCCTAGAGCATTAAGGTTCCCTCTTGAAAGGGGGTTGGGGCTTTTTTTTTCTTTTCTCTTCTTCAAAGGTTTTCGTTCTGCTTTATCAACTGTAACAGTTGTGCCTTGTCTGTCACATCATAAACCACCACTGTACAACTCTCCTTACAGTTGCTCAAAAAGGTATGGAGAATGCCTCCAGCATGACTTAAAGGGACGTGGAAATTCTTAGTGTAAAAAAGCAAAAATAGTTATATTTTTGGCAAGGATCTTCAATAATAATTATGATAAACACAAAATATGGTGGTCAGGGAAAAAGAAAATTTAATCACAAGAAATATTTACTGAGCTGTCACTGGACTGCTTCTGCAAGGTTGTTATAAAGTGCAATGGATCTTAAATATTTCCAAGAAATCACCTGGTCCAATCTTTCTTATTACCTGAGTAGCTAAGAATCTGGAGGGAGATGGTCTGAGGACAGTCATTAATAAAAATCAATATGTTGTAGAAATTTCAAAGTCCTGTGAAGACACATCAAATGCTATGGCTGTTGCAAGAGGTTTGTTTAATTATAAAACATACAACAATCAAAGATCTTATAAAATAAAGCAGAATGGTTTCATGTCCTGTAAAGGAGATGAAACGTTAAAGCCAAAAAACCAGAAGGCTCCTCAGGCAGGATAAACATGTTGCTGGAATCAAGGAGACACAAAAATCCTGGAGGCTATACTCATGCCCTCCACACTCATTTTCATGAATGTTTCCCAGATCTGGGGTTGGGTGTGATTTGAACCTGAACCTTGAAGGGTAAAGTTATAAAAGCCTGGGAGGCCACAGGTCTTTAAAGAGTGTGTGCATCAGCCATATCATGGAGTTACTAAAAATTTGGTAAGACAACTTGCACTTCCCTCTTTTGGCCTATTGAGCCTCATTGCAGTTAATGTGTGCCATCTGCCTTAGGAGAGAAGTTGTCCCACTATCTATGCGATTTTTTTACACTTTAGTTTGAAGTTTTGGCAGTAGGAAGTCTTGGACTATTTCTAGACAGTGGTACAGGAAAGTTAACCTCTTATCACCAATGATATCAGAATAAAACTTATTATTTTCCGGATTCCCCAGCTGAAGCCAGCAGCTTGTGGTTTGGCCTTGATTAGTTTGTAAGAGTCACTATCATTTCTGTTACTTCCCCAAGGAAATTTTATAGTGAAAGACAGCTATTAAAATGTCAATCACATCCTGTTCTTCCTAAAAATCTGCTCAGAGGCAAGAGTGGCAGAGAAGCAGAGAGAAGCTGAGGATGTGCAAGCTTGAGTTTGAAATTGTGGCTTTGTCTCTACGGACAGTAGACAATGAATGTTGGAAATTCAGAATTATGTGAGAGAATATTACAGAGAAAAGCCTTGATCCTAGGACTCTTAGGCCTGAAGATTGTCTCGTCTGACTTCATGTGTGGCACACCAGAGAGCGAAGGAGTATAGCTGCTCCTGTTTCAAAGCCCTTGTAAGGTAAGGAGGAAACTACAGCAGTTAAGAAACCCGACCTAAGGAAGAGTGAATAAAGAAAGGTTGTTCAAATTCTGCATGCAAAATGTTAAGGGAAGATTTTCAAGGTCCTTAGCAGATGTTGAGGTAAAGCTTACTAAAGGACTGCATGCACCTAAATTGCTTCAGAAGACCTTCTTGAGAAAGTAAGTTTTGAAGAATATGCACACTTCCTTTTTCTTGAAGATGGGTATTAATTTTACATTAACTCATCCTTTGAAACACTTCAATTTTAAAACAATTATAAACTGTACAATATTATTAAATGTATTTTCCATCCCTAAATCCAATATGACATGATATTTTAATGTAGTTAAGCTTTGTGTATTTCATTTTTTATTGTACTTCTGCAACAGACAATCAGACAGATGGGGAGATGGTGAACGTACAGACCAAGTCAGACTGACAGGAGAGATCAGAAATCTCTGGTTTTACTACTGATGTTGTTCTACAAAATTTTCCATGACAAAACAGCAGCACTCATTCTGTTTTTTCTCAGAATTGGCATGACCTGCTCTTCTAAACTGCTCACAGAATCAGCAGGTTAGTTTACATTTACTTCATGATAGGTCTTTTTTGGTATATGTAGTTTTTTGACTTCTTTAGTTTCTGCTGTTCTGTAAGTTAGTGAGCTTGTCTGTTTAGAATCCCACTGGAATGCTGACAAACTTGATTGTTTTCTTCAGGGAGCTGTAATGAAATGAGACCCTGGGCCATTTTCTAACATACAGTTTAACCACCAAGTTTTGCTCTGTAAATGAAAATTTACTCTTGGAAGAAGACCTACTGACTTTGCATTCCAACAAGTCAGTATGAGCAAGATATTGCTTAGTTTGTTCTCTGTGAGAATTATTTACAATTGCAGAATGTTTTTTGCATTTGTTTCTATTCTGTTCTCACTAGCCCTTTAGAATGCATATTTTTGTGAGACATAATTTCTCATCTGGAGTTAGGGAATATCTAAATATCGTGAAATGTTCTGGTAGCAGAAAATTATTCTGAATTTGTGGGGTTTTTTTCCTTTGTCATTTTAACCTAGGTACTTTTAAAACTGAGTTTTAGTTTTTTCTATTAGAGTGGTTCAAAAGACCCCTGAAATCTGAAAATAGGTATCTGAATGGAATAAGTTGAATTTCAGAAAGAAAGCTTTATATAAACTTTTAATAAAGGGGTTTTTTTCCATAATTTTCATTTCATTTCATAAATAAGTCTTAAATGGAATACAAATACTTGAACAAGTGCTGAGTTTTTTTTATTTGCTGCAGTTCAAAAGTTTCAAAAATATAAGAAAATTTTTAGCTAGTTCTTAATTAAGTTTAAGTCTGAAGTTTGGTTTTGGCTTAGTTGAAAGATTGATGCCCCTGATAACACAAGATTGCCAGCCTAATCTGCAAAGTTACGACTGCTTCCAAATGCAAGATAGCCACATTTATAAATAATTTTAAACAAAGAAACTAAATTATCTGTCTCTCATGGCTATTTAAGTTAGGGTGGGACATATTGTCATATTACATTTCAGACTTAAATTTTGCATTAAATTTCTAATTGTGAACAAAAATGTATAAGAAATAAGTAATCAAACATTTTATAAGTCATGACAATTGCAAGGAAGGAGAAATTAGCAAGAGATCCATTCAAGAGATCTTATGCAAACATGACTAATCACTAATTAATGATTACTTAAAAAAAATTATTAAGATGATATATGAAGAATGTAGAGCAGAACACTGTCTTATTGATAGGAAGTGAGGAGTGGAACAGAAGTTACACAACACAAAGTGAAGACAATTTCCACTGTGATTTTCTGACACGATTTCTTTCTCTTTCCTGTTGTGCTGGTGCTCTGGATTTTCTTTGTCCTCTTTGGCGGACTTGGCTTGTGACAGCAGTGTTGCTGTCCAGCTTTAATCTTCCCAACAATAACAAGGTAATCAGGCTCCTTTTCCTTTGGAGGTGTCATTAGACTTTGCTCTCTTCAGAACTAAAGACAACATCTACAAAATTTATAAATCTTTCTAAAAATTGCTTAATATTTTATAGTTTTAGTTCTCATAATCAAACACACTTAATTTCCTCACTAATTGAAATCACAAATACAAAGTACTAGGTTTCTTTTAGCATGAAAATAACAAAGATTTTGGCAGGTCAAAGGAAGCAGCTGTTGAACCATATGTAGGCAATTGGTTGACCTTCTCTTGGTCTTACACACCCAGTAAAAGCTTAAGGATTTACCTGTTGCATAAGAGATTTTATGTGCAATTTTACAAAGCGTGTCCATATTTGTTCTAAGCTAACATTTAACCCACTGGTTGAAGTCTTTTCGTTCTCTCAGCTGACCTGGATGTGCACCAAAAAATTTAGCCAGAATATTTTGCCAAATAATTATTTACCTTGAGTCATGTTGCTGAAATTTTTTCTTCAGAGTATCTGTAATGACTTTTGAGTATCATGGCGTTGTGATACTATGACTCTCCAACTCTTTGCTTTTGTGAAATAAGACAGCAGCGTTGCTCACCAGCCTAGGTTATTACCAAGACTGCCACAGATTTTTAGGGCAAAAGTGTAAAATTCTGAAGCCAAACACCTGTTACTTCTAACAATATATTTTATACCACCTGTGAAAAAAGTCTTGACTTTGATTTTCTCCTAATCCGTTCAGAGAAAGAAAGTAATGCAGAACTAACATTGTAGGGCACTTTTGGAACTGTAGGTGCAAACTGAACACTTTCAAAATTTCTTATCTGAACAAATATTCTAAACATCTTGAGAAATTGATTAGGGCTAGCAGGAATGAAGATGCTTTATAACTGAAAATGTAAAACTGTTCCAAAAATAGTTTAGTAGAAGGAGTGAAGGTTTACACAAATTTGGTCAAATATTGAAAATTCTTTTACCAGCAAGAATGACAGTGTGATGAAATTTCTTTCTAATAATTTGGTGGAAAAATGGAAGGGGACAATCTGAAAGACAAAAATAGAGAACTATAGGTTTGCTTCTGGATTAATTTCTCTGCTAAGGTTGTACACTTAATCACTAAATTCAGGATATTCTGCAAAAAATGCTGAGTAAGAACTAAGTGGCAGAAGTGCACAGTGTTCTTGGGTTCTCAGTGGAAATTTTAATGTTATGATATGTGTGTGTTTGGACACAAGTCCTGGGAGTAAAACATAGAAGTCTTGTGGCCGTAGGCTTGGGGCAACTATAAGGTCAACCTTAACTACAAGTATAGATAAAGCCTAGATGACTAAAATGAAATTGTTATTGAAACATACGTAAAAGTACAGTGCCAACACCTAATCTCCTCAGCTCTTCCAGTCCAAGAAGAGGCTTACAGTGTGCCTGCTAAAGATACGTAGACACTTTTTTTCTTGTCTTCAAAATTTCTAAGGGGTATTTCTAGGTAATGAATATGACCCTTTCTTATGTTTCAGACCCTGAAATAGCTGTTTACTTTTTTTTTTTTAATTTAGAACACGCAATTTTAAATAATGTGTTTTTCTTAATTTTTTCCTTTTTAGACAAACCCTTTGGAACTTTCAACATCCATATTGAAAATAAATGCCATTTAGGTGAAGATCTTGCTTTGTATCCGTGGACGTCATTTTGAGCTGAAACTCTGATGTTTAAAGGGTAGGTATGACACACCTGGAAAACATCTGTAAAAACAGAAATGAATTGATGGGCTTGTTGATACACGATGAGATCCAGCCTAATGACTTAGTTTCACACAAGAATTTTCCATGCATGGCCAGTTTTAGAGACCTCAGCTGACACAGAGATTTCTTCTCGAAGGATCACTGAAATAGGTATGACTACTTAAGGCCATTCAGTGTGAATAAAGGTATTGGAGTTTAAGCTCTGAGCTGGGACAGTGGGGATGTGGAAGAATAAAATAAATGTGTTGGAAAAAACTGTATTTGCCACAGTAAGGGTGGTTAAAATAAGAAGAGTTTTTTCTGTCAACTAATGTTAGGGTTTTCAAGAACAGGTTGCTGAAGGAAAGACAGTTGGAGTCCCCTTCCGTCTTCATTATTTTTGATAGTAAGACTTGTGTGTAAGTAGATTTACGTAATTTAGCTGTTAAACTTTGCTTTTCCATTCAAATTTGAAGAACAAGCCCTTTACATCAATTATTATCAACTGCCTTTCTTCCCCTTCCTTTCCAAACAGCTATTTTTGCACTGGTATGCCAAAGGGACAAGTGAAAAAAACCCAGAAGCCTGAATAGTGTAAGAAAGCGTGAGAGAGAATTAGCATCTGAATTTTATTCCTGCTCACATGGATTGGTGAGAGTGAGGAGAGTAAATAACAGTCATTAGGGTTAAGCATTTTGTTTGTCACTCCAATGAAGACTTTCCTCAAGTCTGAGTAATGAGTCAGTCTATCTCTGTCTACTCTCTTATTTGAGCCCAGTTGGACTGTAAGATGACTCAGAAGCAACACTGGTCTCAAAGAATTCATATGATTTAAATGCAAGGAGGTAGAACTTAGTTCATACAGACAGGCAAGAAAGGCGTTTCAGTACTGGCTGTAATAAAGATGTGAAGTAGGAGATCATATAGCTATATCCTGTACCCTGAACAGGTTGATCTGCTGTATCCTTAATTTTTGCTGGAAGTGTCATCTCACAACGTTTTGGGGAGGAAATGGCTGCAGATGCTCACTGAGAGCCACTGCTCTGCTGTGTTCCTTCAGGCACTCCTGCATCAGTGAAAAGAGACCATCTTGGCCCTGCCTTGTCCTCTGCCTTGCTCCCGGTTTGGAGGAGGGTAAGGCTGAGGACCACAGAAGAGCTGAGTACCAACACAGCCTCTGCATTGATCACCACAATGCCAGAGCACTCAGAGTCACTGGGAAGAGTAGAACCATGTGCTAACAAAGTTTGTGCATCGGTGGTGCTAACCTGCTGGGTCGCTGGTCTAAGTTATAGAAACAATGATATCTGGCGTCTTAATTCCCTTATAGCCTTAATGTCTCATTATCAATGTTAAACAGTCCCTTTGTGTTGGGGCACAAGCTCCTGGAATACCAGTTGTTCCACCTGATTTGTGCAATATTAATTTTTTTTTGCCACACAAACCCTGTGCTGAATTTCGATTTCAGAGTATTTTACCCTTTTACCCTGTGCAGCTTTGATTTCCCCATGCATGAAGCTGCAGACTTTGTGTTTATGATTTTTTGGAGCATTCTTCATACCTCTTATGTTCTGTGAATGGTCCTTAGTTTCATCCAGAGGATCTCAAAATATATCATCCAGAAAATTTCTCTTGAAGTCTTGATTATTTTAAGTGTCCACCTTTGCAGGTGAGTTTTCAGTTCCTGGCTTTTTGCTCAAAACCCTGGAAGACTGTGGTCTGAGCTGGAAAACATAGGCCATAGCATGGTGATGGAACGGATGCTGAAACTGTACATTATTTTGCTGTGTTCCTGGACTTTTGCTAAGATCTCAGTTTTGTTTCTCTGTGACATGTAAAATTTGTCTATCCCTTTGTCATAGTGATGGGAGGCAGGAGAGGTCAAAGTTGGGGTTTGGGTCTTTGGTGGTTCTTGTGACCATAACTGTGGAGCCTTGTACAGATTGTCAGATGAAACACTTATGCCTGATTAAAAGGGAACATGTTGCAGATCAGCACTTCAAATGCACTTTACAAAAATTATAAAATCTGAATGTCATGGTGAGACTCCATATGATCCAGGAAGGATGCTGCCTCCTACCTGTCACCTTAATTATTGTATGCCATGTGTGGTACTCTGCAAGCCTCATGAGTAAATACAATACAGGGAAATGTTTACTGGTTTTTAAAACGAGTCTGATTAATGGCCAAGTCCTGTGAATAAACCTTTTCTGATGTCTCTTCTTTCTTGTTTATAAAGATTGCCACCACAGCCATCTCTGTTGTCCTGAAGAAGTAAGATTTTAAATGACCACAGTGAAAACTCTTTGATAAGCAAGTCAAGGAATGAAAAAGTGTTATTCATGCACCACAAGAATGCCAGAAAAAAAAATTAAGATGTTGTAGCCTTCAGCTCTAGAAAACGAGGAAATGCTTAAGTTGCCAATCAGACACATAAAAGGAGGAGAAATAAGACATACCATTCTTGTTCCTGTTTTAATGAGATTTTTTGTGTTTATATTTTATCTAAAAGTCCAACCCATTAGGAATTAGCACATGGCCAATATGTGCTCTGATTCACTACATAGTGAAGATTATTTTCCTGTTTTCAATAGCAATCTTTTAATTTTACCATTTGAGGGCAAACTGTAGAATTTGGGATTGTTTGGAGGTTTGGGGGTGGGGGGGCTGGGGGTGGAGTGGGTACGGTTTGGTGGCTGGATGCCATACCCACAGTCCGCACTCTTTGTTCTGTTACCACTTGCTATTTGCATTGCGGTGTCAGTGGTGTAGTATTGTAGCACTGTATGAAGCGCAAAGCTCTTCAGGGATGCCCATGGTACCTCACTTGGCTGAAAGCAAAAGGGGGTGTATTTTCGGTCTGGTTTGAGGTGAATTAGCATTTTCTATATGAAATCCAGTTTGCCTGCTGTATCCTCCAAAGCATACGAATAGATGATGAAAGACTAAGAGCAGAACCTTGTTCCCATATGATAGCCATATTCCAGCTCTTCTCCCTCAAATCTTTTTAATGTTGTATTGTGAGATGCATCTTGTAAACCTACAAGTGAAGAAAAGGAATAAGAATTGTCATACTGGCCTAGGAGACACTCTCTGCTTTTTGAAAGATCCAATCAGGTAAGCGCTGTGTTGTCATCTGGGACTATGATCTTGAGCCTAAAATCTCACTGAGTGGTCACAAAATTTCTGAAATAATGATGGTGCTTCTTTTGCAATGATGGATCAAACCACTGAAACAGAGTGGGAAGAAGTAGATGAATAAATTTTCATTCATATTTACTTAACTCAAGTTTTTTCATGATCAGATTTTGATCCATATCTTCTGGCTTCCTGTTTCTATGGCACTTCTGGTCTCATCCTGGATGATGTACAGCAGCTTCTACTTGTTGCTTCTCCATGACTGAAATGTAAAACTTTGTATTGAAAATCTGTGCCTTGTAGTAGCTGCATGGAATGTTCTACCGAACTGTCAGCAGCAAATGCAGAAGTTAACACAGTAGTAATCAAAGTAGTGCAAAGAAGCAGTGACTACAGTATGTATTTTAAGTGTAATCAGATTTTTCTCCCATTTCCTGAGTAGAGTTTCCTGAATACCTTGGGAGAATGTCCATGCCTAAAAAGAATCTGCAGAAAAAAAATGGGAACTGGGACAGTTTTTCCCTTCAAACTAATTTCAACACATTAAACACACTTCCACTATGAGAGGGACTATTATACACCCTGAAGTTCAAACGCCTGAGTTCTTTCCTTCAAAAGATGCTCTGTATCATGCTAAAATGATTACAGAGCTTGGTCACCGCAAGTCACATCCTTCATAGGTGGCATGAATAACCACATTAAACAGGGAAATTTTGTCTAGACTTATTTATCTCTTTCCAGCCTTCATGACTTCTTAAAAATCTTATTAACACTTGATGTAATTTACTAAGACTAATTGCTGTCTCCAAAACAGTAAGGAATGTCTGTTACAGATAAAAAAGAACATATTAACTTTTCTCATGTTTTTTTCCCCTTTTCCTACTATGATTTTTTCTAGCTTCCTAATTGAAAAAAAATCCCTTATTTTGAATTCTGTTATAATTCTTAACAAAAGGACCTGAAATATATATTATTTTATTCCATGTGGGAAACAACTCTACCATCCCGATTTCAAAACTTACTCACCGTTTCTATTACGATAAAAAAGCACATCATGTATTAGCACGATTGCCTATCATGTCTTGAAGAGTCCCTTATTCTTAAT
This sequence comes from Himantopus leucocephalus, assembly GCA_003993805.1. Classification (NCBI taxonomy): domain Eukaryota; kingdom Metazoa; phylum Chordata; class Aves; order Charadriiformes; family Recurvirostridae; genus Himantopus; species Himantopus leucocephalus. Next base: position 36,948,873 of record RSEF01000001.1, read on the forward strand.
TCTGTGTCTGAGTTAGCTTTGATATCTGGTCTTCTTTAACAATAAAAAAAATACAACAAAATATTTTTGCAGTTAGTTGCTTGCAGTTGGGCATAGGGGCAGCCTGGAAATTGTGGTGTGTTTTTTCAGTCAAAAGTTTTTCTGCTAGTCTGCCTGGCGGGGAAAGAAGAAAGGCCAAGGTCTGTGGCTCTGGGCTCTTCTGTGGTGCAGATAAGAACTTTTCCCAAGGCTCACCAACAGGCAGCTTGGGAGCCTGGAGATCTCCTGCTGCAGAGCCAGGAGTGGGAAACTCCTTGGAGGCTGGGTTTGCCAGAGCCTCATGCCTCAGTCTCACAGCTGGGAGACTAAACGCTCTGTCACATCTTGCTTTCTGGTTATTTGGTGGCCAGGGGGTGAGCACTTCAAGGAGATATAATTCAGCAGAGCTAAGCCTGGTAGCACACAAAGGCTGAATTGAGACTAGTGCCTGGAAACTGAAGAGAGGCAAATTAATGTTGGGATTATAGTGTCCTAAGATCACAGGATAATTCAGACAGGAAGGGTCCCCAGGAGGTCACTAGTCCAACCTCCTACTCAGAGCAGTGTCACCTCTGAGCTCAGACCAGGCTGCTCAGGTCTTTATCCAGTCAGGCCTTGAAAACCTGCAAGGATGGAGAGCACAGCTACCCTGGGCAACCTGCTCCAATGCTGTCCTCGTAGGGAAAAAGTTTCTCCCTGTATCCAGTAAGAACCTTAAATAACAGGCACATATTTATATTGTTGATGAATATTGGGATCGATCTGCCATAGGAAGTGGTGGATTCCTCATCTGTTGTTACCGTCATGACTGGCTAGTTTTCTGAGAAACAAGGCTTTTAGCAAAGTTAAGTTGTTATTTTCTGTGTATCCAACAGTTGCTTGAGGCCTTAATTTAACCACCACAAGAAGAGACATGCTGTCACCTGGTTGGAGAAGCTGAAGGAGGTGCTTTTGACAATAAAGGAATTGTTATTTATTGCTAAAATTATAGTAATGGAGTTTACATGAACCGAAAACTCAGTTTGAGGAACTGTTGCTTTTCCTAATCTTTCTGTCTTTTGAACTTCAGTACTTTTGAGACATTCTTATGCCATTTAATAAACAAGTGAACTTAGAAAAGAACAATAATATATCCAGAAGCATGTAAATAACCTAGTTTATACTCATGCAAACCCTTTAGAAAACCTGTTGCTTTAATAAAACAAAACAAAACAAAACAAAAAACCAGCAGAGTGCTGCCTTCTGTATGATAGTAAAATATACGGTTTCCTGACTGAAAAAAAAAAAAAAAAANTGATGTTCCAAAAACACAGTGATGTTCCAGTGCTACACTTCACTGACACACTGGCTGTTAGGCTACTGTTGCATGCTGAGCACCAGAAGAGCAGTCCAGTACTAGAGGGTCACACAGGGGTACAGATGTGGTTTTTGGGCTCTTCTGATATTTTCCTTTCCTGCCGCTGCCGTTGTAACATGCAGCAGGGTACATGAACAGGGAAAGGGCCTATTGCTGGGACACATCACTGTTAAATCAATGCATTTTAGGCCTTTTTGTACCCCTTGTTACCCTCAGGTTTCGGAGAGGTTCCATCTTGAAAGAGAAAATGCAGCAAGGTCAGGTAAATTCAATGCAGATGCTTACTAGTCCATTCTGTACCGAACCCCAGACCAGGAATGTAGTGGCATATGATGGACTGAACTCAATTTCCTGCTCTACAGAGGTGGGAAGTGAAAATGTGCAAGCGTCAAGTGATCCAAACAAGAAATGTTTAATCTCTGCTTACCTTTTTTTTACCTGGGACTGCATACCTTCACTCAGCAGATCCAGGCCAAGGTTGATTATTTATCTAAAGCTATTTATCTAATTCAGCTGGCATATGCATTGAAGACCTAAGCTATAATTGTGGTCTGATTCTCCATAAGTGATGGTAACATCCTGCCCTCGCTTTTTGGCTGCTAGGGAGTTATATTTTCAGAGTCTGTCCGAAATGCCGATACTGCCGAATTATACAAAACAAAGAGATTTGACTTGAGCGAAAATTTAGAAAAAAACCCCAGAATCTTGTGTAATGCTTGCACAATTATGAAAAGGCTTTGTCTGAAGAAAAAAAAAAAGAGAAGCTTGAATCTGAATCCTATCCAAGCCTTGCCTTTGTAAAAGAACTGAATGAGTCCTAGGGTGGAGATGAAAATACAGATAAAGAGAAAACAAATAATTGTTCGCGGTAGAATGGAGAGATAAGGATCCATTTAGCATGTGCTTGTGTGGGCAGCTACAACTTGGCAGCTGCGCTGGTGGTGTTTCCAACACTGGGAGTGTACACAGAAGCACTGCAGCCCTTCTTCCCATGGCCACATTTTTTGGTCTGCTGCCTCTGAGGTCCTACTTCTGGAGTCCATCAGGGGGTGTGCAACACCTGCCATACGGTGTATCAACAATGACCATGCACATAAACATGCTATTGGCAGCAAAAGTGCACAAAACTAGGAGAACTTTGGTATTTCCTACCAAGGGCTGGGCTGTAAATAAGGTTCAGTATGAAACAGGAAAATGACTTTTAACTAATTTCTTGGTCAGTGGTGTCTAAGGACATTCAAAGTTGATCCTTACTAATTTTTTGCTATGCTTTCTGGATTTTCATTGTTCCTTTAATGAAGATCCCCAAAATGATGATTTTCTTCTGTTGAAAAATTCTTTTCTATCTTTCTTAAATTGTAAAAAAATCCTCAAAAATACAAAAAAAAAATATTTTTTTTCTCTAAGATTTTCAGTGGTAAGTTTTGACTTTGTTGAAAAACTATGCTATTGAGAAAGATACTAATACTAAATATCTAACTAGGCACACCAAAATTTAATCTTTATTTTTAGTAAACATTGAAGATAATAATGCTGAATAAGAAATATCCTAGGGGGGGGAAAAAAAGCACTGAAGTTTTGCTTTCTACAGATAGTTTTTGATAAGTATGTTTCCATATTAATTTCTTTTTGGAAGCACTGCTACAGATGAGGCTACAGCTACATTGGTGTGAGCAGACAGAGTCAACTGTGGGTTTCGCTTCCCCATGCTCCAAGGCAGCCAGGCAGCTTTGCACTGAAGCTGCAATGAACTGCAAGACTGAGTTGAGGGCTCAGTCCTCGGGGCTGGACAAGGAGATGACACAGGGCTGTCTGAGTGAGCTCTTGCTCAAATGCAAAGAGTCAGGTGTGTTTGCACATGGACAATGTAGCACCAAACAAAAAGGTGGAGAGCCACCACAAGTATATGAGGGTTGTGTGATGTGTTAAAGAGGATGTCAGCAACTGAGTTTAAAATCAAATAAACATTTCTTTCCAAAGACAGTAAACAAAAATTGAGCACAAAAAGGAGTTAGGCATTTATGTTACAACTCCATTTACCCCAGGAAACACTGGGAGAGTTAGAACGTGATATTTTCTTGCTTCTAGAAAGATGAAGTGAAAAACAAGAAAAGGCCTCATATGAACCTTATGTGAAGTTTTATCAGCCAGGCTTATCTGAAATGAACTTTCCTGTCATCCTGTCAAGCCCAAATTTATCCTACAGCTGCCATTTTCTAGCCTTGATGTTATTTATGCATGGTATTATATATAAGCCATGAAGTCCAATGCCTTTTACATTCACAGTAGAACTTTTGTAGGGATGGAAAATAAAGGATACCACAGCATCATGGCTCCAGCCTTGCAATGGATGTTGACACCGCAGTGCGTATCCTACAGTATTGTACAGAAATTCTACAAACATCATGGTCTTTTGAAGGCTTTCTGTGATGTAGCTTTGGATGAAGATTTACCATTTTCATAAAAAGATAGAAACTAAAGATAATCTAAGATGCTCTACCAAATCCTGTAAGAACATTAAATGGATAATTTGGGGCAGCCAGATGTCCTGTGGAAGCTCAGCCGCACCACAGACTAATTTGCATTTGCTTTGGAAATTTCCAGATTTTACTATAAGTGCTGTGGAATCCAGTTTGTTCTTCTTCTGAGAAAGCATTCATGAAAAATGAAGGTACTTTATCTAGCTATCTTCTCTAATCTTCAGCTGATTTGGGGTCTTTTTAACTTTTAAAAAAAGATCTGATTACGTACAGCAGTGAGAAATATACAACGTTCACCAAAACCCTTCCAAAACTGTCTAACCTTCTGAAAATGCAAGAAGAGGTCCCCTATGGTTCACCACAGTGAATACCATTTCTTTAGTGATGGAAGATTCAGGGAGGAAGTTACTGCTCCTACTGGTTCTGCTCACAGCTATGGGTGACTGTTTACTCTGCTGCTCTTTTGCCCTAGACAGCAGCTGAGTTCAGGGCTACAGAGGTCTGGGGATCTGGTTTGGTAGACACAGTGCTTATAAATTGATCAAAAGTTACTCCTGTTTCGAAGACCTTTTTCTACAGAGGTAAGAAACCACCTTCAGCTTCATGAAGCCAATCTCCTTACCCTCCATCCATGGTTTCGGGAAGCCCAGTTCAGGGCCCCAGGAGGGACTGTAATTTAGACATTTTGACTTGATCTCTGTAGAAATCTACCTCCTTCTGTTGGGTTTGGAAGGAATTTCCTCTGGACCTAAAATGAACCTCAGAGAACAGCCTTGTACATATCCAATCTGGTGGGGAAAACACTTTGCAGAAAGGTAGGGTATAAGAAGTGCTCCAGATGGAAGCTGTCATCACATGACCCAGGCATATCACATCATGGGAAACCCCCACAGCTTTCCACTTCTGTAGCATGTGGTCATCATAGCACAGAACAGCCTTTTTCGTCTCAGAAAGTGAGGCAGTATGAGGTCCTTTCCATCTCAAGGAGTGTGACTACACAGGAGGAATAAGAACTGCTGTACTGCAGGTTCCAAGTGTTGAGCTCATCATGAGTTTGAAGTAGAAGACTATGAGTTTGTGTCTTGTTACTAACAAAAATATTTTGAAAAGCTGCTGAATAACCTGAGATTTTTGTATTGGATTGTAATTCTTCCCACACTCCAGGAGTAGGTGGGTTCCTGGAGTTTCTGGAAGTTAGGACATTCAGCATAGGATTCACATTAATCAACTTTGGATGCCCATGATGAAGATGGCTGTAACGTGAGCTACTCATCCTGACTCTTTTTATGGTCATTAAAACATGAATAAGCACTTCTAGGATGCAGTTAATCTAATCTTAGTGCAGAGGTTCAATATAGGAGAGTTGAGTTGTCCTTCAGAAGTGCCCAGTTCTCCCCAGTAATTATAACATGAATTTAGACATCTAACTTCAAGGTCTGATAGTAAGTGATATAATTTCCTCTTAAAACTTATCAGGTTCTCTCTTAACTTCAGCATATCTTGCTATAGGAGATGGAGATGGAGATACTACTCCTTTCATTACCATATTTCTGCCACTTTGAAAGATGCTAAGCATTGAATGGAACAAATAGGAATGATTTATAATGCAAACTCATCCAGGATGCCTTCACATTATAGGGTAAAAAAATAGATGAAGAAAGTTCCTGAAAGACGGAAATATAATTAATGTATCTGTTCAGTTGAAGACAAGGTTGATGGTATGACAAAGAATGAATCAGTGGAGAAATAAAAATTAGTAGAGAAGGAATACTATTACTACTGAAAGCCATTCACCAAAAGTGCTGTATGTATTCATGGACCAAGTGACTGTGTGACAAATGTCCTTTGGTTGTGCTGAGAAATTAAGCAGGAAAGTGATCAGTTGTGTTGCTTTGCACGGTTTTCAGAGTAACGCCCAATTTGGTGGGCAGCTGCCCATCCTCCCTCCTTTGGCAGCATTTGAACCCATATACTCATCTCTGGGTGCCTGGGCTGGGCCACCTGGGCTTGAAACAGGACCATGTTACACACCTAGAGTGGGAGACCTCACAAATGTGTCCATTTGTAAAAGAAAGAGAAAACACCAATAGAATGATGCTGATATGAACATTATGGAGACACTCCCTTTTTACTTTGACACAGCTATCGCAGGGCTATGGTGGCACCTGGAAGTCCTGCCGAGACCCCAAGCCAGAGGTCTACAGCAGACTAACCTGCTACTCCAAAGAACATTTTGGTCTGAACACAAAAGCAGGCTGGGGAAAAGGAAGACATATGCCCATTTAGCTGGCAGGGAGCTGAGGCCAAGATAAATCAGAGAATGTCCCCAGAGCCTGCTGACCTGAGTCCCCAGTGATTACTTCCACTCTCAGCAGCTTACAGGACTATTTCAGCTGATACTTCTTTCTGTTACTCACAGACCTACATCAGGAGCATCATTTTAAGAATCCTTAAACAAAACTAGGCAAAACTGGATAAAGTTTTTTTTTCTTATAATTTTATTTTTAATAAAAATATTTTTTCTCATGTACTATCTGCTTATCTTGTTCCAAGGTCTTATTCTGTTGTCATAAGTGCACACGTGAAATTTTTGCGAGTACTTGAACTAACTTGGTGACAGTGGTACTTTTACTGCATTGTAGACTACAATTATATGGAATGAACTTAATCAGATTAAATGAGCAAAGAAAGAATCTGTGGTGCCAGACCACCTCTCATGAACTTTTGTGTATTTGTACAGCTAATCTCTTCATTGGATTTTTATGAGGAATGTTTGCATATTTATCCAGCTTAATTGTTTTCCGCTATAGTCATGGCCCCTGTTTTCTCTGTACATTTCGAGAGCTCTGTTGAACCCTAGATATAGTTCTGTGCTTGGAAAACACAAAGACAAACAAATGCTACGGAAAATAACAATATATAGAACACATCGTGTGTCAAACTCTGTTACATTAGTACTCGGGTCATTACTATCTGACAAAACTGCTTCTGTGAATAGCTGCATTTTTCATTCTTCATTCATTGCACAGGAAAAGAATGACTGAAAACGTTACTAGCGGGGCTGGATTCCCTCCAGCCAGCGAGGCCATTGTTTGCAAAACCTTACCAGGCACAGCGCAGGGTGGCACTCAACCAAAGCAAGGCACTTGTTGGGTTTATGCAAGGATGTGGAATTTTCCACTGACCAAGACAGGTCGCAATCCTACGGAGGCATACTTTGGTAGGGGACCATAAAAATAACATTGTGATGGGTTGAGTAACATTCAACTAAAGGTTAATGTAATTACCAGGAAAAACCCTCTGCTAATTACAGACTGTCCTGTCTTTTAAAGCTGTTATAATCACATTGCTTTCATAAACGCAGCTGAAGCTCAGTTAATGTAGTCTGCTATTTGTGTGTATGCGACAACTTGAGTCAGCTTGAGTGCCCCCTGAAAAATATGTAAAACAATGATTTTACTGCCTCAAGGGTGAAGGATGGGAGCCTAGCAGGGCCTAAGGTGCTTCCGCTACTGAAAAGAAAGGGAGAGGAGCAAAAAGGTGTGCTGAGAATGGGTGCAAAATGGAGAGAGCAAAGATTGCTACAATCACGGTTTCTGCTGGGTGGAGGCAGAGGTGGACCACAGCACGGTCTCCCTAACCTCCGGCCTTCACCCCATGTGCCCCCAAGCCCTCCCAGCTTTCCAGAGCTCAGGCTTAGGTAAAATAGGCAGCAGAAGCTGCCCCCAACAGCTTTCGATACCCGCCTAGTTCAACTCTTTAGGTACGTACTAAAGACAATAGAGGGCCTAGTTCATAAAAAAACATTTATTCTGCAGTGTAAGACCTAGTCTCGATGAATTAAGACTTAAATACACAGGCTAAGCAGAAAAAATGCATCACAAGCAAATGTGGCAGCTTACTTATGAGCAGTTTCCTTGCAGTCCAAACACTGCAGTACATTAAAAATAAGTGCACACCCCAAAACTTGTGTATGTCGGTTGCTTTTGCCTTGATCCTCCGGATGTGAATAAAAAGAAAACAGAAATAAGCACTTCCAAAACTACTACTACTACTAATATTAACAACAGTAATACAATATTTTATAATTTTGCTGTTATGAAGAGAGCTATAGGGCAATTTCTGAACGTTGGGGGTAGGACTCTTGTCCAAGATGAACAGGAAGCCTGCTGAAACCTTGTTCTGCAAAAGGAGGTCTTGATTCAATGTATGTTTGGTGACAGCTGAAATAATGGAAATCAGTCCCTAAAACCAGCACTGTATAGAAGCCCAAAGAGATGCTGGGACATGTGGGCACTGGTGTTCCTGGGGGAGCTTGTAACTAAAATAAGAGTTGGGGATTAACTGTTGTGTCTGTGAACTGGAGGCTTTTTGGTGCCTTTCCCCTCTCTTTAGTGGACTCTTTCTAATTGCTCTGCCCCTGCAGACCTCCCCAGGAAGTGCTTCTATTAATGATGAGGCCCCTGCAAAAAGTAGACAATGGAAAGCGCCTGACTGCACTCCCGGAGCACTTCCACGCATCCCAGTCCGGTGTTACAGCCCCTCTCCAAGGGCCTTGTGATAGTCTTATTCAAACTCCCCCACTTATTTCCAGTTGAAGCCACTACAGCATTGTCTGACATTCAGCCCCAGGCGAGGGAGCTGTAGGTGCGCGGCTGTGGGCAGCCAAAAGGGAAAGCAAAGGCCGTGTGAAAGGTTTGCCCTAGAAATCTTTTGTGATTCCAACAAGATCCGTATTGTCCAGACTTAAAACACCACAAATTAATTCGAAACATGAAAGTTGGACTATCCTTTGTTCTCTATCAGCGCACACCACACCGAGCCTCTGTTTATTTGCATACAGGGAGCCTGCGTTTTTTACAATCATGCCTAATCAGAGATTTCCGTGATAGGAAGTCTGATGTGTATCACACTGCTAGTTTGCCATCTAGTGGTATATACAAATCCCTAATTTTACATCATATTTCATAATTTCAGTGGAAAGATGCCTCAGACGTTTCCAGAACATAAACATGAGATAATTTTTCTGCTAGTCAATTTTAGTTACCTATTAGCAGAAGACAGTCCATTACCCTCTGCTCAATGATCATTAATTAATATTTATTCCTAGACTTTGCACTTGATTCTCCAGGAGCAGAGACTGGCTCAGGGTATAGACAAATTTTGGACTCCACAGGAGACCTGCTGTATTAGATTCACTTGCTGCTCATCACCTTAGGCCTCATTGCTTTCAGTGTTACCGTGGTCTTTTGTGAGGTTATGAGAACAAAACTGTCTATTTTTAGACAAGTGTCAGGGAATCTCAAAAAGTGGAACCTGAATGACACTTCAAAAGGCATTGTCTGTATGACAATGGGCCTTCAGTGAGCAGGCACATCACAGGAGCATCAGTGAAACCTCAAGAAGCTCCCAGCAGATGTTTGTTCATTCAGTTCCACGAAGCTTTCTGGTTCTTACGAATTCACAAGGCTCTTTGGGCAGCACAGGTGGGCTGCCAGGGTCATGGCAGTCACCTTGTAACTCACTGATCCATAGACTGCTGCAGGCAACACTGCAAAGGGAAAATACCACTTCTCTGCAAAGCCAGAGGGTGCTGCTGAGGGATAGCTCATCACCTCCCCACCGAGCTGCTGTGGGACAGGAACCTCATCCCAGTCAAAGCATTCAACTGATCAGTCTGCAGAAGGTTAAAATGTCCAGGGAGGAAGGCTGGGTTGAGGCATAACCATCACGTGCATTTAGAGGAGTTGAGAAAGTGGTAAAAAAGCATTTCAGGGTATGGGTGACACTTGTACATGATGGCTGGGGTTTGTTTCACTCCAGCATACGAGTATAGCTAAGAATGTTTTACCCTTCTATGATAACTTCCATGCCCTTTATTCCTCTAAATATGATAGGAACATGAACTATTCCTACAGATAATAATCAATTGGGCACTATTTATTGATCATTGGGAAGAGAAAAACTACTGTTACGTGGAGCCCAGAGTACCAGCACAGCCAGCCGGTCACTGTCTGAAGCCATTGTTGTCAGTTAATTTAAAGTCCCTGGAGCTTCAATAGCTATGCTGGCAGCATGCTCAGCTAAACAGACCACTAAGGACTTCAAGCAATTTTGATTAGCCAGTCATTTCTAATTCAAATAAAGAATGAACACATGACAAGGAAGAAGAAAAGAACCTTGCTTTGGGAAAATTTGGCTTTGAGAAAAGTCCCAGATGTGAAACTCCACAGGGAAAGGAAAACTAGTGAGAAACACTTGTTTTATCTCTTTGTACTCAAAAGGGCAAACAGCCACTTCCATCGGCTGCAGAACTTAATTTTCTCACCCTGACTACAGCAGTGGCTGGAAGAGAAGACTGGCTTCACAAATAGTAGAACTGACCCTGTGAATGGAAAGGGATGCTAAGTACCTGTGATCTGTTGTATGAAGCTACTTCTGTCAAGCCAAGCGCTCACTAAAGAGCAAGATGGGAGAGACAGAAGATGGAAGAGCCATTTTGGGAAAGAAGTACTGTAATGTGATAGGGAAAGTTTCAGTTCTGTGGCAAACTCAGTTCATACGGGCAATTCGTTTACTCTGCAGGGTTTTTTTTGCAAAACATTGCATCGCTAGTTTTACTGTGCTTTTAAAAGGGGCAATTAAATGGTAGTGAGAAAGGCTGGAACATCAAGTGGCAGTGTCAACACCAGAAAATGGACCATTTTGGAGGAGCTTGAACCATCTTGAAGGACAAGAATCTTTCAGAAATACTGCTGACGGTTTAAGTTTTTGGTAGTAATATATGCAAAGTAGATACAGCTTTGGCTGATGTGTGAGTAAGTAAGTAAGTATATTTGCAGAGCTGACAGCAGCGGCTTGCAGACATTTTATTAACAGAAGAGTAGCTGCGGTATGCTCCCCCTTGGTACTTTTCAGCTCAAAGAATTTCTTGGGTGCTGGGAAATTCCTGCACGGGCAAAAGACAGGATAAGTACACTGCATAAAATATTTTACAGGGGGAAAAAATAAATAATTGTTTCAACACAGGCATGATTTCTTCCCGGAAGGCATAGAAGGAAGGTGGTTACAGATGGAAAATAAAGTCTTTGCTTGTGGCACTGGCATAACACCATCAGAAATACCTTAATTTACAAAAGACAGTGCTAATAAGACAGTAAGCTATTTTAAAATCTAAGGTAGATCCTTTTGACAAGATCCTGACAAAGCACAGCTAGAAGAGCTGGTGACAGCAAGAAGTGGTAGCAAATGCAGCAGCTGTATGTGGCATAAATATCCCTCCCAACAAATGGGAATCACTATATCAGCCTCTTTATGTAGTAGATATGTAGAAAGGTATAAGCAGTGATATTTGAGGAAGTCATCAAGCTCCTTATAAAAATGAGAACGAGTTAACAGCATTTTCCTTTTTGTTTCCCGTGGAGATGTGTGGACTTGTAACGCTTGGCCTTGGAGTAGGGATATGGAGATCTGTCCTTCCAGCTCAGCTCTGAAAGCTCCATTTGGCAAGGTATCCACCTGAGTTTAGATATAGCAGCAGACAGATTGATAATATGGCACTGGATCCTACTCTCAAACTCAGAAAATGTGTGAATAATCCCTCTTCATGGACTGGCTGCTATCTGCTGTCTTGGATTTGTTTTAATTTCAAACCAGTGGAGGGGAAGACTTAGAGTGTTTCTTAGAATTTCAAATAATAATGTCTAATTTTTACATTGAATTGTTAACAACAGCCTACTAAACTGTTTGTAAAATGCTTCTGAGATTTGCAAATCATAAGATGCTCACAGAGGCTGGAAATTGAAAGGTAACAAGTGAAAGACTGGCCTTTGTAAATTTTGAGTTGTATTCCACCTGATAGAAAATAG
>RSEF01000001.1:36960695-36977305 GCA_003993805.1 Himantopus leucocephalus
TTTCTCCTGCTGTTTATCTCTACCTATAGAAATTCTTGGTCAACTTTGTTAACTTTTCTGTTTTCAAGGAATTTTTAATTTTTTATTTTTTTAATTAACAGAATACCCAGAAGCTGGGCTCTAGGAACTATGTGCTTCTAAAAATGGATTGCAGCCCAAAAGGGTCACCTATACAAATAGATGGGACTCGGGAATACTGACAGGGTGCAGCCTTTCAGTACGTGCCCTCTTCATACTTTGCTTATTCTGCTTCTCTGCCAAATCCAGTGTTGGCAGGGAATGAATGTATGACATTTTACACAAAGGCTAGCCAGAGCTATAGTACATGTTATGCCAATGTAGCCAACATCAACAGTTTACAGTGGAAAACTGTTGAATCTTTTATTATTTGCAGCTAGGATATAGAATAGAAGTCAAATTAACATCAAGATTGTTGGTCCACTAAGCTGAAAAGAATTGCTTAACATATGAATTTCACTTAAAAGCATGAAATAGTTTTCTGGCTGTTAGTTTCCTTGAATGAAAGACACCACAGATTTATAGTACTTGTTTAGGAGCAAGTTACATATTGCTCATGGAAATAGCTTCTTGCAGCAATAACCCTTTATTCCTCTTCATTTCTTTCTGTTCTTCTTGAGGATTGTTTCAGATATATTTGGCTTGGCCATAACCCAAACTTGGGATTTCTTGTTCCTAGGAAGTTTGCTCCCTTCAGATCTTGCTCTTGATGGATATGGAATAAAACAGGTTTTTTTCTTAAATTTGTTTCCACAAATAAAAAAAAAAAAAGGAAATTATTATTGTTATTGTAATTTAGAAAGCAGTAAAGATTTTCCACACAGCATGTATTTCCCCGGACTCTGGCAGCAGCTGAAAGGAACTGACATTTTTGTCAGCTGCCTGCTTTGAGCAAAAAGAATGCAAAGAGAAGTAGCAGAAATGTCACATTTAGGCCACAACTGAGGCTTCCAGGGCTCTACAGTTTGGAAGATCCTCCACCATGAGAACTGCCCTTCAGCAGCTCTGAGATACTGAGGCTCCTCTGCAATCTAAAGGCTTTGTGTATTTCTGTTATATGTTGTGATTTGTGAAACTGTGTTTCGTGATGAATGTCTGTGTTTTTTAGTATGAAGACTTCCCTCTAGTATTATACAACTATGAGTAAATATACCCCATAAAAGTCTGACCCTGTGGACAAGCCTCAAATAAAGGAGCTATGTCTGTTGCAGCAGGATTAAACCTTCTCTTCCATCTGTGAAGAGGCCACACAGCCTGTTTTATCTGCAATCCTGTGCACAGAATAGAAGAGGGGGCTGATGCTTCTCACATACATCATTTTGTCCCCTGGTGTCTTCGCACTGTCTAACATTTTCTCTGGGATAGGTTTCGCTGAAGGGTAGATCCCTGCAGTATGGATGTCTACATCTGAGCTAGTCATAGGGGTGCACTTTGTAGTCAGTAGAGCCATCTAGGGCACGTAACATATGATGTATCAGACAAATGCTGCTGTTCGCTAGCTATAAAGGAAATCTAGATAACCAGCTCACTTGTAGACATCAGCCAAAGAGAGGGCTATAGTTATCCGCTGAATCTCACTGTGGGTATGCTTCCCTGCTTCTCTATTGCTCGGCCTCTGTGATTGGGAACCTGCCACATGTCCCCATCAAAGACTGGGGCTACTATGGTCACTTTCCATGGCCTCATTGCTGTCAGTTTTCCCACAGAGCACAAGTACCCCATGGCCCTGAAGACATGTTGCCCTTGGCTTGTGTGTTGATCTCCTCACAGACTGACTTCTCTGAAGATTTTCTCAGGGTACATTTGACTATGTACTTAAGAGGGAAAGTTTCTGTGTAAAGAGTTGTGTGTGTCAGTAGCACTTTGACAGAGCTCATAATAGAGTAGCTCTTATACAATTCTCCCCATATTTAGGGNAGTTATAATTTGTTACAAAAGCTTTTGTGATGTGGGATTTTTGTAAGGTTTATGTCCAGGCCCAGTACAGACAGAAGTGTATCTGATCTGCTTGTCTGGCTGATTTGCAGAAGCATATTCCACCACTAATCTGGAAAGATGAGGCTTTTCTTTCGAAAAATTGGCATGCAGAGGCAAACCTGGCCCCAGCACTGCAGATGCATAAAGCACTTTGGCAGAGGGATAAATGTGGTTCTGCTGCACAGACTGTGCTGCTTCTCTCTTGCAAAACACAAACCTCTCTGAGGATCTCTGTAGGAAAGACAGAGTGGTGCTGATGGCGGGGGGGAATTTGCAGCTTTTCACATTCACCTTTGGGACTGATTCATTGCATGAGCCAAAGCCTGTGAGAAGAACTCTGAAACCAATTTCGCATATAATGAAGATGAAGGGCTATTTGGAGACTTCAGAAAGAGTCATGTGGTTATTAGTCAAGATTTGGAAGAAACATCCGCTATCAAGGCCTTTTTTTTGTACGAGACAGCATTTTGAGGTTTTTTCATGCCTCTATAAACACGTCTGTGAAACATACCTTTAAACGCATGGAGAGTGGAGAGGGAAATTTTGTCTGAATGCATTAACATGAAATATAACCGAGCAATGGCATTTCAGACTCCCACTGAACAATGGGCTGAACAACAGAGGACGAGGCCTAGGATAGAGACAGCATTGTCTCTAAGTGTCTTTCTTCTCAAATTATTCAGGGCAGAAGTGGAACAAATGCTTTTCTAATGGTGGGTTGGGAATAGATAACCATTATTTTGTCCTCATGCTATTATGACCAAGGCTTAATGATTCTTCAGATGAAAGCCCTCAGCTAAGAATACATTAATAAAAATATTCCGCTCATTCTGCTTTGCTGGACTTTCTAGAGTAGAAAACTGGGAATAGCTTACTTTTTCTATTTTCCATAAAAATAAGTGGAAACAAGTTAATGTTGCTTAGAATGGGCACTGCCATCAAATCAATGAATAAAGCATTGCTGTTCCTACATGGCCATGTAACTGAACAGAATTGTATTTTAACAGTTAACATATAAATATAAAAGCACTGGAAGACAGTGATACGCTCAGGGAAATCTGAGGGAACTTGGCTTTTCATGTCAAGATCTGCATTAATGAGAAGAAATGTGTACAAACTTGGACTGGATGAGAAAGCCCTGCCCATCACTTTGGTCAGAGCTTCATGAGTTGTCAGGCTAGGAGAAACTATCTAGCATGAGAATCACCTCACTTGGATAGAAATTAAATGTCCTGTGTCCATGTGAATTGCCCAGTGTGCCCTTCAGAAACAATGGAAAGAATCAGGTGCCTCCGATAAACAGTTTCTCTGCCCTGTTTTTAGGATTAGATGTATCACCCTCTGGAGGTGCCTATTTTTTGTGTGTAAGCAAAACACCTCAGCCTGAGGTGCCGAGTTTAGTTGTAAATGATATATTTTTACATACCTAACTCAGGACAGTTGAATCCCACTACTAAACTAATGTGAGACGTAGGACTTCTCTGAAATTATTTTTTTGAGCTAAAGCATTTTATGGAAAAAAACAACAGATCTGGGTTTTAAAATGATCAGTCATGAAGGATGTACTGCATTTTCTAGTAAATCGATCCAGCTGTTAATTATGTTTATACTGTTTTTAAAGCTCTTTTCTTTATTTATAGCCTGAATTAGTCTAGCTTCAACTTTTAGCTGATAGATCTCGTTAATCCCTGGCCTGCTCCAGTGAGCTATTGCATAGCTTTGTTCCCATGCAGCGCATGTGGGGATTAATCTCTTCTTAATTCACTTGTCTCAGAATCAGGTGCCTAGTCTGAATGAATCATTTAGTTTCCCCCAGTAGTCCACGGAGACAGATAATGATTTATCCAAGCTGTTTAGGACATTCATTTTAGGTTGGAGCAAAAGCATCCTGGGGTGATGATACTTTCTCTTTCCATCAGTTACAGAGAGGGCCTGGAAGAGGTGGCTTACACTAGATGACACTAGATCAGCTAAAATCAGGTGGAATAAATTCTTCTCTGACACGTGTTCATAACATTCCTGACCTTTGCTTCATTAAATTAAACGTATTAAGCTGCTGGAATCAGCCTTTAAAGATTGTTTTCCCTTCCTTTCCCTCTTCCCTAGTCTGTTATGTTATTCTTCATTGAGCTCTCCTGAGTTTCTTAACACTTCTCTCAAAGAGCGGACACCAGAAGTGGACGCTCTTCCCGCAAAGTAACACACTCTCCTGCTCCTACTTGGGATTCCCATTTGAAAATGTAAGGATCACGTTAACACATTGTTTTGGGACCTCAGCATGAGTAATTTTCTCCCTTGACCCTCCAACCCTTTCCAAATAACCACATCCCAGATCATGGTTCTCCCTCCTGTGCACATGGCCTATATTCTTCGAAAAGATAAATCTTTTGAGGGACCAGGCTAAGCCGATTTCTTTTTAAATTCCAGATCTCAAGACACATAAGGCAGACACTTTTCAGAAGGGTAATACTTCATCTGTAAAATTTGACCTTAGCTGAAATCACAGGGATGTGGCTCAGAGAGGAGACAGTATTTTGTAAACCATATAATCTCCTCTCATCTCTCACATGTGGTTTTTTCCCTCTGGATTTTCAAAGAAAATGATTGATTTTTGCCTTAGGATTCACAGTGCAGCCACAGAAAATAGTCATAAATTAATTGTTTGAATGCCCAACACTCTGTGCTGCAGCAGAATCCTGTAGAATTAGCCTCACGTTCACACATTCCTCATATGTGTAATGGCAGCTTTTTGGAAGGAGACCTACATTTTCTGTGTTTGCAGACATCGATTTGGCTGGAATCTGATCTCAGCTGAACCAGCCTGAATCTAAAGCAACATCCCTGAGTGTGCAGCTGTTACTCTCGGTTTACACGCTTGTAACTCAGCTCATCCTGAAATCTCAGTCAGTCTGCATCTTCATGAGCGGAGTGTATTGTTTACTGGAAGTTTGTTTGCAGAGAGAGAAAATAATACAAAGGGAACACTGAAAAGTTTCACCATTTCAGGGATGTCCTCAGAATCTTAGAAAAAATGTGTAATGTTTTTAAAGAAAGGACAAAGAGACTAATTTGGGATGATTTATCCCAGATTGTCTTATTAAAGGTGCATGGGTATTGCTGGGGAATGCCTACGTACTGGTGGCAGACAGATGCAACCTTGCTGTTCTTCAGCTCCAGGCCAGCAGCCAATTGTCCATTACTGTTTCTTGTGCTCGAAATACCAGGTCTTGCCAAGTATTCTTATTATCTGGAACGGGGTATAAGAATAAGCATCCCAAGCTGAAAGGAAGCGATTTCAATGTTTTAAAACCATATTTTTTTAAGGAGGCCTCAAATACTCAAATGTCACAGGTATTCTTATGGAAATATACAGCTAACACTGGTTCTTAAAACTAAAACATGTTACACGTGAAATTGTATATACAAACTCTGGGCACCTGCCCCCATTTCCATTCCACACTAGTGTTCCTGGAGATCTTTTCCTTTTATGTCGTGCTTCTATTGTATTCGCTGATGCCTTCTGACTATGAACAACAAAAATATTCACATAATTCAATATGTTAATTCAAATACCTGCTTTATACAAAATAGTTGTCCTAAAATTTTTCTTTTGGTTTATTTATTCACCTCCTCTCCTCTTCTTCCTATACATGAGTCTTTTATTCAGCTTTTCCTCTCGTCGTGGAGACAGACCAGTTAGAGATGAAATCATTATTAAGCATTTCATTTCTAATCCATATTCCTCACAGCTTTGGACTTACTCCATTGAGAATGTATTTTATTTTAGCCATTAAGTTTTGACTGTTGTTACAAGAGGCTAACTTTAATAAAGGTGTCTGAAGAAATTTCTAGGCAATAATTTTCTTTTGGAAATGCTCCAAAGAACAGATCTTTCCCAAGAATGTATCAAAAGGTGAATAAATTGTAGCAGGAAAAAAAAAACCACATTAAAACTGTCATGATACTATCAAAATGTTTTCTGCTGGCTATACAGAAATTCATATGTTTGTGTTTGTTAATATTCATTTTAATTTGCTGTATGTTCAAATCTTGCGTAGAACAATGTAGCATGAGATCTGTATTTTCTATTATGTAGTATTATATATTTTCAAAAGTATTTTGAAATTATCATGATAAAGTGATCTTATGAATGAAAATAAATAATAACTAATTCAATTCGTGCAGAGTGTATCCAGACAACAGAAGAATGGCTCTTTTTGGCCACTGGCGTGATAAGCGAGCCAGTGCAGCAGGACAAGACCCGAGCTCCAGCAGCCTTTCAGGCATCTCAGACAGTTTCTCTGAAGTTCCCTGTGGCCCAGAGACAGCCGAGCTCAGACCTGAGCAATGCCCTCACTAAGCACTTTTTCTGACCTCGCACACTTGCGTTTGTACATTTCTTCTCCTTGTCTCATGGTAGCTTTATTCTTGATTTCTTCATTTGTTGCTCTCATTCCTTTCCCCATTCCTACCTCTTTCTCCCAACCTGTTTCTGTCCTGCTCCTCCAGGTCCCTCCTCCGTGTCTGCTCCGATGGCTGTTGGGAGAGCCCAGTCTCTTTTTGGGCACTGAAGAGCCGTGGGCTGCCCCGTTTCTCACGCAGGAAGCTGGTGAGCCCGTCTTCCAGCTCACAGCAAGAGCTCTGACAGCCACTTGACAGAGCAGAGAATTGGGACTGGCTCTGAAACACATTTTCTTACTATATAAGGATTCTGGCTTGAGGAAATACAATGATAGCAGGTGGCTTTAATGAAAATTGTTTTGGCATGATATGACTCAAAAGTCCTAGCTCTAGCCACCGTTTGCCCTCAGTTATTAATAAGCTAGTACCTAAACCAGGCAGATTTGAGTCAATTAGCAAGTATAACTCAAAACTGACTTGGGGAGGAAAAGCTTATCCACTTGAGACTCTTCAGATGTGTAACTAATAAGAAGTTGTCAGCTTACATTAATTTTTACAAATCTTGGCTGCATCAGAGATGTAAAGGCAAAATCTAGTGTTCAGAAAGATGACATGGAGTTGAGGACTCCATAGGGAACTTAATCAATGCACACATTACATTGATTACATAGTTTTTCATTGTGGCAGGCTACTGATGAGATTTTTATCCTTGTGTAACTCTTTCAGAATAATGTGTAGGAGAAAAGATAATAGAAAGGAAATTACATCTGCAAAATACAAGAGGCAGTTGTAATATTTTGTGAAATGCTGCTCAGTGAACTGAAACATCTCTCACAGGATGAGTTCTCTGCCTGAAAGATGCATCCAGTGTGCATAAACACAGGTGACTTTCAGCCACAGGAACATGGATTACTTACGAAAGGCTGGAGTCTGATCTCAGTTACACCTGCGTGCCCTGAAATGAATTTATTTGACTTTACTGATGCAAATGGAATCTGAGTCTGGCATTGTATTTAACCTGAAGAAACTGTTGCCCTTTTCTGCAACAGTGTCATATTCTCAAGAGAAATTAGTAAAATCACGTATTTAGAAAAGAATTTTATTTCTTTACAAAATGTACAGAAAATCCAAAAATGGTCCATAGCAAAATTTTCCAGCCATCTGCCTGACACTAGGAAGCAGCTCTTCTGGATCGCTGTTTTTGCCCTTGGATTAGGAAGACATGCAGCAGGGGATACACACTTCCAGGGGCTGGCAGAAAACACTGAGGCGGGGTCCCACTTCGGCCCTGGATGAGTCATGATGGATCAAGCTGAGGGCATGTGTACACCTTCAAAGCTGGTGGTCCTAGACCAGCCACAGTTTCCAGGCTTCTGACAGTCCTGAGTAATTTTTTATACCCACCGTGCCACTGTGAATCAGCTCATTTACATTCTCCAGGTTTTATCTGTGGGAAATCAAGACACAGATGAACTCAGTAACTTTGCCTGAAGACACACAGATAATCTCAAGATACAGGACAGTCTCAGGATAAAGGCTCATTCCTTGCTTAAAATACAGTTGCAATTCTAGTATGGGACAAAAGAGAAGCTTAGACCAAAATACGGTCTATGTAGTTGGCACCGTTTTGTGCTCTCCAGAGTTGATTTTATCACCTACCATTCTCCCATACAGCTTCCTGCAAAGGCATTTCAGAGTGTCACAAATGCCAAGTGTCTGTAATGTAAAGGATGGAAAACATGATGTTACATAAAAAGACATTGTTCAGCTGAATGCTGATAACTCTGTGTCTTTTTTTTTATTATTTCATCATGTACATAAAATATTTAGAAGCCCAGTCTCATGCTTCTGATGACTGAATGTGCCTGGAACACTTCAGTGTAATTGAATATACATAATGTGGGAAATCCTAAATTTCTCAGCCAGAGTTCATACTTGGGGTAAAAATTAAGACGTATATTACTAGATTTGCAAAGGTCCATCTCATTGCTACTTTGCTGTCACGATCTCAAAAGGTTACTGATTGCACTGTGGACCCAAATTCTGCTCTCAATCTAGTTTATTGTCATTTTATTATGTTTAATAGTTCTGATGCAACCAGATAAAAGAGAACAATCAAGCCCTAAATCTGTGTGAGGCTAATATATATCTTGTATTCTTTAAGAGCTCCCACTTTAAAATGAAATGCGGTAATTAGCTTTTAATAAGGTCTCATTATTTTAATAAAAAAACTACAGACAGATTGAGTTTTAAGATGTGTTTAGCATCACAAGCTTGTTCAGACTAGAATTCTGTTTTTATTAAATGATAACCAACAAAACATACTTTCAATAGGTCTGGATGCTTATGTAAGCCACTTATTAAGGATATTTTAGTATCTTCCACTTTTCCTAAAGAGGTCGGATGCCAAAAAAGGTCAGGCAGAAAAAGCGTTAAGGAGATAACTGTAGTGAGGTGGCTCTACCTTGCTCACCCAACAGATGAATGTTCCCTTTTAGTGGAATTGCTATTGGAAATGTGAAAGGATTGCCTATCATTTGGGGTTGAAGTATTTTAGTACCTGAAAAAATACCTACTAGTTTCACTGATAAATATAAGACAGTCAAATGAGATGTATTATACACAGTGAAGGCAACCCTGCCTTTCAAAGACAACATTGTCTTTGAAAACTTGTTATAATCACATAAATTTTGGGGGGAAAGGAATAATTCAGGAATAATTCAGTTCCATTTTGGGACCCTCTGTGGTGACACGCCCACTTTTTGAGTGGGAAAACAGACCTCTCTCATTTTGTGGAGTTCAGCCCAGACTGTACAATTCCCTCCTGCTGAGTAACAGTAAATCATGCCAGCAATCACACCAACCGTGCATCGCACTCTTTTGTGCTGGGCTGCGTTCCCTGCAAAGCAAACTTCAGACTTACCAGTGGTCCCAGGAGTGTTTGAGTTTTCCCATCTCCGTACCCCAGGGCCAAGTTAAACCTGCCTGCACTGATAGAAACTACGAGACAGAGGAAGATTCATCTTGAATGATCAGCACTCACAGCTAAGGCAATATCTTGGTCCAGTGACTTGGAAATATTTGAAAAGTGAACTCGAATGACACTTTGTTTGTGGAGCTGCTTCACAAGTAATAGTATGGCCCAAGGTTTTCCCAATATGCTAGTGTTCAGTGTGAGACAGTTTCATGACAAAATTGCATTCACTTCTACAATGGACGGGCCACAGTTTGTCCCTTAACTAATTCATTCATCATCCTATGTATGACATCAATTTCAGAGGTACTGTTGGGATAGGGTAGATTTCAGAAGCACCATTTATATGAACCTTCTGGGGAAAACCAAACTTCTGGGGAAAAATGTTGCCTGCTTTCTGCTAAATTTCCAAAGGAAAAAGAAGCACACATGAATCATTTCAATTTCAGGTCACTTTTGAATAAAAGAGTTTGTATGTAATCCCAGACAATCTTCAGTAACCTGCATCAAGGGCAGGAAACATGCAACGCAAGTCATGGGGTAAGGGGGAACTAAACAACTTTGCCTACATAATACTATAGGGCTGGAAAAGGTCTTGCAGCTCCTCCAGTCCAACACCCTACACTGAAGAAAGATCAGAGATTCCTACACCATTCCCGGAAGGTGTGTGCCTAACTTGTTTTTAAAAATCCTCTAGCAAAAAAAAAAGATGCAACAGCATCAGTCAGTAGTCTCTCCCATTGTTTCACTGTCCAGGTGGCCAAAAAGCTGTTCTTATTATCCAGCCAAGGCCAGTTAACTTGTCAGCAGTGAACAGGGTCAATACAATTTGTTCTTGTCAAATCTGTCAGCTGTTTTTACTGTCTTAGTATGCTCCAGGCACTTATAAATTGGTTATCTAACCCCTTGTTCCAGAATCATTCCAGGAATAGGCGTTTCACTGAATATTCTGTAATTCCCTGTTTGTTTCTAAAAGGTAGGTACTGTGTTTGCCTTTCTTGCATTACCTAGGACCTGCTCATGTTCTGTGAGTTTTCAAAGATAACAGTGAATATTTCAGGGATTTCTTCCTGTTCCTTTAAACAAGCAAAGTTGAATGTCATCAAGTCCTGATGGCTTCAATTACACTTAGCTTATCCAGACATTTTTTAACTTAATTTCTCCCTATTCTGGCTATGTTCCTATTTTCACATTAAATTTAATGTGGTTAAGTATCTGATCAGAAATTAATCTTTTTGTGTGAAGACAGTGAACACTTCAGTACTCTGTGCATTGCCTTGTTAAGCAATGAACCTTTACTTTGCCCTTCTTTTGCTTTGCATGTACTTATTATACCTTTCATCTTTTTTGCTGCCTTTACATTCCAAAATAATGTTAACGCCTTAACCATCTGAACTTTCTTAATTTCTTTTAAACTTATATCTAATTACGTTTCTTATTTCTACTTTTTGTATAACTCCTTTTGTTTTTAGGTTCTTAGGAAGGTCTTGGTGCAGTTGTAATGCACTTTGCTCCCAATTTTTTAAGTTATCTCCTGTAAGTTTATCATTGTGCATTTGATGTAGCTCCCATCACCAACTCCTACCTTTCCTGATGTTCTCTGTCCCTTAGATAACCTACTTCAGAGACCCAAGTTACTCTTCTTTTTACTGATCTCTCTAGGCTTCTCGCATTGTCCCTTCTTCTAAAATTTATCTCAATTGTCTTCTAGCTTTAACAGCCTCACTGATGTTGTGATTGCTAGTTTGTGGGTGACTAAATTGGAGGGTTTTGTTACTGATATTCTTAAATTGGAAACAACGATAGAAAACTGCAGTGGCTTTGTACTTCAGCTGCCAAAATTAAAACTGCTCACAGACACAGTATATTTATATATATTGTTCATGTAAAGATTACTGACAGTCTCAGAGGATTTTTGAAACATTCGAGAAAGCCTGCTTTGAATATCAAAAGACATTTTCAGACTTTGGCATAGATTGAGAGTGATGTGTCCTATGTTGTCAGACCTTACCTGGATATTTCCAAATTATTCACCTTTGCAGGGACTCCTCGGGGGTAAAAAGGCCTCCTTGGACCTCCTGGATCCTCCTTGGACCTCTTGCCAGGTGCACATCACAACCTCAGCCTGGCCATGAGCAATGCCCATGAAGTACAGAGAAGAGGAGATAAAGGAAAAAGATGTTGCGCGGGGGCAGTGCAGTTAAGTCTGGCTTATGTTCATGAATTCATGTAGAAACTAAATAAAAACAAGATGCAAAAAACCAAATCACAAAAACTTCCAGATTCTTCTGTTATTTACAGAAGGAAGTAGATTTGGCAGAAAGCAAAGCCTGAACTCGAGTTGTGTCAGCACATTAATGTCAGTAATATGCCGGGCTACTCCATGGAGCAGCCAGTGATGACAACTCTTTCTCAGCAATGAGAGGCTTTGAATCCTTACACCCAAAATCAGCGTTTCTGGCAGCCTGGAAAGGTCAGCTGGCATCAAATCTTCACTGATCAGCGAGGCTCCTTTTTGGCTACTACAGCAAGCAGCTTGACTTCAAGGATTGGCTTCGTATGTTAGTTTTTGGAGAGTCTTTCAGTGTGGATGTTACAGAAAAACACTTTCCACTGCTGAGAGCGTGGCCTTTTGAAAGGATTCAGAGAGTTAGACTCAAATGGTCCATTACGGCAGCATTTCCACAGGCTAATGTATGTGCAATGACATTAGTCTCCCTCGTTTTCCTGTGTGGTCAGTGCAGAGAGAAAGGCTTCTGAAGTTCTAAACCATCCCCTGGAGGAAAATATTTCTCTTCAACCTAAGCAGATGGCAGCAAGCTACAGTCTGGGCGTACTTGTGTGAAAATGTTATGGTCATAGCAAGTAATGCCATCATATATTTGAAAACACAGACGTTGTATATTGATAAGTACCTACCTGTGAAATTATTTTCTCCTTGAAGTACAATGCACGCTTACTGTGCTGCAGAAAGACATTCAAAAAACTTCCACGGTGTGGAAAGATCCTAATATAACATGGGCTACTGTAATGCTTCCTGTCACAAGAAATCAAAATGTTTTGCACCTATTGATGAATCAAGCTCCACAAAGACGCTCAGAGTCAGATTTTAAAGTAGGCATTACCAAAATACCACTACACAGTATTTCCACAGTGGTTATCAATAGTCATAAATCGTAGCTTACAGCTTCCTACACATACAGGAAGGTCCTTTATCAAGTCTTCTAAGCCTGGTCGAATTCCTCTCACAAGCTTTGGGAAAGAAAAACATTCCTTATCGGAAAGATAAAGCTTATCCTACTTTGCTTTCTATCAGTGTATTGGAATACCTGAAATTTGTGGCATCCATCTGTTCTGGTGACAGCTGCAGTTGGTCTGTCTGGGCACAGTTATCAGCCATAAGAGCCATGTTCCTTCTGGCCTCCATGAGAACACAAGTTCCCTCACCGGCTGTTTGGGAAATCACATAGAGCCATCCTCATAGTTTTATATTTAGTCTCCAGAGATGTACACGCATTTCCCCTGTTACTGTGTCAGTCCTTCTCCTCCCACTACAAGGGTGCAGTATTAATTGGCAAAGCTGACAGCAGCACACATACCCTGTTGCAATGTCACCCCCTTTAGTGAGTACATCTTTAAAGAAGAAAAGGTTATGTTCTCGTTTTAGGGCACAATTAAGTTAGTTACTTGATTTTTTGTAGAGGAAAAATAAAAATCCTAAACATTCCTTCTTCAATGTTGGAATTTTAGCATCTCTCCTGAAAGTTACTTATTTTTACAAATGATGGCTTGGAGATAGTAAGAAATCTACTCAAAAGCACAAAAACTTAAGGAAATACCCAGGTAACTAGTCCTGTGCCACCCTTGCAAGTCAATCCAATTATCCACAGCCTGTTAGGGACATCATGGATTGGTATTACCATTGTTTACATACTGTGAGCAAAGTTGCCTGAACTCATGACATGATGACAATTAAAGTTAAAAACCAGAAAGTACTTCTTTTCTGTCCATGGTAAGGTCTTCTCTTTTCTGGGATGAACGATCTGCACCTGCATTACCGAGACAACAAATAATCTTTCAGTTCTCTACACAGGAGGAAATCATTAAGACAGTATTAAGAGTTAATATATTTCCAAAAGCCTGGGTCCCTACCAAGGTCCAGGTACTGCTTTTGTTTTCACTTTTGACTCCTGTATGTTATTTTCTCACCTTTAACTCAAAGGGTACTATCTTTCCTCTGGCAAAAATTTCCCTCTACAGCATTTCTATTTTTAACAAATTGCATGGCCAATGCAGGGAGCAGCCTGTGCTCTCCACAAGAGAAGCTCATCACTTCTGAGCAGCAAGAAAACAGCATCGCTTCTGAGCCCCAGACCTCGCTCTGCCTTTCGAACCCCATTTTGACAAGAAAAAAGGGCCCCTCACACACGCCGTCACTGTGAAATCCACCCTGCATAACTCAGCAGGGGACATATCCGCACTGATACTGCAAACTAGTGTAGTTCGTGATTCTTTGTAGTAGGTGAACATAAATTTTGCAAGTTATGCCTTACGGAGCAAAACCTGTAGGAGTGCTACAGGAAATATACCCATAACTCTGAGTTATTTCCAGAGAGCGTGGTATTTTGTACAGGCCTAATTTGACACTATTGTATATAGTGGAGAGGGAGAGATTTACTTACACTGTAGAAAAATATGAAAACGGCACAGTAACGCCAGGGTAGCTGTGTAACCTTTTTATGCATCGTGATGATGAGAACTTTAAAACTTCCTTCTATTGCATTTCTTTATTGTGAAGCAATTATAAATCACCATGAAGGTGCCAAGTACGCAGCACGTTGATTCTTCTGGCGTGCTTTCCAACAATTTCTCCCCGCTGAGCATAAAAGGAGTGGGGTCTGGCCATGCTGGAGAGCTGGCCATGTGCTTTCTTATCACTCTCAGGCACTTACACGAGACGACACGCACATGATTGAGTTGGGAATTCATCACAAGCAGTCTGAATACAGCAAACAGCACTTTGCAGCTGCGATTTTGCAGGTGGAGCCCCAATGAGAATTCATTTTCTTTAATATAAAATGATAACGCCAACAGCCACAACACCAACCCTATAATAAAGTTCTTGGGGAATAAATGACGAGAACATAGCTTCTACATACCTGTAACATTTCTTAAACTAGACAGAGATTCAGCCTAGGATCAAAGTTTATGACAGACCTTGTGGATGTGGGGTAAAGTATTGTTACTCAGAAAAGAAGTGTTTGCCCAGTTAGGTGAGGGGAAGAAGCCTGTTTTCACAACTGATAGGAAGCAGGTGCTGTGGAAAGCCACACTGATTCTGCATTGGGTGTGAATTAATAGGTGGGACTGCTAAAAGACAAAAACATTACAGTGTTAAAGGACAAAAATGACTGTTTTTAGTAAATGCAGTGATTTCTGACATTTTACTGTATTTTTTTTTTTCTGTAACGGGAAGGAATTTTTAAGAAAATTATATACCACAAATGTAGCATGAATAATAGCAGCATGTCTAAATATATTTTGAAAATGTGAAATGATATACAGGACAGCATATTCAACAAATCGGCTTATCTCTACAGAACATATGGATCATAGAGACCATTCACTGCAACATGATCATTTTGCTTAAATTGTATGCAGTGATTATCCGTGCTTGAAAATAAGCAGGGGAGGGGAGACGCATTGAAAAACAGATCAACTATCTTTTTAGTATACGGACAAAAATGGAAGGAAAGCAGATAAAATCAAGGGAAAGTTATCTCATTCCAAAATTACAAAATTACTGATTGGATTTCAATTACAAATGTCATTCACGTGCCCTCATGAATGTTAGTTTAAAAAATAGGGTTTGAAATTATTTCAGGCAATAGCTCATGTATATTAATTTTTTAAAAAAACAGACAAGGTCAGAGAAGCAAGTATACCCTCTGCTCTTTTGCAAAACATCTCCTTCAGCAGGACCCAGCTTTGACTGATGCATCTGAGCCTGTTAGTAGAGTAGTAACACCATACCAACACTGTTCCCTCTATGGCTTATATCAGAAAGAATCTCTGTTCTGGCACTAAAACCGAGGAGAAAAGCTTTGTTTCTCTTCTACCGACATTTAGGTAACAGTGGACTACCTGGGGAAAGGCTCAAGATTTTATTTGTTCTAAATACTCAGGTAAAAAATATAATAAAACCAGTGGTTTTCAGTGATTCTGGTGTCAGGTAAAAAGAGCAAAGAGGACCAAAGTCAAATGTAGCCTGGTCTGAGGCTCTATCTGGTGCTATAAAACCCTCTGCTCCAAGTGCAAAAGGCTAATTGAGCTGCTCCAGGCAACAGCAGTGCTTATCTGAGTTAATTTATTTTGTGGTATGTTATTGCCGACAGCACCTCTGCTACCAGGGAAAGTGCTAGAAAACCTCTCGTTTCTGTGAAAGGACATTTTGTCTCATGCAAAGGGCATCATTTGCACTTGCTGAGGCTCTGTGCTCTGTGGAAGCAGCAGATGTCAGAGCCTCCACCCACTTCTGGAGAGGGTGTCTAAGGTTTGTTTGGTCCTGGTGAGCATTTTGGTTTTAGGGCCATCAACCCTTGAGGAGAGAAATTGGCAGTGTACCGTATTAGGCAGCTCTCAAGCAAACACGTTCACTCCCTCCCCACCGCTCACCCCTTCTCCTGATGTCCCTACCAGGGATATATGCTGTAGCAGCCTGT
Source organism: Himantopus leucocephalus (assembly GCA_003993805.1). NCBI lineage: Eukaryota > Metazoa > Chordata > Aves > Charadriiformes > Recurvirostridae > Himantopus > Himantopus leucocephalus. Next base: position 36,976,788 of record RSEF01000001.1, read on the forward strand.
GATGCTCCATGCATAGTTCAAAAGTGCAAATAAAGTCACTGAATTCAAAAGGTGACCTGTGGTAAGGGCTAAATGAGGATTCAATTGAGTTTGGTGATTGAGCTAGTCTGATTGAAGAAAACATCTTCCTGCTTGTCTACGAAAGGTCTGCATGACGCAATTTGGCTCTAGCTTGCCAAGGAAATACTAACAGTTGATCTTGGACTGTCATCAGAAGTATTCATACAGACTGGACAGCCTCTCTGTATACCAGCGTTGCTTTATGCTAACAGAGTTGTTTTACATTATTGATGGTTTCTAAATCAATTTAGTTAAGTGGATGCAAGAAGTTGCATGAATAGTCTTTCTCCTTTAAAAAATAAAAGGCTTAAAATATGCCCTTTTCAATTAGTCAAATGAGACAGAAAATTTCAGTTAAATTAAAACAACCTGCAGGTCTATGCCTGGATAATCTCATGTTGGATTCGGTTGGACGCAATGATCTTAAAGGTCTTTTCCAACCTAAATGATTCTATGAT
>RSEF01000001.1:36977405-37008243 GCA_003993805.1 Himantopus leucocephalus
GGCAAATACAAGGGAAAAAGAAATAGCAAATATAAAAGTATGCTCGTTACAATAACACAACAGTCCAGGTCAGTCTTAACCAGGTTCATAAATTTTGTCAATGATACATTTGGGCAAGTGAGGAAGCAGTATATATGAGACAAGGGCCAAGTCTAGAGAAAAGCTGTGCTTTCTGAATTCACAGTGCGTAAACTCTTCTATATTTGTCATGAGTTTGTCCAAATACCCTATTTCCTCTTTTAAGAAAAATCTTTAGGAAGCAAATTTTGTAAGAGTGCTGGAACCACGTGCCACTGAAAGGATTAATTGAAATATTTTCCCTATTTTGTGAGGTTACCTCTGAAGAGAAGTCACCCACTCTGAAGAAGCAGCAGGAGGCCTAGTGATGGTGGCAGGCTCGTTCACCGCATGTGATGCCAAGAGTACAGCAAGCAGCGGAGGTTAAGACAACTGATTACAATCAATCCAGTTATCGCAGCTTAATGAGTTGCTGTTGATTAGCTTGAGTCCTCATGACTGACGACTTTCATTCCTCGACTAAGGCAATTGCAAAGGTAATGTGTTAACTTCTACCTGTTTTCATTATGTGTCAATATTTATAAACAAATACAACCACTTTACTTCTCATGAGTAATCCCATGACTAAGTTTTGAACCAAATGAGTACAATGCCCCCCATTTAAAGTTTTCAAGCAATTATTGGCAAACACATTATCAGTTGAAGGCCATAAACATTTACCCAGTGCTGCTAGGCATCCTGGTGGCAAACCTAATATGTTTGTTCTGATCAGTCCAAGAGAACTCATGACTTTTTTCCCTTAGTGATTTTACTGTAAAGATTTTGTAAGCCTGCGGAAGGAATTGCAGGAAGCCTGGGCATTTTTCTCAGTAGCCATCTGCATTTGCTTCTGCGCTCGCTGCAGAGGAGCTGAGTTATCAGCACGACTGAGAGTGTTTTATAGGGGTCAGCCTCTGCCTCTGAAGAGTCAGCTGTATGCCCTGAAAGCACCTCTAAACATGTATGAGAAATTGCTATATATGGACCAGAGACTAAAAGCCAAGGCTAAGCTTGCGTTGAACACATTTACATTAATGCCACGCTGTTTGCTTTTCCCAAACGAGGTATCGCTGTCGCATGGCCCTGCACTCAGAGAGACGACGAGACACAGTTCAAAGACTGACAATAGATAGGTTTTTTTAAAACATTTTCTCTCTTTTTATTTGTTTTTCCTGATGGTTGCTACAAGCGAAGGAGGTATTCAGAAACATAACTGCACGATACAAACACAGGCAGCAAACTAAGTCGATGGCATGAAAGGTGTATCTGAGAACACGGAGTTGACAGAATCGGAGTCGGATTTTGTTCGAGTAGTTTTTAAGATACTCTCAGCAATGATATTGTCGTTAGGGAACAGTTTTACTTTCCCATTCTGACTGTGTTTTGGTTCGTGCACGGGTTCCAGGAAAACCACCCGTTTACCTGTGCTAGCCTTCTTCTCGTCGGCTGGCAGCTCTTGCGGCGGTGTGGAATTCAGTATGGATGAGTGGGCACTGCTTTGGTTCAGCTTCCTCTTCCTCCTTTTCGCCTTACATTGGCACGGACAGGGGGTCAGATAGAGATACAGCAGTACTAAAACAATACTGGCTACACAGGCAGCAAGGGTGGTAAAAGCTGTATTAAATGCCTCATGAGCGTGGGACCTGTTCACTGTGAAATTGCTAACATTTATTCTAACCTCTATGGTTTCATTTAATAGTCTTTTCTTATTTATTGCGATGCAGGAGTACAGCCCTGAGTCCTCCAGCTGGGCATCTGTTATCTCCAGGCTGCCGTTACGAAACACCTTAAAGTTGTCGGTCTCCTTGTCTGGCTCCAGCAATCTATTGTCCGGACTAACCCAAACAAAGTCCGTGCCCGCATCACTGATTCTGCTGTCACAGTGTACAATCAGCCGGTCACCAACCTGGGCATCATGAATAAACCCAAAGGCTTGGAAAGAGCTGTTGACGGTGCTTTCAGAGCAATTCAGAAAGTTGTCATGCAGTAAAGGCAGTTTATTGTAACCTCTTGGGTCTGATCGCAGCAAACAGGTGTACTCGTTTTTGAAGTCCACCACCGAGCTGAAGTGCCTTTGATACCAGAAGATTAGCATGGAGTACAGCGTACAGTCACAATAAAATGGGTTGCCATGAAGATAAATTCCACTAAGATATTTGGCGGGCACTGAACTCAGGCGCTGAATAGGCATCGACTGGATGTGATTGAAGGAAACGTCCAGCAACACAAGCTCTGTCAGTTTATGTTTTCCAGTGTACAAGTCCAGCGGGAAATGCGAGAGCAAGTTATAGCTTAAGTACAGTTTCTGCAATTTGTACAATCCTCCGAAGGCTGATGACTCTATCTGTGTTATCTGATTGTTGTACAGCAGGAGAACCTCCAGTGCCCTTAGCTCCTGAAACACAGGGCTGCCCAGCGTCTTCAGGCTGTTGGATGACAAGTCTAGGTACTTCAGGTTTGGGGTTGTGGAAAAGCTTCCAGTGATGATGCTGTTAATGCTATTATGATTGATTATTAAAGTGTTCAGTTTCTCAAACAGCACTGGGACCCATTCAGGCTCCAAAAACCCAATTCTGTTATAACTCAGATCCAGCCTTTTCATCCATTTGTAAAGATTTCCTGGCACCCGAGAGAGGTTCTTATTGGTGCAGCTTACGATATCACTGGCACAGATGCAGGCTGTTGGACACATCCCTGGGGCACTGCCACAAACGCTCACCGTGAAGACCAAGAGGCATGCCAGTCCTTTGCAGTTCACTTTAAAAACTCCAAGTCGAGTAGGAATTGTCCGCCAGTTTAAAGACATTGTCACTGTTTCTTAGCTGTCTCCCAGTGCTCCTTGCCACAGATTACACGTGCGGTTAGCTTTGCACTAATTGCTGTCGAAAGAGGGATACAGAGGTACAGCACGTTAACATTTACGATTCATACCCTGCCTGATTTCTTATGCACGCCTTTCGAAAAAATACAGGGAATTAATCCTTAATGTTTCACACGATTAATTATAAAATCTAGTTGCTCTTAGGTGATGTAAGCTCAACACTGGTTTTATGTGAACGTGAAATTCTGCACCCATGTGTAAATATTCACACTACAGATATGTTACTTTTTCTCTTCAGAAACAATGCAACTGTTCTTCAGTCTTGGACAAAGGAATGCAATTTCTGACAGTTCGTAAAAAAAATAAATCAGAAACGTTCCTCCGCGGGACATGACTGGGCAATGGCATCCCCTACCTTTTTCCAAACCAACCCAGATAGAAAACTCCTGGTACAGGAAAGAAAAATGCTTATCCAAAAATACTATTTTCTTGTCTAGTGGGGAGCAGTTACAACATGTGTTTCTTCCCAATCAGAAAATGTCACACATTTTCAAGCAAAGAATTTTCTCAGACTACTTAGATTTAAATGTCATATGAATTTCTTTCTTTTTTTTCCCCCCTTTTTTTAATTCAGTAACTGATAGTTCAGGTAGCAACAACCTATTTTTAAAGTTATTCAAGATGTCCAACTGGAATACTTTGTATTCTGCTACTTCTACCTTTGCCAAAATAACTGTTGAGGAGGAAATTTTCTATGCCTGGTACCTACTTCAGGCGCAAGTTTTGGGAACTTTCAGTAAGAATGAGTCAGCCATTTCTCAAAACTTATTAAAGGAAAAAAAATATTTTGCTCATATTTAAATAGTAAGAATAAAACCAACCAAATTTTCTCTTGACTGAGAATATTTTAGTGTCACTATGGTTTGAAGCAGGGGCATAACATTTGGCAGGGTAGTGATTCATGCCAAGGGATGTGCCTTTTTGCCATCTTCTAACAAACCGTACACACACATAGCAGGGTAATGAACATTTCTGTTCACTCTTGCTCTCCCTGGATACCTGTTGAGAGTTTGTCAGTAAATTCCCAGGTGAATCCATGCGCATTGATTATCCCCACGCCTTCACAGCTCAAACGTGGTATTCAGCTCTCACATATTAACCTCGTACTCATTTCCCCAATCTCACCCACCCGTTGGTACAGTATCTGAGCGGGACAAACCCCACAATGTCTGCTCTGCGCTGCTGGTAGTGGCTACGGCCAGGAGCTGGGAGACTGCCTGTGGGCAGCGGGGAGGAGGAAAAAGCAGCAACTTCAAATGCAAAGAAGCAGAATAACAGAAGTTGTATTCTCTGATGAGGCAAGATGGACAAAGAAAGGATGAGTCTTGAGTATAAAAACATTAAGATCAAAACCTAAAGGGTGGAGGACAGCAGGGCAGAGAAGCAGCCAAAGAAGGGGAGAGAGGTAAAAGGAGGATAGGGGATGCACAGGGAAGGAAGGGCAAAACCAGGGAAGGAGGATGCTAACGGAGCATCATCACCATTACTAATGAAGCAACTGAGGAGGAGGTAGTTTGGAGGTAGGGAGGGTGCAGAAGTCAGTTGAGGTATATACGACTGGAAAAGCAGATGGGGAGGGTGGAAAGGGCAAGAGGGTTAAGTAGAAGAGAGGGAAGAGTTTCAGGACGTGAACCTTAGAACACACTTCTCTGGAGAATTTGCATCTGCTACTTATGAATCTAAGATTATCTATGCAATTAATTGATATACGTGAAATGCACTAATTTCCACTCCTGTTCAGTTCCTTATTCCCCTCCTCTCTAACCCTGTGCCAATCTGGCAGGCTGCTGTTGGCTGCTGACACATCTTCTACTCTTAAGTCAAGTGGTAGATGATGTGCTATGAATTTAAAGAGCTGAACCTTCTAATGACCCATTAAAAGAAGAAATATGAAGGCAGGAGGATGGGCAGGAGGAAGAATTTATACATACATTGGCTTTAAATGTTTGCATTCCCAAAAAACTATATTAAGAGAACGGCAAGACTGTCAATTGCTCAAAAATTAAAGGGTCAGAATTAAGGTTTTTCTGTGCCATTTTAGATTTTATATACAGTCTTTAGTTACATGATCACTTAGTTTTTTTCCCCAGAACCTTTCCTCCTACTATGCACAGGATCTGAGGAAGCACGGGAAAAAGAAAGGGTGATTACATCAAGAGCTAAATAAATGCCTGTACCTGAGAAGCGGAGCATATCCTAGCCTCTGCCACAGAATTCCTGTGAGATCAGGCAAATGATGTGAACTAGTGACTGTTAGAAAATACAGAACATATTACAGTCACCAGCCTCATGGTTAGAAAATAAGGAACCTCTGTGTATTAACTTTGGGAGGGACTGATCTCAAGAAGTGCTGAGTTGAGAGTTAAAATGCCGTGACTCTAGCTGGCACTTCTGACTATAAAGGCTTCTCCTTGCATCCCTGTCTATAAAAGGGATATAGCAACATGATTCTAACTATAGGAATATTTTAAAAATGAATGCATTGATTGGAATAAAAGCTTGGTGTCGATATTCATAAAGTTTTCTAGGCTTTTAGACCCTACTGAAGTATCTAACTGCATGGGGCTTTCAGTGGGAGGTTAGGAACCCAGAGGAATTATTTTTTTAACCAGTCCTAAGCAGCTAACTTAGTTGGTTTTGCTAGCTAGCTAGCCTGCCTTTTATGGCAACAATTAATACAAATTCTTTTAGAGGATGAGACCTATGAAAGCATTATAGAAATAACGTGAGGAAATAATTCTGTACCTCAGTGTGGATTTGTACGGCACACAGGACACAAGGCACAAAGGAAACAGACTGACAGATGAAAAAAGAATTTAGTAACTGCTCATTTAGTTAGTATATTGCATGAAGCAAGGTATCTGAAAACCACATCCCATAAACCTATGTGATTGACAATGGAATTATAAAGCATCCACAAAATGGGAGACAAACCACCATTGCATACGTTGCCTTTCCCACTAATATTTGCATGTCTGATTTTGCAGCCTATGCAGTCTAATTTTTAATGTAACTGCATTTGCAAAAAGATGAATGGCACTTTCAAAAGTCAGCTCCTACGTTGAATGTAACTGTGATCGTAGAGATACTCCAAATGGGACATACTAGGTCAATGCTCGTTTTTGGAAGAGTTACCAAGTTTAATACACTAGATAGCCTTGCACGTTTGTTGCTGTCCATACCTACAGTTATCTCACCAGATATTCTGAGCTAGTCTGCAACCAAACCCCAAGGGCAGATCAGTGGGTGGTGTAAATCAGCATAATACCTCTGAGTTCTAAGGAGCAAAAACACTCTGCAAGGGCTGAAAACTGGGTTGTGCAATTCCAAAGCTCATTGAAGTTGCCAAATGAGAAGTCTTTCAGATAACTTGCTTTGCCTGGCGAGGCAAATCCAAATTACAGACATCATAAACGTACCATGGGCCACACGAGGCTATTTTGAGAGTACCCTGACAAGCAGAAACCTTCCTTGCCATGCCCAACTCACAGTACAGTGCCTACATTTCCAACAGTTCTTTCCCTTTTGGAGACTAGGGCTTTTGAGCCGCAACTTGCTCCTCAACCTGTGTTCCCTAAAACTTCTACATAAATGACACAGGATGGTCTGCAAAGCCAAGGACGCTCAACATAAATATTTATAACCTATGTGACCATTTGAACTTCGCCAAGATGACTGCATAAACACTTCTGCAGGTTGGCAATGTGTGCATGTTAAGTGGCAAGGAAGAACAAAGCCTACAATCAGCCTCATATTAAAAAGTGGCATTTTGTTTCATCCCAATAACATTACTTCGGGACTTAGAAATGTATTATTTCACAAACTTCAATATTACATATTTTCTCTAGAGAGATATTGCTATTAAATACTATCGGCTAACATGTGCCAACAGACTCTGGCTAAGTACTTCACCATTATTCCTGAATGAGCTGAGTAAATAGCTTTTTTGATTTATAGTAAAGTGAAGGGCATGGTTGGGAATTTTGTACTTGAATTCTTTTCAAAGAAATCATTTCTTTATGGTGTTAAAGTGTGATATTTTAAGTTCACTGCCAAAAACACAGTACTCCAAGATGAATCATCTGTGCAGTAATGGTGCACATGCTTCTTAACCGTTTGAGAAGAAATGCAGGACATACCCTCATATCATAGTGAGTATCCTCTTTTGTCAGGAACAGCTCAATTGACTACAACAGATCAACTCCTAGAGAAGTTGAGGATTTGGCTCCTGGATTTGATCTTTTTAATGGGTGTGTTTGTTGTTTTTTGTTGTTGGTGGTTGCTTGTTTTGTTTTGTTTTGTTTTTTTAAGTAATGAGCACCTAGAGCTGGGAGTGCTGCACCACCATAAACACCCTCATCATCAGTTATCACTGAAAGATCAACTAATGTCCTAAACACTCATTTCCACTTTCTCTGGGCTCTCTTTCCCACTAATGCTATATTAATAATCTCTACACCAGCTTTCTCTTTCCCTGTCAGTACCTTCAGGCTTATTGCTGTTTCTTCCAGGGAAACCTGTACACCAAGCTCTCTCTCCCAGTTCATTTGAGGCTTTGCTAAAAAATCCTTATGTGGCACAACTCTTCATTTAAGGAGCGAATTGGACGGGAGATCACAAGTCACCTGAATGCTTTTGCAAATGCTTTTCAATGTTAAACAAACTGGATTGATAAATGCTTTACAGTAGGAATAATATCTTCCTGTACATAGGTGATATAAATAGTCCCACATCTGGCTGGCACTTTCGGCACAGTGAAAATGCAAATATTTGCACACAGCTGCCCTGTACTACTGCAGGAATACTGTTGAGCCTCTAGAGACCTCAAAAACTAGAAAATACTGCAGATCTCAGTCCACCTTCCAGAAGGTCCACACCATTTCTACGTCTCCTAGCTCCTTCCCTTGTGCCACGTCTCCTGTAACTGTCTCTGACTCCTCTGTCCCCCAGTCTTGCCAGCCCACAAGTCACTCCTGCACCTTCCTATCGGCTTCCAATGCCCACACAGTTGCTCTCCCCCTCTTATCAGTCTACATATCAGATGAATCAGAGCTGTATTAGTTAAATCTAATAAAACATGAAATAAACTCGGCAGAAAAAGTGACTGTTAGAATGGGGTTTTATTAATTTATAACAACAATATTATACAAGTACAATTATTCATGCTTTTAATCCTAACTTTATGAATCCTGCTTAAGTACATGACACAGCCATTAATTACAAACAGACTAGTGGCATCCCACATAATTAATCTTTTAAAATGTTACACTTATAAGGAAGGTCTGCATAAACTTCCATTCCTTGTGTATGCACGTGGGATGCTGTCAGAGGAAATATCCCCACAGTGGACACCTCACTCCAGGCTCTACTCTGCTTTTATCACTCCTGAGTGGGAAAGGCACTCTCTGCATCAAATCTGCCTGACAGCTGTGCTCAGCATTTCTGACTGAGCAGATCTGGATTACCCAACCATCGTAATCCATGAGATTTAGTGACATGATGGATCGGACAGCAGAGACTGTTGGTGAGCTACATCTGGGTGATGTCTTGATACACTGGACTAAATCCCTGAACTGGGCTAAGCCGTGCGTGATGCAGGACCTAACAGTGATGAAAAAAATGGCTTTACATCACATTTGCAGCAAGCTGATCCTGAGGTCAGTCTGGCAAATGGAGTGGTCTCTCTTGCCAGCACCTGGCCAAACTTCAATAGTGCTGAATTAGAGATGAATTTGTCCTAGTAACCTTAGCCAGCTAAAACTATTTTCTCCCACTCATCCCTCACTCAAGATTGAATTTATCTGAAGGCAGATTTATTTATCTTTTTTGCACCCATGATAACTCACTTGGCTTAAAGAAAACTGAGACACAGATGAGCAACTGGGTGACGTACTACGGAGCCTGAGTCGGACTAATCATCAGCAGTCTGTCGACGGCAGTACCAGCTACATGAAGTCAACACTCTGCAGCTCTTACCCCTCTTGAGAAGAGTACACGGGAAATATGCATCAGTGAAAAAACAATGCATCCTTTTTGCCATGTTACTTTGTAAATGAAGCCGTACCCTATCTTAAACCCTGCAAATGACTTCAGTTGCTAAGGAGATCAGCAAATAATTAAGAAAAAATGCAATGATAAGCGGCAGTGCCTGTTACAGTACCAGTAACCAGTCTCCAAGCGATGCCACATCTTACGAAAGTTTAGTTGCCCAGCGTAGGATCCTCACCGCCTCCAAAAGCTTCTCTGACGGGCTTTCTCAGAGAAACCCTCTTGCCTAAGATGGGGGGGGGGAGGGCTCCCAGCCTCTTCCCGATGGGGACTGCCCGCTGCAGCCCCAAGATCCCTACCGGGGGGGGCGGCGGAGGGCAAACTTTCGGCGCGCCCGGCGCCCCGGCGGGCTACGCCGGCATCGGACCGGGGGCACCGGCAGGCACCGCGCCGTCCTTTCGCCTCGTCCCCCCACCTCCCCGAGGGGTCTCTGACCGCCTTCCCCGGGCAGGCCCGGCCACAGCCGCTCCGCTCCGCGGCGGAGGTAGGAACCGGGTCTCCCGGCCCCTCTCAGCCCCGGCTCCTGCCCCTCCGGACCCTGCCCGCCCGCCACAGCCCGGCTACCGAGGGGATGGATGTCTGCTCCGCCACCCCGCCGGGCAGCGTTACCTGGAGCTCCCGGCGGCCGCTTCATGTCCGGGGAGCGCGATGCCGGCCCCGCCGCCGTCGCCAGCCCCGGCCCCGCATGCTCCGCTCCGCTGCGCTCCGGGGGAAAACTGGGGGGAGCCGAGAAGGCGGCAGCAGCTCCGCTGCGCTCCCCCGCGGGCGCAGGCAGCGATAAACCCGCTGCCCCCGGGCGATGGAGCGGAGGCCCGGAGCTCGGTACCGGCGGCGGGTGAAGAGGGAAGGCAGGAGACTCCCGGTCACCGCGGCGCCGGGGTTTTTATCCCCTCCTGCCTCCGCCCTCCCGGACCCCCCCTTGCCGCGCAGCGCCGGACCCAACGCCGCTTCGCCCCGACGCCCTCCCGGGGGCTTCGGCGGCAACGGGACGGAGCCGTCGGTGCCCCGGGGGAGGAGCTCACCGCCTGCCCCCGCTCCGCCCCTCGCTTCCCCCGGGGGGAGCCGCGGCCCCAGCGCGGGGGAGCGCCCGCTGCTCCGCCCCGCTCCGCCCCGCTCCGCGCCTCACCGCGCCGCTGCCCCCGCCGAGCCTGGGGGGCAAAGCTCCTCCGCCCGGCCGGGCTCAGCCCCTCCGGTGTAAACCCCAACAGCCGAGCCCGCCCGGCAGCTCTTCAGCGCCCCGGCTGGGGGGGTCAGGCAGCCCGGCACTGCGGCCGCCACCGGGGAGGCAGGGGTGGGTTTTCGGGGGTGGGGGGTGGTGGGGGGGCGCAGCGGAAGATGCGGTCCCCGTTACATGCATCGAACCACCCCCCCCGTGCGCGGAGATGGAACCGCAGGGTGTTCGTAAGGGGCAGATGAATTTAAACGGCAGTGTGTTAGCTCCGGAAAACAATCCTTCAGTTAATTAAGGTGATCAAAACCGGCGGAGGCGCCGTAGTAAACCGGGCTTTGGTGAGAATAAAAGAGTCTATCGAGTGCTGCAAAAGGTTATCTAAAATTAATTGCCGCGTACCCGGCTTGTCTTGACCGTGGGATCTGTGGGAGAGCTGCTGCAAGTAGGGAAGGGCGAGCAGGTCAGGAAGAGGCAAAGCTGCAGCTGAAAGCCTAAGAACACTCTTCCCTCTGATACACGCTGATTTTACCCCCCCGGCGAAGTTTCTCACTGCATTTCCACCATAATTTAGAGTACCCTACATTTAGAGACTGAAACTGAACAGGGGCTATTTTAGCAAATAGCAGAGATTGTGGATTTATTGTCATCCAGACATACAGTTTATAGAATAATTCTCAGCAAAGAGGCTTGTGTATTAAAGCTGCTGTAAATCACACATTTCTTCCAAGGGCATATAGCAAAGTGACTTTTAATATGAGGGTTCGTGGCTACATATAATGCTCAAGGGTTCCTTCTTGTCCTAAAATCCATGCTACAGGCAAACTAAAATTCTTTAGAATGGTACAAGGTATCTGTTAAAGATGTGACTCAATACAGATTGAAGCCCAGCGAGCTGTGGGTGATACTGGTATTGATTTCAAAGACTTTTTGAGCACTACCTTACCATAGAATTTCAGCTTTTTATGCATCATTCTTATTTTGTGTTGAATTTCTGCATTTCTGTGCATTTGGATGATATACCAGTGAAGTACTTTTAATCTGCAGGTTATTGATTCAACATTGATTGATTTCGGACCCTCCATTGGAATATTCATTTGTTTAAAGAAGCTTGTTGTCTTCGTTTAGACTAAACCATTAAACTTTTATAATTACCTCGATGTATCAAAATATTGGGTGAAATTTAAGGTGATCACATTGCCAATAAAATCTGAGGAAGAAGATAACAACTTATTCAGTCTCCCTCCCCTGCTATCAAAACTGAAAATGTTGAGCCTGAATTCTTCTTACAGACCTACTTACAGGATGACAATTCTGTCTGTAGTAGCATATGGAGTAGCTGTCCGTTTGTGAGCATTTTGCACACTGTCTTCAAACTAAACCGGTTTTAAAATGCTAACAATTTTAATTGCAGTTTGTTCAGACCTTGGTAGTGTGGAGTACTGGTAGGTGCAAAGTGACAGTACTGCTTCTAACCAAGTTTTTTAGATTCCAGCAGTGAGATCTGGACATGCTGATAATTACTTTGGGGAAGGCAGGACCCAAATCACAGTGAAGTGTCTAATACTTAAGGCAATAACAATTTTGTTTTTCCATTTTATTTTTCTCACTAATGCTGACTGGGATTTGCTTTTTATGTTGGAGATCTCAGGGCCCAGATGCTCGAGAAATTGATGGGAGTTGTGATGATCCTTACATGAGCTGCTCAGCTTACAGATAGAGGCCATCTGCCAATAAGCAGACTTTGCAGAGAAATCATGATCAAGGGATGCATCGAACAGTCTGAAAGGAGTTCAGAACCACAGGGTTCTTGTAAGTCTGGAAACAGCTGGTTGTAAGCCCAGCAATTCTTCGTTCCCACTGAATGTTGACAAGTTTACTCATGGCATGATGCAATCTAATTCATTGTGCTATTTCACAACATAAAGGTGCTTTTGTCACTTGTTACATACTAAATTACAAGGAATATTGTTTTTTAAAATCTAATTTGGATGGGAGCAATCGGTAATTAGCTTTCTTCTACCAAATAATACTGATGTGAAAACAGTACCTATCCAAAATCTTTGTTGATCATACGTGGGCACAAGCTGTGTGAGGCTGACAGTACATTAATTAGGACGTGAAACCTTTCTCTTGATAATCTGTACAAATGTAAGGTTCCTGGCATCACCAGTAGAGATCTTTATTGCAGAGAATTGCTGATAGCTGTCTCCTTCTTCCAAACCCACCAGGATCCTGCCTGTGTTTCCCTGCCCTGTACCAAACTATCTATTAGACTGAAAGCTTTTCAGTTCTTGTTTTCATGTCCTGTGCAGCGCCAGACTGATGGGGCTTCGGAAGGGCTTTTAATAACAATATTACTCTTGTGTTCTTGAAAACCTCCACAAATACAGAAATGCCTCTAGTATCTTCAAAAAGAACTCTTTTTTTAATAAAAGAACAATTTTATTACAGTTAGGTCATTAAATTGATCATTAAAGGACGTTTTTTTCAAAAGCCGGATCCTTATTCACCTTGGCTTCAGGGAGTTTACAGTCCCTTCATGAGCACGCAATGTAACTGTTGGGCTGCGGTCTAATTAGGAGCGGGGTACTGAAAGAAAGGAATATCCTCCATTTCTCCTCTTACACTCTGCTTCTGGCAAGGGCATGTGTTTTCTGCCATTGTGCTCATGGAGGAATAAGGATTTCCAGTCTCCAGTTTAAGGTCTGGTTATATACATTATAGCCATTAGACAGCACACAGCAAAAATGGTTAGAGAGCCATTTTCCTTTTCATGATTCCTCTCTCTTGGTCCTGAATTAATTCTGTCTCAGTGTAGGTCCAGTCTGGTGGTTAGGGTATGTCAGTGAGCTGGGAGATGTGGGCTGCAGTCCCAAGTGCATGAAGTCTGAACCCCCAGAGGAAGGCAGGGAAGCAAGTTGAGAACTTAAACATCAGTCTGCAAGTACCTAGGGGGTAGAGTATCTCCTCTTCCCCCAGTTGTTACAGAAGGAAGTGGTGGCTGACACTGTATTTTGAATAAAGTCTAAACCAAACAACTTTGACAACGTCTAGTGGACCAAGCCCCTTAACAGAGAACACTGGGTCCATGGATCCTGTCTGGGCTTTGGTGTGAGATATATAAGCACAGATGCTGGGTTCTCTCAAGGCTCTAATGCTTTTGGCATGCCCTGAAGTAGAACACAGCTGCTGTCCTGTCTGGGGAACTCGAGGGTCAAATCCTTCAGTGCCTCAGGGGATGAAGAGAAGAAAAGGTGGTTCTGGCAGGGGTGGCAGTAACAGGTTTGGGTTTTAAAGCTGTTGTTATATACCAGGTGATGAGCAGGACTGTCACCTGAGAGTTGTAATTGCTCTTTTCAACTGTGTTTTCTGAGCAGTTTGAAGCTGGGCCCTAAGACCAGCTCTTCTGTTCCACCAGGACACTGTTCACCAGGCTGCTCAGTCTCCAAAGGCTCAGCCTCTTTTCTTCTTTTCTTTTTTTTCTGCTGAAAAGCTCCTTTTTTCACTCCCACAGGGGAATGAATACTATTCATTAGACTAAGGATAAAGAAAATAATAGACTGATTCTTTAGCCCAATGTGTGGGATGTGGGAGGATTGTGCTCAATCCCTACCTGGGCAAGCAGTTTCTTGCTCCCCATCCTTAGACATTCACAACTGCCTTTCCTTCCTCTCTGCCACTCAGATCTATTCTATTGCTCCTTATTTTCAGTTTTATAGATCTGCAGGTCTGGAGGGGATGTTCAAAGAGACATAGAGTATCACCTGTCTGCCAGTGCCATCTTTCCCCATTCTGTCCTCAGAATTACCACCAGCAGGTAAGTACTGTTGAATAGGGAGTCAGAGCGGCTAACGTGAAGTCGAGGTTCTCATTAGGAGTTAGTATACTTCAGGATAAAAGTGTTTACTACTTATATTTATTGATTTAGCCCTGACTTCTTGCCCTTTCTTCATTCAAATGCCTCTTTAGTACCCAAAATGTCAGTTCCTCAGTTTGGCAGATTTGCTGTCTTGACTTGCAGTCCTCTCTGATGTCTTTGTTATCTCAAGGATTTCATAAGACTGAAGATGGGAAAAAGACCAGCAGATACATCATAAGTGTCTCTGTTAATCAAATTGATTTACTTTAAGGCTCTCCTTGCTCTGTGCTGGTGCCATCAAGTTTGTGTATAACTTAAAGAACATGCAGTTTATGTCCTGGGTGATTTCTAAAACACTGAAAGAGCTTGAACTGAAGTATTCACCACCCACAGGTGTGTTTCATATGTGTTATGAAAAGTAAATGAGCATTCTGAGATGCATTCTGATTTTGAGCTTGATTGGCCCTTGAAGTCTAAAAGTTTAGAAACAACCAAGGTACGTGTCAGTGGCTTGTGTGTCCTTGTGGATTTTTAGGGTCCTTAAGTCTTAGAGTTTGCAGAGCTCAAATACACCCAGAGACATTGTTAAGCAGTCTTCAAGTCTTTGGAGCACATTTATATGCAAGGAAGGCATTGTTAAGCACCGAAGGATAATTTATTTTCATTTTCTATTCCAAAGGCAGCACTTGAGAAAATGTTACAAATTAACAGAAAGTTATTGGTTCAGTGAATTTAGCCTTTAATAGTAAGAACATTTGGGAAAGTAATTTCTCATGGCCTCAAGCAGTCTCTTTTAAAGCAGTACGATAGCTTTTCTATGATAACAGGTAGGTAACCTAACCTTTAAAATGCAGTTCTTCATGCAAATAAACTTTGCTGATGGACTTCAAAAGGTGATTTTGAATGCAGTCAGGCATTACTTATTTCTTGAGAGACCATATGTGTCTCACAGAGCTAAAACAAAAGCAGGAAAGCTTTTTAGAACACCAGATTCATTTTGCGGTATAATGGGCTGTGGTGAGTTACTGCAGTAACTCTAAAATAACGTCTAAAGAGAGTACATGGAAGTGGATTTTTTATTAAAACTTGAATACTGCCCCATGGCACTATATGAAGTATTTGTGATTAGATTTGCAATATCAGGCATAAGGAAAAGGAAGATGTGAGATCTCACCCTCTTGACTTTAATTGTTCACAGATGCAGCAATAGGCTTCTCTGCACTAGAGTGGCTATACTTCTCAGGAGGTATAGTGCAAACCCATTTTGTGGGTATGTAACATCGGTAGGAGATTGAGGAGCTTCTGTGAGGTGTTTCGTAGTGAGTGTGTGACTCATTTAATTGGCTCTTACCTCTTGCTCCCCCTCATATTTTTCATGCATCTTCTGCACATTTTCTCTCGCACTCTAAGACCCCACATGATGGATATGGCTGATCATGAATAGTCAGTCCTAAGCATGATCTGTCAAGTGAGTGTCCCTGGTGCTGGACTCACAGAGTGGGAGAGAGTACAACAGGTGGTGCGTTGCATAGAAGGAAAAAACCCCTCAAAAGTAATAAAAGAACCCTGTCTACAATGTCAGTCCCCACCTGCAGCCTTCCTCTGCATCTCTTTCTCCTCGTACCACTCAGGGTGCCAGATGTGGGCCCCCATTCTGTGACCAGCATGGGGAACCCCAGAGCATGGTGCCGCAGGATCCTCCAGGCTGCCATGAAGACACTAGGTACAGCAGTGCTGTGAGTTTGCTCTGGGGGGTGTAGTTACACAGCTGCAAAGGACAGACGATTTTCTGCACACAAATTCCTCCAAAAGGCGGTTACAGATCTATAACTCCTCACGATAACGTGTTATGGCTGCGAGGCACCAGAAATACTCTTTGGGAGATGTGAACCAATGTTATATTTTAACCTTTTATAAAACAACAAACTGAAGCTCATAACAATTACTATGACGCCTCCCCCATCCCCAGCTGGTGTCATTTTTAAAGCAGGTATTTTACTACTAGCATTTAGCAAGCAGTTGCCAAATAACATAGGAAAACTATGTAGGAAAGAAAGAAAATTGTATATTACTTTGGTGAACAACACTTACTTTGCAAAGGCTTTTATGATCCATATTAATCCAGGCCGAAACTGCTCTGACTTTGTTTCAACTAATAACAGGAATAAGCACAACCATCCATTATCATTAGTCACTTTTGGAAAAAAAACCCAAAAGGATATAAGGAAAAAAATCTATCAGGAACTGGCGCTGCGGTGCTGGACATGAATGCAGCTTCCCTGCTTATTTCTTTCGGCAATATATGAGCGGGAAATAAAAGGACATGTTGCCCATTATTTATAACCATACATCTTGAAATCAGCAAGGGTTACCATAAGGGTAGAATTTCGTTTACATGCAGAGTTGAGTTCAGTATGTGGCTCGTTCTTTCTGTTACAGCCATAAACCAGCACGGTCCAACGCAGCAATGTGTCTCCATAATGACCATGTGTTACCTTCTCATTTGCAGTGCCTGCGGGAGTGTTGGGATGGCCTCTCACACTGAGCACGCCTCTGACCCATTTCAGATTTTGACGAGAGCCTTTCTCTTCTTCTTCCCGATCTTAGATTTCAGGACTGAAATGATTGCAATGCTGTTCAGTGCAGTTTGCTCTGAAGTTTATTTGTGTTTGCAGAAACTGGAATTCCCTGTCCTACTGTCTCAGTCTGCCTTGTGTCTTGTACTGAGGTAAAAGTCAGTATCACCATCTGTTCTGGGCTAAGTTTCATAGTAAGGGATGCCTGAGAGTTCCCTTTAAACCCTGTTATTGGTACAAAGGGCAACACTCATTGAAATAACTGTTATTTTTTACTTGACTATGTTTTGAGGCATATGATCTGGCATGAGTTATGAGACCAAATTGTGGACTTGACAGTATCCCTATTTCAATATAGCAGTTAATGCCTGTATATAAATGAATACATTTTTATTAGGAGTAAATTTCAAGAATGTATTATATATCCTTATCAATGTACTCAGTTGAGGTTATGGTCTCTGCGAGTAAGGATTCATTTCCAGTACACTTGTGGTATCTGGATGGCTGATGGTGTCCGAGTGCTTGGGTTTTGAAAAATGGAGAACTGAGAAAAAATTGACACATTCAGAAGAATCTCAAAATATTTCTAAACAGCTTGTCCTTTGAAACTCAAACGCAGCTGGAAAAAAACTTGACAAGTCTCGAACCTGAGACCGATTTTAAAGTGGAGGAAAAGAATGTTTCAAAACACGGTTACCCAGCATATAAAGCAGAGAAGCATCTTTTGATCTTGTGCAAAAATGTTGCTGCAATTGGAAGCTTCTACAAGCCATTGCTGTAGCCACCACCTGCAGTAACATTAAGTAAAGCAGAAATGTTTGGGACCATGGAAGGACATATGGTACAGACTGAGCCTCTCTGCCTCCCGGTTCATTTCTATTCTCATTTCAATGTCCTGAAAAAGCAATTAATTTTTCTAAATCCTGAAACAAGAAATTTTTTTTTTATCTTTGCATTTTGCACTTGATTACAAGCTCCCATTGAAGATTTTCATGTGACTGGAGCATCTGCTAGGTGTCCTGTCCAGATGGAGTCTCTAGTAAAGCTAAAAAGCTCACATTCACTTACTTGGTTCTGCTTCCCACAGTTAGAGAATTTGCTTGTTACTTGTCCTTTACCCAGCTGATTATTTTTATGAAGCTTGTGGGTCTACCATTATGTCTGAGACTTCTACTACTCTGTAAGTTTGGTTGAAACTCGAAGTCCCTGGGAAAACAGACAGCTACAGAGACAGACGGCCTCTCTGCATCAGCCTCATTTACCTGAGAACCAGGTTAGAAACAGAACAGCTGAGCATAGGATTTAGAGTGCCCAGGACATGAAGAAGGAAAAGCAGGAGATCCTGTGCGTTGTCTCCACCATTTGTGCCTTTAAGTGTGGAGGACCATAGTCAGCTGTGTTAACGGTTACGTGCATATGGTATAATTGATTTCAGCAGGTACTTTCACTTAGCAGCCAGTATAGCCTCATTTATGGCTGATCTAGTTGATAACAGCTTGAACAGAGTTACATCAGTAGATTTTATGAAGTTAAAAAGACATTGGATAATTCTGGTAAATGACAGAGTCTTCCGACCTGTTCAATTCAACAAGCTTTAAAAATGCAGGGCAGAATGAACATCCCTTCGTCCATCATTCATTCAGGTAAACTCATCCCATCATTACCACTTCTCTGAACTGATCTTACTTTTTTTCTTTCTTGGACTACATTTTTGGCTATCAGGCTTTTCAGATCTACTGCAAATTTAAAATGAAAAATCTGAGGCTGCCAAAGATCATGATGATATCTAAGTTACCTTTTTTTTATTTTTTTTTTTCCCCCAGGACACATACTTCTCTATCATTCATGCCTGTAAATAACCAGAGGGAAGAGATTTATAAAGCAGAAATTTTGATGTCAGAAGAATGTCAGATCTGCCTTCAGCTGATTTTTTTTTGTAAGTTTATTATTGTATGAACTACTGTGTTCAAGGAAACAAAAAAAAATAATCAGTGCAATGGTGTTTTTTTTGTATCATTAAGTAAAGTACTTTAAACAGGAAGCCTACATTCCAAGTGATGGAAATAAAATGCTATTTTAACCTGTGGAAGGAGTTTTGCTCTTTTGCCCCTAGAACTAAATCAGTTTTTAACAGACAAAGCCTTTATTATTTGATCAACTCCTTGTGCCCTCGCAGATGACCGTGTTTTTCCGGCAGACATCTGACTGCTAGAAGCTTGAAAAACAACACATGGTGAGGTAAAATAACTGCTGTGCTTTAACCAGCCAAGTCTGCTTTTCTCTTGCTGTAAGCTCCTGTTCTTTTGGCTACAGAGAACATCTGATTTCAATGAACACAAATAAGCCAATAAAATTCATATGTTTGTTATTATGAGGTTTTCTTCCCTTTCTACGTAAATATGATTAGCATTTTGAACTCCAAATACCTTCTTTGGAGTTTAAATATAGCTCCCTGTTTTTCTGGCATCGCTACAATAATTATGATTATATACATTGGGAGAAGCTGCAAAGAGATGACAATTCGGGCATCTTTTATGGTTATTATTGGCCTCACATAAATTCATTAATACCTCTCTCTCTGGATTTGCTAGTGCTGATTCCTGTATTCATGTTTTTATTCAGTAGGATGTCACGAAAGCCGGTGTGAGTGGAGACAATGGTAAGATTAAGATCCAAGTAAGAATCTGGGTCTGGTTTTAGTTGTAGTTCCTTTTTTGGCAATTGAAACGCAGAGGGGAGTTTTCCTAACTCATAGAACTAAATTTTGAGAGTCAGTTATTTTTTTGACTGGAACAACTTTGTCTTTTTCATCTTTGGCCATTGCTATCTTTCTCATCTTGAACAATCAGTACTAGCGCATTTTCTTTTATCCTTTTGTTGCTCATGAGTTTTGTGATGTGACCCATGGCTTGTACCCAGCCAAACATCAAAGCATGTCCTCAGGTAGTATGTACGGTTTTACTGAAGCTACTGGGTCATCTATGCTCTTTATTCCTTAGTTTGGTTAGTGCCGTCAGTAGCTGCAGGATGATTTCATCTTTGCATTTCTACAGATCTTTTGGGTGGGAAACTGGGAGGATACAGTCAGTACTCACTGTATTTTCAAACCTTGCTTATTAACCTCTGGTGTTGAGTTTCCAGCGGTCATCTACTTCTCTCACTCTTCTGAACCCTGTCATAACTGTGGAGGAATAGTTCAGTTGTTTTTGAAGGAAATGGAAATTGGTATGTTAGACAACAGTATGTATGGTATGTTTGGCAAAGCCCCTGTAACGGCTGACATCACCTGAGCCAAAGCAGTGCTTGCGAGACATGTGCGTTCCCGTTCAGAGCTTTTATTTAGACGAAGTCATATCAAGATTTTATTTTAGCCAGACTTGATTTTCAGTTTGATTTGGACTGACAGTACATGACTGGTGGATACCTGATGTTTGAGAGCAAGTATGTTCTCATGTAAACTTATGGTCCAGATTATTAGTTTGTCATATCAATTCTCAAGCAGAGACCAAGGGATTAATTTTGGAAGGGATGGTAACAAACATCATATTTTGTTGAGGTCACGGAGTACTTCCCATTGTAAGTCCATGGTTTTGGTTGCTTATAACCTTGTGAAAATTTCACAGCTGGACCAGAAATATTCCACATTGGTTATCTGCCTCAGCTGATGTTTGATTAGGAAATGTCAGACATTTCTGAAATATGTCTAGAAAAAAAAGGAAAAGTGAACAACTGGTATTGCCTGTGTTAACATTTCTGGTGAGTTTTTCTTGGAAATGCTCGAGCACCTCCTTGTTTTGCAGGAATTCGTGAGGAAGTAGCCAATTTATAAACCTTCAAATAATTACATTTTGCACAAAACTGCTTTTTGCCAACAAAATACCTTAAAGATTGTGCCTCCACTGGGAATGCCCCAGTTGAGGATGGAGCAAGAGAGAAAAACTGCTGCTTGCGGTGTGTTGGTCTTGAATCTGACATCTGAACCGGCACTCTACTACTTCTGTTTTTATAGTGATTGCTCCTGGGGCCCAAACAGGTGGGAGAATGGAGAACCCTCTGTGACGGTAGAGAAGAGGAGTGCTTAGAGGTGGGTGTGAGAGGAAAATCATAATGGAAAAAATAGTAGGCAATACTGTAACTGATGACTGCCGTAAACATGTATAGAAAAAGGCTATGAATTAAAGTAAACATAGGTAAGCTTATTTCTGGTTGACCTCGTGTCTCAGCTACCATGAATCAGAAACTCTGCTGAAATACATTTACAAAAAAATCAGGGAATCATGGAATACTTAAGATAGGAAGGAACTGCTGGAGGTCATCTGGTCCAATCTCACAGCTCAAAGCAGGGGCAACTTTGAAGTCAGATTGAGTTTCTCAGAGTCTTGCCTGGTTCCAGCCTATCTGAGCAACCTGTGCCTATGTCTCACTTCAGCTTGCTCAAGTTGAGAAAACCTAGATCCCCCTTCCTGGGCAGATGTGACTGACCAGTTTTCTCCTGAGCAGGAGACCACTGAATCACTCGACGCTGCTTAGTAGCATTGGTTAAAATTCTTAGTTTCACTGTAGATACTGGCAGCGGATGGCAGCTTTTTGTGAGCTTTCTGCCAGCGATTTTCTGCAAGACAGTCACTTGAATAAAATGAAGTGTACAGGTAGCCTACAACATCTATCTGGAGTTACATTTATTCCCTCTTTATTCCCCTCATTTTTACCACAGCCAGAAATGTATTTTTTCCTCTGTCTTCCCTCCCTTCCCCCAGTTTACATGTTTCTAATCTAATGGGAAGGTGATCTTACTGGAAACTAAGCTTTCGTTCAGCTAAGCCTGGCTCTGCATGTCACCACCGGGTAAAAGAGCCACCTCCTGCTCCTAATAGCCACCCCACTCAGCTGGGAGATTTAACTTGGCACAACTCAAGGGTCTCAGGGAAATCAGCTTTACAATTTATCCTCATGTCCATCCAAGCATATCACAAAATACAGCAAGATTTTTTTTAAAAAGTAAAAATCACCCCACGTTGCAAAAAGAAAAAAAAAAAAAGGAAAAACTAGTTTTGTCCCTATCCCAGTTATACAAACTAACTAAGAATGTTTGAAAATCTAGAGCAATATCTTGATTAGCAGTATTTGCTTGTTTCAAAGTTGTATGACAAAGCCTCCTAGAGAAAAAAGAATGTGTGTATGTGCCTTGCATCCAAAAATAATTAAAATTTGCAAGTATGGACAATATTTATGTCAGCACCAGTTTTGGTTATGGCAGTATACCATCTGGTGTGTGGGATCAGCAGCACAAAGTCATTTGTCAGATATTGTACAAAATAGCAGCCTTCTTTTGTATTTGTGATTTTTGCCTATTTTCCCATGCCTCCACATAGAGTCTAAATGGACAAAAACAATTCAGGAAACGCAACCTTGCTCATCTTCTCTTCGAAAGTGTAAGGTGATGAATACAGATTTCCTTGTGTGGGTTTCATTAACAAGGCATCTTTAAGCAGGTTTTCCACGGCAATAAGGGCTATGCAGTCAGTCTGTCCGTGTATCTGTGTATCTCCGTTCTGTGAGAACAAAGTTTTACTCTACTGTCCCGTCTTAATCACATTTCTCAGATGAACAGACCCTTTGTTATTAAGTTACTAAAATTTAGGGCATATTGCAGCTGGGTAAGAGAAACCATTCCCGGGAGAAAACCTGCAAGTTTCCTGCTCTGTTTGTCTCGTTGATGGCCAGTCACCAGCTGAATGCTGCGCAGCAGCTCAGCACAGCAAAGCTGGGAACCAGCCCCATCACTGGGCTTAGAGGACGCAGATAATGAGGGACTGTGGGGGGAGATGGGTGGCACCGTGGCAGGCGAGGGTGGCTCATCACAAGAAGAGAAGTTACGATGACAGGGGGAAATACAGCATCGCAAGATCCATGAGGAACAAAGCCTCATGAATTCCTCTGTTGAAAGAACTCGATGTTTTGTAATTTAAAGGGGATATATTACACTTAAGCCGCGGTGATGCTTTATAGTAAGCTACCCACTATGGTTAAATACAATTCTAGCAGCCTCCTTGCAGTGCTGAACTCTGATCTGAAGCTCCGCTGGGCTTTGCTGTTTTTAAGAAGTTTGCGTTTGGCCTGCAATCAGTACACTCATTCCAAACTTAGTACACTGTTTGGTAGTAAATTGTTGCTCTGAAACACTTAATTCACAATGACATTTACACACTTCGTAAGCGCTTGGAACCTAAAAAAGCCTTGTCTTCTATGGTCACAAAAAAATTGCAGATATAACTGATGTATCATTTCTGGTAGTGAAATGGTTGTTGTGGAGTTAGGTTGTCTTGTTTCTGTTGAAGTCCTCTTCTTCTAGCTCTAAGAGTCCTCCAACCAACCTTCAGAAGAGTTATGTTAGGCCAGGGAAGTCCCTCTGGAGTCCTGCAAGGTTCAAGTCAGGCAGGAGGATTTACCTTCCCCTCAGGCAAAAGATCCACTTTCAGGTAATGATACTTTTAGAGTCAACTACACCTGGGAATGGAAAACAACATGGAGAAAGCTGAAGCGAAAAAACTTGAAAACCCTTGACTGGGGAAATACCCTCAACTCTTCACAGTCAAGTCATGAAGAAAGCACTGCGAAGGAACTGTTTTTGTGACAAACTTGGGTTACTTTCTCATGGGCAGTCAGAGACGACAAAGTGCTTTGCAAGTACTGTGTTTTGTGCTGGATGCCCTGGGACCATTCAGTGGAGTTTTGGAGCTCTTCCAACATTTTGGGATGAAAGGATGAGAAAAGAATTGATCATATAATTTTTCTTAAGTGCTGTTTGATTTGCATAGCTCAGCATTTGTTCCTTTTGAGAATTAGTTGAAGAGCAGTATAATAGTGATATTGCTCAGCTTTATCAACACCTATATGTGGATCTGCAAAAACTTTATGAAGATGGATCCTATGATTATTGTCATTTCATGGAAGAAAGATATGAGGAACAAGACAGATAATGACAGACTTTCTAAATGACTTCAGGTAAATGGGAAAACCAGAAGTATACACATTTATTGCCTTTTTCTTCATCATTTCCCCCCTAGATTTATGTAATAGTTGCTTCTACTTTGAGGTGAGAAATGTAACTTCTAAAGGGCTTTTTGAACCGTGTGCTATGTTACAAAGCCGATTCTTTTGTTGAAGGTTAATAAAGTCATCTAATTCATTTTACATGTATTAAGAGGTCAAGCTTCCAGAAAATGAAACCTGAATACAGAAAAAAAAAACCCTAGTATCATCTCCTTCCTGAGTAGGTTTAGCTTTGGTGTCTTTGTTCTGGACTGAAATGAGTATTTAACTATCTTAAATGAGCTTTGCACAGAAATGAAAACAGCAGGTCTCCTCTTTAATGCAAGGTAAATATTTTTTTAGAAAGACTTGATTTCCCTTTAAATATCAAATAATTAAATGTTAATTTCCCAAATTTAAAACTAATATTTACCATCATCAAAATTATCATTAATCAGTACTAAATTTCTAAGAACAGAGACATGTACATAACACATCATCAAATGTGGTGACATAAATGACAACCATTTGACTTAAAAGGGGCAGAACCATTGGCAGGATCATTTCTGTAACACTCAGCACTTAACTATTTCTTTTCTTCATACACTTCAAGGAAAGAAGGGACTATGATACCTCCTTGTGTTGTCTATGCAAACAAGCAGAGAGGTTCACATGAGTACCCCTCCAATAACAGTTACTTGTTTTCCAGATGTGTTTGCCAGCAATGTATTCAGGCACGATTTATCAATAGTAAGCAATGGAGTGTCCACCATTTCCCATGATAGTTTGTTCCAATATGTCCTCATCCTACCCATAGTAACTGCTGGGTTTTTTCACCTTGATTTGGTATGTTTTCTTTTTGGGTTATTTGCCCTGGTTATGTCTTTGACATATGCATTTTTCAGATAGGCGTGGAAGATGACGGCCTTTCAAGATGCTAAGAATTCAGCATGACCCTGACAAAAACCCATGTCAAAATCCATTATTATGCTTTTCTGTTACATAACGCCAACACATAGCTCAGTAAGTCATCTCTGGTTGGGAAATTAGCTTCAAGGTTGAGTATGTTTGAGTAGGAACAAAAAGCTCTTATGCATGTAATAAATAAAAAACCTCTCTTTCTGTTTTATGATTAATTAAAAATTGATCTAGCTTTGCTTAGTAGTAATAAACATTCCTGAGATAGAGTCTTTCTGAAAAAAAGCGGAACATGCAATTGCGAGAAAGTCTTTTGATTCTGAAATTGTGTGTTTATCCTGGATATGTCTAACATGCATATAATTTGATTCAAGCTTAGTGCAAGCCAGAATTAGAACAGAAGATTGCTTACTTTTGGGAAGAAGTGTAATCCAGGGCTTTACTGCTTACATTATTTGTGTAATTAGAAAAAGGCTATGGTTGATGTCACTGGTTTAATCTCCAACAAACTGGAGCATTTGATAACCTACTGACATTGAAGTCCAGAAGATTGTATGGCACATTTTAACTAATCCACAACTTAAAAGAATAATTAATTTGTCTTTTTACAGTGTTAGAGCATTGCAATTGGAAATGAAAACACAGTTTCTTGATTATTTAATTTATTTTGTTACTTGTTTGGAAAGTCGATATTTTTATTCAAAGATAATGTGAGGATTGTGCCTAATATTTACACAACAGCAGTTCAATATTTGGATTCTCAGAGAAAAGTCTGCTTGTTTTGCTTTCAGATCTGGTCTAGTGATAAGTTTCCAGTTATCACAATGCACACTTCAGCCTTTGCCTGCCCTATGTCTGTTAATCAAATTTAATCTAAGTGATTTAATTCACTGATCATAAATCATGATTTGAATCAGTGATCAGGAAAACTGAAATTATGTATTTGTTTTTAACCTTTTTTGCGTACTTAAATTTCAATTAAGGTTCTGTATAATGACATTCCCAATATAACTCATTTGCATCCTGACTTTCAGTCAAATTTAACCTTTATGCTTGAAGATTTACCTTGACAGCCAAAAGATAAAATCTCTTTAAATTGCACAACTTTTACAGTGTTACATGTATTTATAAATGCTTTTTAAGTGTTTTCAACATAGAAAAATGTAAACATTATATTTCTTCATTACTTAGTTACTAATATATATCTTAGAAGTTGTGGTAAGCTGCATTTGATTGGAAATTAGGATCCACTTACACGTAAACCAGATTTCCTTTCTATTGAATTAGAAACCCTTCTTCACTTCTTTAATAAAAGCAATAAAAATATCAGGTGCTTAAATTGCTCTGTCATATGGAAGAAATACTGGCTGTACTTAATGGTTTAACTGAATCAGGAGATGGCCAAGTCTTTCAAAGATTTAGAATTAATAGATCCTCTCCATCTCATTTTTATTTCTGAACTTGAAGAAGAATACAAGATTTATCGCTTTCTTGACTTTTTGCTTTTCAACCAACTAATCTGAACCATGAGCAAAAAGACAATATCCCGAAAAAAAATTTAAGTTTTTAGTCACTTTCTGTTCTAGACAGTTAGCCAATATATTCCATCCTTCTTTAAAATTCCTGCAAACTTGTACTAAAACAATGGCCAAACTTTGTTGTGGTTGGCATGGGTAGTATTAGGGGCATAGCAGTGTGTTTCTCTTCTTTTTTTAGGCATTTACTTTGGTACGTTGTATTTGGAATAGTGGCAAGCACTTTCTTGAGCTACCTCTTTGGAAACTGCTATATAACTTTAAACTTTGGCAGTGCCATCTGTGCAATTTTTTTGGAGGTCTTTCGACATCCCAGCAGGGCTCTCAGTATATTGATGTCAAAAGAGAGGCCGCTGCCCGAGCATTCGCACACCATTCAGAGTGTTNGTTGTATTTGGAATAGTGGCAAGCACTTTCTTGAGCTACCTCTTTGGAAACTGCTATATAACTTCAAACTTTGGCAGTGCCATCTGTGCAATTTTTTTGGAGGTCTTTCCACATCCCAGCAGGGCTCTCAATATATTGATGTCAAAGGAGAGGCCGCTGCCCGAGCATTCGCACACCATTCGGAGTGTCNTCCTTCTTCAGGCTCGACCCTAGGTTTCCTGCAGCAGAGTCTCAGGTGTTGGATTTTCTAAAATAATTAATTTAATTGAAAGGCACATCAGCAAGGACAGCCCGGGATGGGTGCCTCCAAAGAGAGGGACCCCGAACAAAGAAATCCCATGTCAATTATACCCTTGTGATCTATACACCTGCCCCTCATGTGCTCTTCACATGCAGTCCACATGCATCTTTTAGTTCAATGGTGATTTTTGGTCTTCTAACATCTTACTGGATTCTTTTTCTGTGTCCAGGCAGACAGGCTCTTACCTTGTTGATTTGCAGTTTCAGCCGAGGGTTGGAGCCTCCTTATCTTCTGGTTTACATTCCTTTGTGCACCTGCACTTGCTGGCAGAACCTGGAGAACTGAAGACTCCCAGACTTGGGAAAAACACTACCAAAACATCAGTGTGATATCAACATCTTTCCCATACTAAAGGACTAACCACAGCACTGTACCAGCTGCTAGGAAAATTACTAAGAAAAATAACTCTATTGTGACCTAAAGGCTTCAGCAAGTCTAACTACTCATGCTAAGTAAAGCTAGGCAAACAGCACCAAACACACCATATTATAATGCTAAGTATTTATTCTAAATACTTCATTCATTCTAAATAAAACTTACTTATTTTTACTAAACAACTAATATCCCACAATGATTGAATCCAGCCATCACCTAAAGTTTGTTTGATAGTAAATAAAATATGAGAGCATTGACAGAGAATAGCTAGCACGTATCTTCCAAGTAGCACGTGCAATTAATAATCTTTCCAATATACATATTAATAACACAAATATAGATCCATGACAATGATTAAGTTTCAGTTAGTGCTATATTTTATGATAAAAGTTGAAAGGAAAGCTATGATCGTGCTTAGAATGAAGAATAAGCAGTTCATTGAATTCATTCACGTATGCCAATGCTATTTCCTAATTGTTGCTTTCAAAAGAATAATTCTAATGTAATTTCATTCTTCTTGCCTACTTTTTAATATTTGAATTTGCCACGGAATGGAATGCACATTTCATTTTTTTTTAACCTATTTACACTGGCACTGCTTAAGAATTCTCCGTGTGGGACATTTTTGGACATTTTGGATGAAGATGATCGGAGGGGTGGAACACCTCTCCTGTGAAGACAGGCTGAGACAGTTGGGCTTGTTCAGCCTGCAGAAGAGAAGGCTCCTGGGAGACCTTATAGCAGCCTGAAGGGGGCCTACAAGAAAGCTGGAGAGGGACTTTTTACAAAGGCATGTAGTGATAGGAAATGGCTTCAAACTGAAAGAGGGGAGATTTGGAATAGATATCAGGAAGAAATTTTTCACTATGAGGGTGGTGAGGCACTGGAACAGGTTGCCCAGGGAAGTTGTGGATGCCCCATCCCTGGAAGTGTTCAAGACCAAGCTGGATGGGGCTTTGAGCAACCTGGTCTAGGGGAAGGTGTCCCTGGTAGGGGGGTTGGAACTAGATCGTCTTTAAGGTCCCTTCCATTCTGTGATTCTGTAATTTGTCTATGCTATAGAAACCCCCTCTGAAGAATGACAAAAGACTGAAAAACAAAAAAAACAGAAATGAAGCCAAATGTGAGCTTGGTAACCAGAAGAAAGGAAATTGATGCTGATTGGAAAAATGAGAAATATTAGTGGTTTGTCCATTACTGTGATGAAAATCCTTAATCAGTTACATGGAACTGATTCATTTTTATGAATCTAGAGCTGACATAAAAGATTAAAGGTATTTTGCCACTGAGTCTGTACCAAGTTCAAAAAGCACCCTTCATCTAGGAAATGGGAATGACTCTTTGATGCTATAAACATGGCTATTTATTAATTAATGAGTTTTATTTTTTATTGCATCTTAATAAAGCTTATAATATTTTAAAATTAATTTTAAACATATTTATGAAATAGAAACTATAATTAACCTAAAACATATTTAAATCAAAGTAGAGGAACATTACAGGTTATTAGTAACACCAACAATTTTAATCTTTTAAGAGTCTAACAAAGTAATGGTCAAGCATCTTGGGCCAGGCAGCATAGTTTGCATTCTAAGTAAAATGCAAGACTAATGTGTTCTCCCAGATGCATGTGGGCTTTGGAAATTTTGCCTCTTGGTATGTGCTCATTATTAATTTTAAATATTAATCTAAAAATGGGGGTATGGACTTTGTAGATTGAATTATGTATTGGATTCAGTTGCTGGTAAAATACTACATATATTAATTTGATTAGAAATGCCTATTCCTGCTTAAATTCTAGTGTACAAAGACAAATAGAGGTGATCTTTTCCCAGCAAGCAATAGAGTGTCATTTGTATCTTAGATATGTACAGAATTTTGTAATAAATGCAGTTAGGAAGGTGAACAATCTCTTCCAGGAAAAAAAAAAACCCACCACCTTTGTTTTTTATGTCACTCTTACATGAAGATAAAATATTCTGGGGAAGAAGCCTAGATTATAAGCTCTCCCTTACTTCCAAAAGAGGTGAAAGTTGCAAGAGGAGAACGAGAAGGCCCTGAAGATATGGCATCTTGTCACCAACTTACCTGTTAGCTGCTTTTACAGAGAGAGTGGTGTCCCTCTTTCCTCACTTATCTGGCTGTACATCCCTACTGCTTCCCTCCAGCTGTGTCTAGTTTTTGTCCAGCCTTTTCAAAGCTGGGTTAGCTTCCCAAACCATGAGCAAATTAACCCAGGGGAAAAAAAAGACTGCTACTTCCAATGCAGCTGTTTCAGGTGAGCTGAACTGAATTACTGGGGTGTCAAACAAGTGCCAGTGCACTGGGAAAATAAGGTGGACTGGTACAGAGTGCCATGCAATTGGCTTGAACATCACAAAAGTTCATTCTCTGAGACCTGAAGTGGAGCCTGCAGCAAGGGATGTGTGCTCTAGAGTGTGGACAAGTGCCTCTCCAGCACCTGTGGACTGTGGGCTGCTGATGGAGAAGGAAGTTAGCTATGGTGAGAAACCAATGCTTGTACAATGGAGAATATGTTACTTGTTCTCAGTCCTTCTTTCCCTTCCAGCTTATGCATCCAATCATAGCCCAGAAGCAGGCTGGTGGTAGACTGGAAGTAGTAAACCTAATATGTCAGAAGGCAGGAGCCAATCCTCAGGGTATTGTGGCCAGGTATCTCTTTGGACATGTGGGAATTTGGGAAAGTGAATTCAGACCAAAACATCTGCAGCTCTAAAGCTCAGAGACAAACAGGTTGTGTTGACTATGGCTAGACTTGGCTAAATCAGGAGAAACACTTCATGGCAGCCTTCTTTTTGAGTGAGCACATGTTCAGGTGTATGGAAAAAATAGACAAGGCAAGGATATTATTGTCAAGGAACTCAGAAGGAGGAGATTACACAAAGGAGTACTTCAAAGGCAATACAAGAAAATCCAACTGTATACGTACACAGCTTGACTTCTTGCCACCTCTGCATCTGCAGCATCTCTGTAAATAATTTTCTGAGTAGAGACCTTGGCATTCTTTTGTGTTAGTTATTATTCAGTATGCGGTTCATGAACCACTGGGGAGAGTGAGTTTGTTGCTGCATTAGAGGGACTTGACAGAACACAAAGTAGGAAGACTGTGTAGTTCAACATGTTTATAATGGATAAATATCACCATTACATTCACAATTCCACTTAACTTGTGATTAAAGTGCAATTGGGCAATAATAGATTACATACCAAAAAAGTAAGCAGTTTTCGATTGGCTAAAGCTATATGTGGACTGCAGCATGAGTGTAGGAGCTCTACATGAAGAGAATGAAAGTATTAAAGAGATTCTGTTACCTCTTTTTGAAGATTTTTTTCCATTTAGTTACAATTGTAAGTATTTGAATTTTCAAATAAAACATTTTGATCAACAAAAAAAATTTCAGATAGCCCATTAAACCAAAACTAAAATTCTTGAACATCCCTAATGTTGTCCTGGTTTGAGGTAAAAGAGAACCAATTTTCTGTTCAGCAATTTTACTTTGCAGCTAAGCCTGATCTACCTAACTGAACTCTCTGAAATTAAAAGCATATTGCCCAGACACGGTTCGCTCCCAGAGTGATAAGACCTGATTGTTTCTAATGTATGCCAAGGCACGGTATGCAGAGAGGTTCCTGGTTATACTCATTGCTATAACACCCAAGGCCAGATAACTTTGTTA
>RSEF01000001.1:37008253-37026349 GCA_003993805.1 Himantopus leucocephalus
TAGAATGATTGTCCAAATGACAATAAATTGTTATGGGTCTCTCTAACCATAACACAGATGAACTGTTAATTCAGTATGACAGCATGTGGGGGGAAAAGTGCATTCAGATTCAGATTGCAGGCCAAATATAAGATATGTAAGGTTACACCTTCTGCTTTGTTCAGGTTTTGCTCAGGAGAGGAGTGGAGTGTGGTGGGAGGTGGAGAACCGCTGCCACCATTGGTGCTGAAGGCACGGGGGCACTGCAGCTCTGAGACCTCCACCCAATATTTCAGGCATTTTCAGTGGTTTGGCCACTGCCCTTTTTTCTCAGCCATGTCTCATTCAAGAAAGGAGGCTAGAGCACTTGGAGATTCCTCCCCCGAGTGCCCACAAGAGGTAGGCTGAAGTGCTTTAACTGTGGCCTGAGGTGGTGCTCGAGAGACTTGGGGGTTGCTGCCTGTACTCTATAATAGCAGTGGGCCTGTCTATACACGAAATTATTCAGAAAAAACTATTGTGGTGGTGCAAATTCACATTCAGCATAAATCTGCTTTAACATTCAAGTCTGGACGAGCCCTTATGCTTTATTATCTATGTAAAGGCGATAATTGGTGTGAAATCAGCAAAGAGAAGTAAAAAAAAAAAAAAAAAAAAAAAACAAANGAAAAAAGGAAACTGGACTTTGAACAGGAGATACATTTAAAGAAACAGTTGGTTTATTCCAGTGGGAGACCTGAGCTGCTGATTCACACTTCAGGTGTGAGGACCAGCATGATGCCGTGCTCAGCATAGGTAAGTGTAACCAGAGGCAATATTGCTGTCCTACCTCAGCATTGACCTCCTCTCAGCTATTTTACACATCAAAACACTGTGCTCATGCAGCTAGGCTGCTTCCAGAGACGATGTATCTTTGCTTGACATGCTCTTGTGTTGTATAGAAGTACTGTCTGCTGTCATCGGCAGCTTGCTAAAGTCAGCATCCTCTCGCAGCACATCGCCAAGTCACGAAATCAGGCTTGCACGAGAGAGCATAGAGGGAACCAACTTTAAGTGGGGTTATGTCTACCATATCTTTGGGTCTCAAAAGTCTATAATGATTACTGAACAGTCATATCATGGGTTAGCTGAAGATATTTCTGGGTTCATACCTAACCCTTCCCCTTTGCAGTGTCCACAGAAGGGGTTTTGGGGTCTCCTCAAGTACCAGCTGCTCAGGTACTCAGCCTGGGTACAGCCCATAAACTAAGTTGCAACACAAACCTGACATCTCTTTTATCTCTTGGCCTGTGTGTGCTCTAAAATCTCTTCTGAAACTGGACAATAATTTGGCATGAAATTTTCCTTGATTAAAAAAAGACCTGAGATTATCTGCACTAGATGTTTATAAGCAAGACAGCAGCAGTGAATTGCTCTGCTGCCAATTGTGATCTTATTGTGAGTCCTACCTAGAAGCTGCTTTTCTCTGGGACTCTCAGATGTCTGTGGAACTCTCAGATTTTACATAAAAATAGATTTCTATCTGGGATCTAAAGAAAATTTTATACAGAAAAATCTTTATAGAAGGTTGAAGTCCAGAAGTTAGGCAAAAAGAAATACCTACTGCCTTCCCTACACTGTCAAGATTTTAACAAAAATCTTATGATTGTGCAACAGAAGACATTTACCCCAAATTTCAATCATTCTGTGTTAGCAATACTGAAATTGCCTCTATGGGAACTACTTCAGGCTCACTGAGTATTTTTAAGTCTTCTACCTACCTTTTTACAACAGTTTCAGGTATTTAAAGAGAGCTATGCAACTTTCTCGCAAAATAGCACGGCATTTTTAAGAGAAAACACTTGAGCAACCTCTTACTTTACTGCTGAATATGGTTTTGGGGTTCAGCTGCAGCCTCTTTTGCAAAGCCTGAGACAGCTCTCAGGTCATGTCACATTTGAGGGAACACAGTGCTGGGCTGCTGTATCATCCCTCCAAGGCTTAGGTGATAGAGTGCTGCTTCCCTGGCTGTAGTGCAGCCTTATGGCCCCATTCATATGCTGGGACATCTTCATGCATGGAAGTAAGAGGATCAAAGTACCCACTGACCTGCTTCCCAGGTACTGGAGTTATAGAATAAGGTAGGAGTTAGAAAAGCTGTGCTGTAAATGAATACCCTGCAAAAAAGTCACTTCACTTAAGCGGAATAAGATGGAAGCCAATTTTTTGTCCCACTCTTGGTTCACAAGCTTTGGCAGGTTGTACAGTTTGCAGACTTCTCATATCTGTGACAGCCTGAGAATGCCTTTCCCCTTGACGAGAGGAGTTTGGGATTTATGTTGGGACCACAATTGGCCCTTGGCTCTAGAAAAATGATGGCAATGTGCAGTGTCCAGTTTAGTCCTACTTCAAAGAAGAAAAATTGAGTGGAAGAGCAAAGCAGGGACATGGGCTTATGTGGACTTGCGATTCTACTGGAACTGACAGAGAAACTCTGCTTATGCTTGGTGTTTTGGTTCAAAAGGGGTAGGAAATTTTGCTGTCTTTTTGAAAGATTTAATTGCCATCCCTCTTTCATAATTTCCCCTCTCCCAAGCCACTAGAGGGCCCCGAAGTCCACCTTAACGCATTGGCTTGGCAAGTTGGCATTTTTGAAAAGAGTACAAACAAAAGTGAATGTGTTTTCCAGAATTCTTTCACTTTTGGGGTTTGCTCTTACCAATGTAATATGTAGGGTGAATACAATAACAATAAAATAAGGATGTGGGGAAGAAGATGTCTTGAAGGGTAGCATCATCAAGTGACTTCCACCCTCTAGAGAAGAGCATAGCTTTTTGGAATTTGGTGGGGGTGGTATCTTCTCAGCATCTCCTGGGTTTCACCCATATTTTATCAGTCAGACATATATGTAGTATACTGCCTGTGTGCGCACAGGAGGACTGTGATTTCATACCACTCCCTATGAAGAGGTTTGCTTTAAGTTAAGCGTTACCTCAAGCCTCACCTCAAGCCTCACCTCCATAGCTTCTCTTTTGGTTGTGGAGGAGTGAAGCAGCTCGATTCCCCTTGCAGTTGAGTGTGAAGTATGGGCATGGTGAATACTTTAAGAAACAGGAAAATGCTTCTTTAAAACAATGTTTCTTTCTCCTCATACAGTAGAATGTGGCGGGTGGGCATCCTGTCCTGCTCTGTATTTGTGGAAAGAAAAAGTGGATGTGTGTGAGCAGAGAACTTCTATGCCTTCAGTCACCCTGCCAGAAGAGCATTTCCTTGTGCTCTATCTCCTTGCAGTCCAGAGTAACAGCCAGATCTTTGAACATGTTCAGAAGAACGTGCAAAGTTTAAAAATTACTCCAGAGAGCTTTCTTTTTTTGTTTGTCTCCACATTAGCTTTTCCACAACCCTTTTATTAAATTGGCCTGCCATCCCACATGCTGTAGTGTCCCTCTGAGATGTTTGGATAGAAAGGTGTAAAATGATGTTAAATTTTTGGCAGCCCTTTCAGGACTGAAACTGAAAGCTGGATCATATGAAGAGAGAGTATGTCATTGGGACCAACCATTCACTCACTCCTAGCCTGGAAGAGCCTGAAGTGTTGGACACCGAAATACAAAAATGTCACCATGAGTTTTATGGCTTTTGCTGAAACCTATATAATTTGATGGATGATAGCTAAAGCAGCTGACTCCACAATCCAAAGAGGGCAAAATGGGTTCCAATAATAAAATGTGAAAATTGCCAGAAACCTTCCTAAAATACTTTGCCTGTGACATATAAAGAAACATACTGCAGTGTAGACTGGCTTTACTGGCATTTTGCTAGAAATGACCTGCATAATACCAGTGGCCCTTTCATCCCAGAGTAAGGAGTAGCTGTTCAAAACGACCTCTGTTATCCCCTTAATGCACTGTGCTTACACAGCCCCATCTTTCGGAGGGCTGTCACTGGATACAAATGAGGCATAAGCTATGTATTTTCCCTCAGGATTAATTTTGCCTTTCCAGAAATGAATTACACATTTGCGTAAGAAATACTGTTTCCGACAAATGTATGGCTGCCAGACTAGTGATTGTGATTAGTGATAATGGATGAATGAATGCTAAAGAATGAATGTCCCCTCCTGTTCTTTTTAAGCAAATCTTTTCTTCATTAGCAGCGATATGGAAGATAATAATGTATATGTGAATAGCCACCATGTTTTTTGTATACAAAGTCTTGTTAACTCTCCAGCAGGATAGAATGGGTGGGATTAATCTCAGATAACTTTTTAGCATATGACTTAGTCACCTGGACTCCTTCTAAAAGAAAAAAAAGGCACTTTAAGGAATTATTCACTTCATCTTAATGCAGGTGACTAAAATACGCTATAAAACTCGTACCTGAGAAGTATACATTCATCTCCTTTAATTACAAAGGAAGTCTAGATGACTACATGGGTTGCATATTATATATATCTAGCTTTTGGCAAGATAACCCACTTGCCCTGATGGTGTGGTCATGCAAATCTCACATTCATTTGTGCTAAATTACCAGGTACAGCCTCTGTGCTGCATATGTGGTAGCTGCAGCACTTGAGAGAGGAAAGCATACACGGCAGGCAGATGCCAACACAAACAGGGGCTTGAGGGAAACTGCAGCTCCCAGGAATGATCAGGTAGAGTTCAGTTATTCCAAAGGATATGCCTTTCCTAGCTTGGGACTCTTTGGAGATGCGGGAGCACGTTACCTTTCTGCAGCTATGGGATCTCTGGAGGGACGGTGTGGGCAGATGTAGCCAAGCTGCTGCCTGAGGAAAGCCTGTCTAGAGGTCTTTGGGTAAAGAGTAACACGCTTCCATGTCCTGAGCACCTTCGCGGGTCACCTCTTGGGTCCCTTCTCTATCCCATCTACCAGCATCCCTCCAGGAGTGATGAGTGTGCTCTGCCCAGCTGCCTGAGCTGGGACACAGGGCATGCAAGGAGGGTGACACAGGAGAGTGGAAAGATAGAGAAAGAGGGCTCCGGTAAATCATTTACAATATACTATTCACTCTTCAGGGAGCAGCTTAATCCACTGTCTGCTTTCTTGGTTATTGTCCTACTGCAGATATTTTATTTGTTTTATGGGTGAATGTTCTGTTCTCAAAATAATAAAGCTTTCCTGTTAAGGAGTGGTTTGAATTAGCAGTAATTCAGAACAATTTTTTTTTTTTTTTTTAAGAGGGCATAAATAGAATTATAAAATGTTCTATAGTATTTTAATTCCTTCTGGATTTCTTTCATAAGCATATTCTGGGTCTTGAGGGATGTTCATACCAAACATGTGGCCAAGTTCCAAGTACCTTTCTTCTTAAAAACTTTGTGTTTTGGGGCATAGCCAGATAGGACGACAGAATATCTATTATTTTTATAGCTCATATGTTGGGTTGACAGCATGAAAAATGTTTTATCCTTGCGAGAAAATTAAACATTCCTGTCTAATTTATAAAAGGGATTGTCTAAAGCACTTTCTTGCTGTAAGCTTCTAGATGCTTTTGGGATCCTCTTCCTGTTCTTTAGGAACTGTTGTGTATTCTTTCGCAACCAGCTCTCATCATTTAGGAACTCATTTTGCCATTTTAACTGTAAGTGGTTTACAAACTCCTAAAAAGTCTCTGTGCATTAATGGGATGGGGAAGAGGAAGGTGTTCTTGCGGTGAGGTATTATGTACAATATAAAATATCCCTGGGCAAGATACTGCAGTTTAGTGGCTGATTGTATGGTTTATTCAATATTGGATCAGGAGCGAGATTTCCTTTCAAGTAACATGTGTCTGTTCAGGTTTTTTTGTTTTTTTTTGTTTGTTTGTTTGTTTGTTTGTTTGTTTGAATAACGCCCCTGGGAAGTTCTGAAAAAATAGGAAGCTCATTTAATAAAAAAATAATTAAAAAAATTCATTCTCTGAAAAGATAAATTTTTCTGAAATAGCAGTGAAGTTTATCTCACTCTCCTTCAGGATAGTGAATGATAACATATTCAGTTGGAGAAAGGTATCTTTAGAAACATGATATCATCACAGCTAAATCTTGTTGATTGATCTCATGCAGTAAGGAGGACACTTGTGGCAGCCTCATACAAATTAGTCTCTCCTTGAACTTCAGATCCACTTTACATTTCTTTTGATGATTTCTCTCATTTTCACTATCTCCAGCACTGGTGAGACATACCTGGAGTATTGGGTGCAGTGCTGGGCTCCCAGGTACAAGAGAGACAGGGACATACTGGAGTCAAGTCCAGCAAGGGAGCATGAAGGGATAGGAGCATCTGACATAGGAGGAGAGGCTGAGAGAGCTGAGACTATTAAGCCTCAAGATAAGATGGCTCCAGGGGGATCTTATCAATGTCTGTAAATATGTGATGGGCAACAGTAAAGAAGAGGGAACCAGACTGATCGCAGAGGTGCCCAGTGACAGGGTCAGAGGCAATGAGCACAAACTGAAACACGGGCGGTTCCCTCTGAACACAAGAAAACACCTTTCTACTGGGAAGGTGGTTGAAATCTAGCACAGGTTGCCTAGAGAGGTTGTGGAGTCTCCGTCCTTGAAGATATTCAAAAGCCATCTAGACACAGTCCTGGGCAGCCTGCTTTAGGTCACCCTGCTTGAGCAGGGAGGTTGCACTAGTTCATCTCTAACCTCTGCCCTTCTGTGCTTCTGCTACTGTTTCTGCAATTCAACAAGAGCCAGGACGGGGTCTGGCTGAATAGCCTTGGTTCTGCCATAGTTTATGCATAGGCATGAGGTTTGAAACAGGTTTTATGTTGAATTACAGACTGAGAAACAGATTTCTTCTTTCCCATAGTTAAATAGAGCCAAATACCAGAATGGACAGAACAGATATCCAGTCTGAACCCCTGTACGTTACAAGCCATAATGCCTAGTCCAAATGAATTAATAGTAAAATAGGATCTTTGGGGGCTGTGTAGTCTGTCTCTTTGTCCCTAGGCAGTTAACTGTACCTAAATCATTCCTGGCAACGTTTCCAGTGGTTAATGATCCTCACTATTAGAAAAAGTTTCTTGATACTTCAGTGAAACTTCAGTGACCGTTGGCCCTAGAATCCCATTAAGGTGTCTTCTCGCCACAGTGGTCACTGAGCAGAGTTTATTCACTTTCCCTCTCGAGAGTCTTGCACACTTTGCAAGACTGCTGTCATTCCCTCCTCAGACCTGTCTTCTCCAGGCTGAACAACCCCTCCAATTCCTTCAACCTTTTCTCACTAAAGACACAGAAAAAAAAATCACTGGGGACTTTGCAACCAAAGAGTGCAACATGCCTGTAGGTTATCTGCCTAGTCTAAGTGCTACCAACTGAACTACCCAGTGCTCTCAGATGGACCCTTAAAAACAGCCCCAGGTGTCATGTGTGGCATGTACTGAGACAAATGAGCTGACAAACCTACTTAGAGGCTTTTGGAATGTTATATCAAGACTAAAAGCAGTGGTTAGGTCAAAATATACGTACCCAAATGAAACAGTGTTCCCCAGAGGGGAAGAATGGCTGTGGGTGTCCAGCCTGTGGTGTCCGTGGGCTCCCTGCCTTGTCAGGTGGTACCTGAGCCTTGGGACGGTGGTGCACTGCAGGTTCCCAACTGGGATGCTTTAATACCTTCCCAT
This sequence comes from Himantopus leucocephalus, assembly GCA_003993805.1. NCBI lineage: Eukaryota > Metazoa > Chordata > Aves > Charadriiformes > Recurvirostridae > Himantopus > Himantopus leucocephalus. The sequence goes on from RSEF01000001.1 coordinate 37,015,845, forward strand.
ATGGAGGAGCCTGTCTCCCTCCCTTAGTTAAGCTGGAAGATGTGTCCTGCTCCAGGCATTCAGCCGAATTCCCAGAGCTCAGGGGAGATCTCCTCCCTGCAGGCAGCCTCAGCTCCTGGGGCATAGCTGAAAGGCACTCACCTGGAGGATATGATAAGGTGAACAAAAGCCACGGAGCACTGTCCCAAAGTCACCAAAGTCATGACCTTCTCAGCCCTGATGGGAGAAGAAGCTTCACTAGCCAAGCACTTGAGGCATTTTCTTTACTACCTCAGAGCACCAGCTGAACCTTTGCCTCCAGCCACCACCAGCTGCCTGAAGAAAGTAGGAGAAAGCAAATGGACAAATACAAGAAAAAAAGAAGAGAGAGCAGTGGAAGAATTATGTGAGGAGGATTCCCCCCCCGCCCCATGCCCTCTCCTCCCAGACTGGACAGGCAGTAAAGGCCTTGAAAGATTAATTTTACTTCTGTATTTATTCCAATACAAAGCCGAAGGAGTTATGGATGCACTAAATTCAACACAAGCAATTCTATTCTCCCCCAAAGGACTGTAATATTTACACACAGACGACTTAAAAAAATAAGAAGAGATAAGTCTTCTATGCCGAGTTAATGAAATCTGTAGCTTCTGTAAAGATAATAGGGCTATAGACAATAAACCAAGAAAACCGGTAAGAATTTGCAATCACAAAAAAGTTGCTGCTATGGGGAGTAACAAGGAACAAGAGTCTGCTCTTATTAAAGTCTTAGCAAGGGTTTTTTCTCAGTTGTTTCACTTTGAAAACACCTTGAGAAATAAGCTATGTTCTGACATCAAAATTCTGCGAAATGAATAGAAATTCACAATACTTTTCAGTGTCACTGAATATGTATTTTTATTCAAGTGGTCTCACTGAATAAAACCAGACAAAAGAGGAATCAGGCCCAAGGTACTGAAGTGGATAAAATAATTTAAATGCAAAGTGTAGTCTGTTAAAAGTAGAGCGCACATTTATATGTTCAGAAATGTACTGATGCTTTCAATCTCTCTCGCATAGTACTGAATTATGCACCATTTTATTCAAAATGTTGTAGCTTAATTCTTTTGAGAAACTCCATTGATTTTAATAGGATATCACTGTTGTAACCAGGTGCAGAATTTGAAAAAAAATACTCTAACACAGGCATTTGCTCTTACAAACCTGTTTCAGATGTCCTTGATTATGCTTTGCTGTGATCTTTGAAATCACCTTCCAAGCCTGCTCTGTGGACCCTACAGGGTTATTCCCAAGCTCCTTAGAAAACACTGTTTCTGGGCATTTCTTGAAAGAGGCTCCTATGGCAGTTTGCAAAGTTTGCGTTTCTCAGGACAGCAAGCAGATAGGCTGCACCCATAGATGTTCGTGGGTACAAAAGCAGGACAGGCTTCATGGCAGAAAGTGTAAGTTTTAAGTAGAATTTCTTCATATCTGCTCTGACCCCTCGTTATGAGACCCAACAATATACATGCAAGATCACCTAGGAAATCAAGAGACAATTAGCCTTGATAGTCAAACAGTGTGAAAATTATTTGAGAGAGGTAAAGGTTTTGATCTATATTGGAGGTGTGTGGGGTTTAAAGTTCTCTCTGGCAGAATGTCAGTTGTAATACATTTATAACTTGAGAAAAAAAGCATAATATAATCTTTTGGTAGTTTGAAGAATAAGGCGTCGGGGAAAAATATTTCTCCTAGAAGAGAAAAAACAAAAAGCTTCTGTCACAGACCATCGGCTTTTCAAACCACAGTGACTTCACTTGCAGGAACTGATGATATCAGTGCTCTAGCATAAAAATATATTTGGGACTAGCATCAGCTTAACTTTGATTTCTTTTATCACTGTCTTACAAAAAACAGTGCTGAGTGAAGGTTAGAAAACAATTTTAATTAGTTTTTTTTTTTATAAGGTTATTGAGCTCCTGCTTTTTATTTGATGCCCATATCTACTCTCTGCTTCTCTCAACAGCCAGGAGCTAAAAGAGATCAGCAAAAAATAGATCTGGAAAAAAAAGTGTTTGTATGGATAAGCATATAGAAACAGAGTTATAGGGCAAGTTTTGAATGAAAAATGTGGAAAAATGGCTTGGGAAAAACAAGTAAAACTTAAAAGATACTGAGATATTTTGTGAGCTTTTGTTATTTTGCAGATTTGAAACAATAATCAAAACCATTTGTCACAAGGGTTCACTTCAACATTTTTCAAAGTAAAGCACTTTACTTTCCAAACTTTCCTTTGATTTCATCAACACTACATTGTTTTAAATAGACAGCACTGATAGCTCATTGATTTATGATGTTTCTGTAAAAAAAAGAAAATACCCTGTTCAGCTAGAAATAATTCAACCCCTTGATTCAGCAAAATTTTCAAAAGTTTCAGTTTTTAATCTGGCCAGAAAATACTACATTTTGTAGTTGCTAATGAATTAAAAAAGTAAAATATGCTCTTAGCTGCTCATGATAGGTGGTAGCACTTCATATCATCACGAAGAATAAAACAGGCTACACTCAAACTAATAATTGGGAAGAGGAAAAGGCACAGAAAGTTTCAGCATAAAACCTGCTAGTAATCAAGTTTGTGGTAGGAAAAACAGTCCCACTGATTTTGAAGGTAACAAACAAAGGGGAAGTAGTAATGATTCACTTGTACAGCTGTAACATAAGCAGTCGTGTCTCCTTTGAGGCAAAAAAAAAGAGAAGCTTTTACCAGCAATTAATAACTTTCCCTAACAAGGTGGTTAGCAATTTTATCTTGATGCTTTGGCTTGATTAGCTTCATTTGTTTTAGTAGTGATAAAAAAAATAAAATAAAAAGTCCTCTGAGATACAGAAAGCGTTCCTGGGAGAGGAAGAACAGTCAGCCATCTTTTCCAGCTTTTGCAGGATTTGGGGTAGCACTGGGAAGGAAGAAAAAACCCCTAAATTTTATGGAAAAAACCCCACCAATTTCATGAAAACTCTTCCTGAAAGATACGTATTTTTTCCCAACATTTTTCATCCATCTAGAGAATCACCCTGGTTTGGGGAACTGCACTAGTGCCTCTTGGTCTAGTGGGGACTCACAGGCACTCCTGCCCTTTATTCAACTATGAAGTAGAAACTCAACCAGCAGAGACCCTCTTTCAGTAGATAGCGGCATTGACCCTGCTCTGATGTTCCCCAGGTTGAGTCCTCAAGACAACTGGTAGCTGCAAGGCATAGCATGTGGTTTGCAGGTGGTCTGGGGGTTTATATCACCTGAATAGATTTTAGTGAAAGAGTGATGGTAAGAATGCACAGTGCTTTCTGAGAAATGAGCAGTTCTCTGTAATATTTTTTTTTTTTACTTTTCACAATATGGGTCTTGTCTTTTTCATACACCCAATTATCTGCCTTGCATTCTCATTCCTTCATTGTTTTATCATTATCATTGATTTTTTATCATCATTGATGATCAAACGTACCACTCGCCACAAATTTCTGGCTCACCTCTTGACAATAAATCCTCATCTTGCCCTGTTCTTTTCCATGGTGGGGAGGGGTCTGAAGCTACAAGTGAGTTGTGACAGTCCCTGCCACAGCCTAGGGCTGATAGCATCCCTGCGGGGTGCCCCCTCTGCCGATGGCACTGCACAGATGTCAAACAGCAGCAGTGCAAGGAGGGTCCCTCTATGCCTCGTTCTGTTCTCATAAAAATATGGGGCAGTGGAGTAGCTAGGATATTTTGATGGAATTTCCCGTCCGCACCCCCCCCAAGCTAGTAGAGGTGATGAAGAGGGAAACAAAGGAGCAGTTCTCCTGGATCTCCTCGTGTGCTTTTCCTCTCCTCAGTGCTGGAAGCTGGAGTCACAGGAAGAAAAGCTGCTCTAAGAGATCTTTGATCAATATCTAGAAACTTGCTTGACAGATGCAATTAAAGCTGAAAACGAAGGTAGCAGATTCTGAAAACAGTAGGACTGATCTAGTTTAAAGAAGAGATTTGACAAAATTATGTAACGCGTGGTACAAGAATAGCACTTCTAGTCAACTCTATACAAGAAGAACAAGGCAACTTACTGTGAAATTGAAAAAAAGCCATTTTAAAACTGATAAAAGAAAATGTGTTGTTACACAGCATGCTGTTAGCCTGGAACTCCTCACAATTCCTATCACAGGCAGGTTTTGGCTGGGCTGACCATGACTTGCTGGAATACTGCGACAGCTGATGGTAAAATGCTGAAATAAAATCAGCACTTAAATGTGCATAGACGCACACACAAATATTAAATCATATATTCTTGTCTTTTATGATCTCCTTATTAACAAAGGTAAGTGGATTTTGCTTTCAATGAAATATGAAAGAAATCAATAAGAGATGCTGCCCTTCAATGCAGCTAGTCTTTGTTTGTGTGAGATGCTTGCAAAAATAGTTATTTTTCCATCCTGCTCTAATTTCAGGCCTGTTGCTTAAAATATATGTCCAAACAATTGGATGAGATGACTCAAAAACACATCCCTAGTGTTTTAGATGACAATAATAAACTCTTACAATAACAATAGACTTTTCTCTATTATTTCCTTTTCTGTGCAGGAGGCATATAATGTTATACTTCCATTTTGTGTTTCTAGGCTTCTATATTCAATTTTTTTACTTTACTCAGGGTTTCTATTTTGTATGTAAATGTTGTCACATACATTTAAACAAAAGTTTTAGAGTGGAGGAAACAGAAACTCCAGTTACCTTGGCTTTCCCATGGTTAAAGCAGTCTGTAAGAGAGTGGCGAATCCATGACATTGTTCATTTCCACCAATTTTTGTTTTACGCTTGTTGTGTCTCTCTGCCATTCCCTATGTTTATCTGAAGTGTCTGAACAAGACACATTGGCAACCATCTGCCATCGATTTTATTTTCATTGCACCGCACTAATAGCAAAGTTGTTTATCTTTGAGGGCTTTATTCAATAAAAAAATTGTCTAGCCGTGATTGCATGTAGGGTGGCTGTTTCTGCTGCTGAAAAGAGCTCAGAGAAATAGCTTGGGTTTCCATCTAGTGTAAGGAAATTCAGCTCCATGTGCAGCTGACTTGTGAGCCACGTGTGGTAGCTGCGTGTTTCTTGGCTGAGCACGGACCATAAGGATAAATGGCTTTTCTTCTGTCAGTGAACAATGGGATGAAAATGAGGTGCAGAGCCACGGCTGAGCTCCAGCCTTGGTGCTCACCACCGCTCTGGTGTGCGCAGCTGAAGGTGCAGGGGCAGGAACAGCACAGCGGAGGCACGGGGACATTGCTGGGAAGGAAAGGTGAAGAGTCACCTCCAGTTCAGCTGCCTTCTGCTCAACCTTTGGGCTTGGAGGTGGCCAGAAATGTTCCACTAGGTCCTCACAGGAAAAAAGCCTTTTCCTTCCAATCTCTCAAGTGCCCTGTTTTAGGGAACAGATCAACAGCTAGTTTGGAAAATAGACTCTTTGGAAATATGTTATTTTTTTTCTATTGTACACTGTTGCTTGTTGAGATTTAAAGAAATTTTATTATACAAATGTGGGGTTTTTTGCCTTCTTGGTTTATTGATGATATTCTTTAATTAACAGAGTGGGGCTGATTTTGTATATTTCTATAGCTTCCTGTGATTCAATGCAACCATTCTAGTTTATTTTATATACACTACTGTGCAATGTATACCTAGATATTTTATTTAATTCTGTCTACCTTAAAAAGGCAGTCAGTTCACAATTATTCATACAGAGCTTAATCTTCACATAGGTGCACAAACAATTTGCTCAGTAGAAAGGGTACTTAGAGAGCACTGAGCAGGATTAAATAGACCAGAAAGCATCAGCTGCTTCCAAAGGCATTTCCTCTCATCAAGTATTTCCAGTAAAACAAACATGAAAGATGCTTTGCAATGAGTGCTCTCAGTAACAGAAGTCCTTCCTAGACATTACCCTTTCCCACTCTGGGCTTTCGATGGGCTCTCCCATCAGTGTGGAGCTGTGTCATTTCGTGATGCAGATGCCTGACCTGCTCATTCCCAGCAACAGTGCAGTTTGCATGGGTGTTCCCCGCTCTGCTTCGCTAAGATTCAGCATGTCTAAAGGGTGGTTTGACTTGGCATGACACACCTCTCCTGGAACAAGGAAATGGATTAAGAAATGCCTGGAATAAGAGGCGTTTCACATGAACTGCTCTGGCAGAGCTGGGGAGGTGGCGATCACCAGAGGCAGGAGGGACAATAAATTTGGTGCTGTGAGTGGTCTTTATGCCAGACAGAACAGGAGGCAGAAGGTGATGCATGACTGTAGGGTTAGCATGGTTTTGCTGGGGGCATGTCCTGGGGAGCGCAGACCCGAGCCACGGCTACGCTGTGATGGTGCCTCTGGCCATGCCCAGGGACCAGCTGGGACTGGGGTGCGTGGTGCCCTGGGTCACCCGACCATACAGACATCCAGGCTCAGCTCTGGTTCAGAGGATGCTTACACCATATGAAATGTTTGGCTTGATGACCCCCAAATAATTTGTCATTAATTCCAGGTACTTTGGCTTAAATAGAGTGAAAGGTCTGACTTCAGTAGCCTGTTGGCCAGGGAAACCTATACCTTCCATCCACTCAGCTGTTAAATAACAACCAGATTTAAAAGGTGTGGTACTGAAGGCTAACAACAAAAAGAAATTTCCTGGAATTCACCAATTGAAAAAACATTTTGCTATTTATTTTTATTTTATCATTTTATTATTTATACACTGATGTGCAGTACTTGGAGGCGCTTCTGCGTCTTTGAAAAAATATGGTCAATGGATAGCAATGAGCTGAGTCTCAGTCCTGAAGTAGTTACCTACGTGTTTATTATTTCTACTCTTAAACCCATGTGTTAGATTTTAGGTGGTTTAATCTGAGGCATGATTAACTGCAGAGGATGAGGTAAAGTAGAGTAAATGTAAACAACCTATCTTCCCATATTAATGTGTATTTGTCTTTCAGAGCCTTGTAAATGTAGGTAGCAGGCACATTTTGAATAAAAAAACTATACAGAAGAGATATCTAAATAAAACAAGAAAAGGATTAAGGAAGATGGCTACTCTTGTATGTATTCATATACATTACTCCTGTAATGTTTTTGTGGGCCCAATGTGACCCAGCTGTGCTCTACCACCCTCCTCACAGCCTGTCCTGGCAGGAGACGCCTCTTGGAGTGCTGCCCTGTGGGGAGAGCCATCAGTGAAGAGCACCGACCGCTCATCCTGCTCTTTCTGTGCTCAGGGAGGAGGGGAAAGGTTTGGCCAGGGGGACTTAGTGCGCATTTTCCAAAGGGAGAAATGGTGCGGACCACGCTAAAGGTGATTCATATTTGCATCTCTTGTGACCTTTTAGTAAGACCCACTGCACACATGCTTGACCTTTCCATGGTCCAGCTGCTGCTGAGTTTGCAAAGAACATGTTTAAGTCTGCTATTTGCAACAGGAGTCGTTTATTTATAATGCAAGGTAAGGTCTTGCACTAAGACCAGAGTTTTTACAGTTATGTCTTTTAAAGTAATGCAATAATTATTTTTTAAAAAATAGTTGCATTAGTGCCTCATTTGAGTCAAGGTACTTGTAAAGTTGTCCTGGGTAGAACTATCCAGGCATGCAAAAATCTCAACTGAATAATATTTCCTGTACTATTTGCATTAAATAGGAATGCCAATAAAGTTTAATTATTAATACAGTTTATTATTATAATGGAAATATCATGTTATATATATTACTAATTAATGCTTATTAATTACTTGGAGGAAGTGTCGGTTGAGCATAACTATGATGCTGTAGTGTCTCAGGGGAGCCCTTCCCAGCAGGATTTTTCGTCGTGTTATTGAGTGTATCTCCATCTCCATCCCAGCTGTCCCCAAGATGACCCAGACCCTCCTGACACAGAAGCTGCCTGGGCACAGGATGTAGCACATTTTCTGCTGTTGCAGGGAGCAGTGATGACCTCAGTCTCTCTTGCTTTCCTCTTGCGCCACGTGATTGTTGTGGCTTTTAGGAACCCAGTGTGTGGCAACCTTTTTGCTAGACGTGCTGTGTTCACAGGTCACCTGTGCATGTTGCTTGATGACTCAAGTCTCCTCTTAATTGTCTGGAGTGAAGAATGGGGCTGGAGAAGTGAGCTGAGCTTTGGCCAGGCACTGCGTTTGTGTGCTCTTCTTCCCTTCTATGTTGAAGGGTTAGTAGAAGAGGGATGTAGCAGGGATCCTTGCTATCTGCATAGCTACAAATATCCTGTGTCCTACTCAATGGTGAAACTAGAAGTACTAGCCAAAAGAAAAGAAATCCTTGTACTAAAGGGACTCTGGAAATACATATATTATGAAACTTTCTCTTACATAATCATAGTCTGAATTCATGTTATTGGTGAGAGGAGCTGAACGAGGAAGAATGTGGCTAAGTAGGCTGATGGTGGTCCCACCTTTTGGAGCAATTTTTCTGATCAGCTGTTTGCTCTGTATTTTCACTTGGCCTTCCTGTGAAAAGTTGGTTAATGCATATTTTTGCGGTCTCTGTCTTAGAATCACAGAATATGACTTTGGACCTGACATGATTCTTTGCATCACTTCACTGGGGTGGCACAGCTCTGAAACACCAATGTCAAGGTATGAGTTACCCAAGAAACTCATGGCTTAGAATAATTAGTTTTAGAAGAAAATTGGAAAGGACTTATATTACATGTGCTAATTATAATAGGTCACTGAATATAAGACTAAAAGGCAATTTAATGTTTTAGTATGGAATCTGTCTTGCCTAACTCTAGCTGTCAAAGCTAAATTAGAAGCACACAGGGGAACTAGACTAACAAAGAGTCATTTAGCTTCTTTCATATAAGGGAAGAAAACTGACAGCTTCACAGAGCAAGTTTTACAAAGATACTTAGATACGTATTTCAGATATACTTCACTGGCTATGGAAAAGCCTACCTGAATAGCTTAGACTAGATAGATGATTAACATTTAAATTAGATGTGGCAAATCTTTGTCTTAGTACCGTAGCAAAGCAGATCATGCGGTAAGACAACAGCAAGTTAGTAACAGCCATTGCTAGCAGTAATGACATTTGAATCATTGAGATAACAATAATATTAAATAATGAAGGAATCAACCCTGAGGAATCAGCACAAGCGAGTCATTAACTTACCTGTTGACAGTCTCTCATCCTGCATCAATATTTACACCGGGATGTACATTCACAAAGCCCAAACGTCTCTTCTGTCCCTCTGCACAGATACTGTTCTTTGATCTTCTTGTCTTGTCAGTAGGATACAGCAGACATGGGGCTGAGATACGTGGAAATTAGGTTATTTGAATCTGGCCAAGGTGTCTAAGTTGACAGAGCTGTACCTGAAACACATTTAGTGAGAAAAGGGGGGATCAACGTAAACAAAAAGACATGGGCTTTTCTTGAGAACTGATACTGATGTGGAACCCAAGAAGACTTTAGAATATTTTCTTTTTTTCTGCTTTTTGTTTCAATTCTGAACATTAGGTTGCTGCAAATGAGGCACGGTAGTCAAAGCATATCACTGGCCACGACACAGCGGCAGACATTTCTAGCTGCAGTGAAATTAGGAATGCTTGTTTAAAAACCTTCTCTTCTCTCAACATAAAATCTAGTGCTATGTAGGTAAAATACTCATTTTCTGGGTTCAGAATCTAATAGCTTGATTGACTGAATATTTGTGATAAGAGCTATTAAAAAATGACACTTAGAAAATTCTGGTGTAACAACAGGGTTGCTCAGCTCCTAGGAAACAACATTTCACCAGCACTAGATCAGCAATATGCTCTGTGCATCAAGAAGATATGTTGCTGGTTACTTTTGCTTAGTGACTGTTTTTTTCGGTTGAGAGTTGGACAGAGAATTAATGAGCCCACACTATTCCTTCCTGTCTTTGTAGCTGGACAAGTAGGAGGTGCTGAGACTACGAGAAAGGTGACATTTCTATGGCTTTGGTTCATGGCATAGAAAGGCTGAAAATATTTGCTTTGAGGACGGGGAGGCTATTTAAAAGCTATTTAAAAGCATGGTCCCCGATGTAGCTGGAGTATTAAACAGATCTTGGAGATTATTGAGGCAAAAAGAAAGAAATAACAGGAAATTCTTGTGGCGCTATTCTAACTTGCCTATGGGTAAGACATGTNGGAAATTCTTGTGGCGCTATTCTAACTTGCCTATGGGTAAGACATGTCATTGAATTAGATGTGATCCATATGAACTTGGCACTGCACCACACTGTGACTGTTGGCCTCTATCAGATTGCAGTGTGTGCCTGTGCATTTGGTGGCTATATTTTCATGTTCCCTCTAATCAGTTCTTGTATGTCAGTCATTTTGTTATTCTATTAGAGGCTAAGCTTGAAGAGCAAGCCATATGCAAATACTGTGACATTGCTGACTTTCCATCTGTGCTAGAACTAACCAATAAAGCAAGTATAATGAGTGGGGTAACCCTGCCTACCGGCGGTATCGCATAGCCAGAAAACATTTCTATAGAGGCCATGACAACC
>RSEF01000001.1:37026359-37039895 GCA_003993805.1 Himantopus leucocephalus
TTTTTTTCAATTACCATAAGCCAAGAGCAGGAAGAACAAATAATTGGATAAGGGATTCACATGTCAGTCTTGAATTTCTTCACGCATTCTGTAAGCGACTGATTGTGCCCACACACCCATCTGCATTTTTAAACATTTTAATTTCATGTTCAGTAGAAACAGTATTGTTTATTTCCTAAAGGATGAGCAATTAGGAATGAGTATAATTAATACATGTGACTTTTTTTCCCTGGCTCTTATCACAGTTCCAACAAGCCATTCAGATCTATGCTTCAGTAGGTTTTATGAAACGCTTGCAAATGACAGGCAGATGGCCTCTTTGGGTTGCTGTATTAAACAGCGAAGATTAATATTACCACTCTTCATGCAGTATGTTCAGTCACATCTTGTCTGCCAGAAGCTGGTTGTTTTCAGTGCCTCTGTCTATAAATACTTATGGTCTGCTCTATAATTGAACAAATAAACAAACAAACAATCTTGTAAAATATTTTTAAGAAATCTTTTAAGATTCTTAAGAAATCTATCTATAAATAAATATTATTTCTCATAAAGTAATATGAACCTATCCATCCTTACTGAATTTACACATAATCCTTATTTTTTTAAGAGACCACAGTATCTTTGTACGGTTTTACTATCTATTTCCCAGTGGTGAAGACAATGTTTATAGTGAGAGCTTGTCCACCATAGGAAAATAACATGTGACCTTATGCTAAGGGTATCAACTGACAGCACAAGAATTACTTCAAACCAGATCTCTATGGAGAAGCGTTTTTATAGAAGGTAGCTCTTTCCCCTAAAAGTTTGACTTCCCAGCACTTGAAGAAAGCAAACTTACATTTTCCTCAGGCTGGAAATGGGGTGGAATTGGATATTTCTAGGTTTTCAACACATTGGAGCATACCTGGCTAAGGAGGTCAGTGGTAAGGTGTGGATTTATACCTAACTACTACTCTGCCTTGACTTCTTAAAGAGGAAGAGCTCCAAATGATTCCCATTTAGAAACAGGAATTTCTAAAGAATAAAACTGTTCATGGAAGATATTTAATATTTCTATTGAAATACCTACATATAGTGGCATATCTTAATCTCTATTAATTATTGATTAGAAAGCTAGCTGGAAGTGTCATCTTTTCTCCCACTTCTATATAGCACTATGCACACTTAACATAGACTAATGGACAATCATTTCATCTCTTCTGCACCCCTGAGGAAAAACTTACTGGCTGAATTATTTTGAAACAGTCATTGACACATTTTTTTATCCACTTTATTTCATTTTTCTGTTTTAAAGGACAGCAAAGAAATATTTTTTATGTCCTTTTACTTTGAAGATATTGTATCTCTGTCATTCAGTAAACATCTACCATGCTAAACTGTCCCTTTAGAGATCATAAAAGTAACTGAAAAGCTGCCTCATGCTGTATTCTGCAGCTCACTGCTTTCTCTTTTATATATATTCTTGTTCATGCTAATCAGTGGGTTCATTGTTCATTTGATCCTAAAGACTTCCTGAATAAAAAGCCAAATTGGTCAAATAAAGTTATGTGGGAAAACTCTATGTTGGAAAATGCCAGACATTTTATTTACTTTGGCATTTTATCATAGGCTGTTTTTCCTGAGGAGCACATTAATTGGCTTTGACTGGATAATATGAAGGTTCTTGGCACTCTTATTAGTACTCAATATATGACAACTGGGTCTAACCTCAAAGAAGTAAATGGAAAGAAAAAAAGACAACTACAGTGTTATTAAATGCGTGCTACTGTTTATAATACTGTAGCAAATCTTGCTACCTTGTTCAGTTGTATTATTCTGAACTGGAAAAGCAAGATCAGGAAGCTTGTGTTTTAATAATGTGCAACAGTTTATACTGTATGGTGGATATCCCCAAAACACTACGCACAGCATGAGGTCCATTGGTATCACTGAGCCTACGCAACGGCCAACGTCCCCCTGCTGCCTCGCCTCCTTGCAGTCATTTGCATGTTATTGAACTTCTGGAGGGAGTCGGTGCTTAAGGTACGAGAGAGAACCACAGTCTAAGTGGATAAGTAGGAATAAAATGGCCAAATGTCTAAGAAAATGAAACCTTGGCTTTGGCAGATGCAAGCTACTTCATTTCTTATGCAAGGGGTGGCAGATTGCAGAACCTCGATTATTGATGTTATGTCCCAGGACTGCACAGTGGCTTTGAAAGTAACAATGATTTCTTCAGAAGGGGGAAGATGAATCTCCTTCTGAAGATGATGCTAACTATAAAGGGAGCCTAAGAAATGAGACTAGACAAGGCTTCTAGCTTGTAGGCAGCTGAAATTAGATGAGGTGATCCTTTTTTTTCAGTCATCCTAAAAAAGAAAAGAATAAAAAATAGAGAGAAAACATAAGCCATGACCCTGTGATTTTCTTTTAAAATAGTACCTCATTTAATCTTATCACCCTGAAATAAAAGAATGCAAAGCCTTCAAACATGTTATAACTATTTTGTTTCATTAATAAATTACTCTCACTATTAAGAATGCCTTTATTTTAAAACTGGAGGTAGCTTACATCAGCTTTCAGATCTGGTTAGATCTCATCTGTTAAACGGCTCTTTGATTCAAAAGACGAATTTCTGTCACACATATATGTATCTGATTTTTTTTATAAGCTTACTCAGTTTATACATTACAATCCTTACATCAGGAGCACCACTCTCACACCATTTTGGTATGCCCATAGGTCCTGCAGTTGTAACTTTCTGTCTTTTTTAAACAGAAGCCCTGGGAAGGTCTTTTAAGTCTAAGCTGTTTGTTGTACTAATGCCTAAAAAATTAATCTTTCTTCTACTAAAATAAACATGACATAAACACAGTTAAGTACACAGCTGGGAAAACAACTTTGAATGAAAGAAGGTAAATCATTCTAATTTTTCTGTGGTTCAAAGCAAATATTTCAGTGTTGTTGATTTTAACAACATTTCTTTTTTATAATTAGAAAGTAATTCTTCCTAAAGGTAGATAGTTTCATTACGTTTGCTTGAATAGCCTGACTAATTTGATTTCATGCCATATTTAGCAACATATGTTGCTAAAAATAATCATGGTAAGGCTGTAACAATTTTGCTATATTCTGGCAGTCTTAAAGTCACATATATACATACATAATACTGTGCATATTATTTTTAAGTCCTAAATGGAGTTCAGTGTCCTTAGTGTGCATCGGGTTATTCGTCATGAATCTGATTCAATGTTAACTGTGATCTGTACATTTCCTTCAGTGAGATTTGGAGTGTGCACTTGTGTGAAATCTGTTGAATTTTCACAGTTTGATCCTGCATTAGGCTTTTATTCATATAGATATAAATGCCTGTGATGATAAATATTGAAGGAGGAGTGATAATTCAAGCAATAATATAAAATAAAAAAAACAGACTAGTTATATTGTACCCAAGTAAGAATAAAAGCAGCTGAGATATTCTGTTGNGTACCCAAGTAAGAATAAAAGCAGCTGAGATATTCTGTTGCTTTGATTTATCAAGAAAAAGGTATAAGAAAGTATTTTCACCCCTATCTGATAGCCAAGTAATACATTTTCTTATGTATATTTGTAAGATTATCTTTTTGCCTTTTAAAATCATTCCCTGCCTGTTGTATACATNTTTTAAAATCATTCCCTGACTGTTGTGTACGCGGCTTACTTACAGCAAATTTTATTATAGGGCATCATCTTCCCAGTAGTTCTTCTGTTAGCTCTGGGTGTTATCTGAAAGTGCAGCTGAATTAAAGACTTACATTCAAGGAACAGTATAGTAAAGGAGGCATGCTTATCAAATGTGTATGTTGTTTATCTGAAAGCAAAAAACAGCTCTCATAAAGCATCAGCTTTCTCAGTGTTGCTGCAGTCAGTTCACCTTTAGAGCTGCAGAAGCTTGATTGCTTGATTATGGATCACTGCAGTGGTTAAAACAACTCTGGGGCAAATAGGTTTTCCTTTCTTAAAAAAAGAAAAAAACCCAGTTGAAAAGAATAAGAAAATAGAAAAGTCTAAAATTTTTCTGAATTTAAGGGTGGTTTATTTAGCAAAATGGGCTGTTCTTGGAAAGGTAGTGTTCAAACAAATGTACACTGTGAAGCCTATTCAGAGAGGAGCAGGTGTCTCTGTATCCAGGACACTGAAATTTCCTGCCTATACTTTCTGTTTAACTACTCCTTTTTTCTCGTCTGTATAATATGTCACATAATTTCCGGTCTGTTTATAGACATAATCAGAAAGTGCATAACATAGTCATTGCTTGATTGATTGCATGTGCAAAAATGCTTCAATCGATGTTAAACAGCAATGTGATCAATTTTATTTTGTATTTTTCTAAACAAATAAATCAGATTATGACGTTGTACAATCTGAAAAATAACTTACAAATAAGAAAGGAAACTAAATATAAGAATTAAAACTGTTTGAATACTGTTATGTCTTGTAATATTTAGATCAATATTTATGCTAAAAAGGCCTATTGTACTTTTTCAGTTTAGTGTCCTGATTTGAGAAACGTCAGCGTGCCTCCTCTTTAGAAAGCCTGGGCATTACTCTTAAGATGCTGTGATGTGATTCTGTGGGTTGGTAGAGTGTGAAAAACACAGGGTTTATAATGATTTTACAAGCATTCTTAAGTGTTGAAACTTTAATTAAAGAAAAGTCTATGTGAGTTTTGTACAGAATGTAAAATACATGGTAGCAAAATGCGCTTTGAAATACACATTTATCTCACTTGCAGGCAAAGCGGGCTCATTACAAAACCACCTCTCTTCCAGCAGCTCCTCAGTTGTGCTCTGTGGGCCACCAGTCATCTGCAGAACGTTCTGTGGGATGCTCTCTGGAGAGAGCAGGGGATCGTGCGGCGTTCATTCGCTTTGTTTCCGTTCTTTTAATTGCACGAAAAGAAGTAAAAAATCTGTCAGTACTTTCCCAGTGCAGTCTAGCTTCACTGCAACAAACCCCAGGGAGTTGTGGAGAATTGTTCATCCTAACAGGGCTGGTTTGGCAATTTGCTGCACTGAAATAGTGAAGAAACATCCGATTTCAACTACCCAGTGATAAGTTGTGCTTTTATGGCAATTGCTTCGCACTGCTCAATATTGAAAAGATGCTTTAAAAGGAAAACAATGAGGAAATTAAAAAGTAAAAAGGTGCATTTAGAGGCTAAATCTGGCATGCTGTGGTAAAGAAAAGGAAAATGGGTCTTGTATCTAGATCAGCCTTCAGTAAGCATACACTCCAATGTAGCTGATGACCAAGGAGAGAATGCCTTCTTGCTGTTGAGATTATTAAAAATAGGAGGAGGGTGTGACTTGCTTTAAATGAAGTTGCTCAATGTTTGATTTCCTTGTAAATATATAATGTAGCTGTGAATGGGGTGAAATTCATTTTCTGTTAAAAGAACTGATGACTGTGGTTGCCATGATCTGGAGAGAAGCGGGTCTACAGACATCTTCTTATGTCACCTGTGTTACAAAGCTCATGATTCCCTGTTTTACTCCCCTTTGCAACATCCTATAGTATATACTAACAGGGTAAATTCATGGCCCCTATTTAAAGTCAGCAGAGACAACATTTATGCCAGAGATCTGTTTAGTTGCTCTTAATCTCAATAGGCTGCTCTAATTGGTTTATTCAGGCAAAACCAACAATCATAACTCTTTTTTTTTTATACTGTCTAGTGATTGTTGCTCCACTTTAATGTAATTTCAGTTAAATTTAATTTCAAGCCATCTCAGCTGAATTACTAAATAATAACATTAAAAGCAAAACAAACCTGAAAAAACAGATATACACTCAGATCTTGTTCTGATTGCAGTTCAGGAAAGCTAAAACCAGACAATAAAAGAGCTTGTAATTATTTGAAACAAAGATATCTCTTTAAATAAACTAAATGTAGGTATTAAGTCCTGGATATTAATATTGGACATATGCAGACAGGCATCTGCTTCCATTTGCTCCAATCACTTTAACAACATCTAATAGTGGGCATTAGCAACTTTATATAAATTCATTATTTTGGATGTCTTTTTAATACCAACATTCATTATCAAAATATCTGTTACTTAAGTAGGCATGCCGTGATTCTATTATCTGGCATATTCTAGTTGAGCAGGGTAACTTTTACTCCTTCATAGTATAACAACCGTAAATATTTACAATTTCTATTTGCTAATTCCAGATTTTACAGTTTGTTCAGCACTCCAGCCATGATCCACTGAATTTTTCGGTAGGGAGCTTAGTAGCAGCTTGATAGACAGAGAAATTAAAGGCAGTTTTCTACTTCCATCTTTGATGTTGCCATGGTGTCACCTGCCATCCCTCTTTCTTTGGGCACAAAAGAGCTGGAGAACTGGTTTAACACTGAGATATACTGTGAAGATATGTATGGGTCCTGTGTTTGGGACTGATATTTCTAGAAAGCACACGATGAGGATCTCTTCCTCCTGCCGTTTGGCATGGGAGGCATTCCTGGGGGAAACGAGGTGGGAGTGCATCGGTGGGACCAACCGCCTGGGGTCATGGCAAACAGTTGCAAGTCAAAGCAGGTCGATGGCGGCTCTAACTGGTGTTGGGACCAGTCTGGTGTTTGCTCAGGAGAAGATGCTAGTCAAATAAAAGGTGTTTGGGTAGAAATGACATAGGTACTGTTTATTCTAGACCCATTCTCATTGGGTGCTGAGCTCTAGTTAGAAGCCTTTGGTCCAACTGTAACTTGCTCTCTCTTGACATTGTTTAAAGCTTAAACTTTAGATCTATGAGGCCTCTCCTAGACCCCTAAAACCCACCATCAGCGTAAAAGGGCAAGTCCTATGCAAATTTCTGCTTTGACTGCTTTTAAATATTAGCACATAGCAGAAAGTTAGCAGTTATGTGACTGCCTTGGCTATGCAAAGGGCAAAAAGAATTAACACTTCTTGCTAATGAGGTCCGACTAAAAATGTTTATGATTTCTTTTTCTCACCCTAACTACTCCTTAGCCCTGCTTGGTTCCATAACTGCTGTCCTTTCAATTTGGAGCATTTTGCTAATGTTGCAATCAGCTGAAGAGCAAGGGATCTGCGCTTATGGTACAGAAAATATCTGTCAGGTACTTGTAGCTAATGATGAGCTCTATCCAGATAGCTGCACATCTGGCTTTGAAAGCAGGAAAAAGGACAAAAAGAGGCCTGTGTGACCTACCATGGTGGTTCACATATGCGATGTGAGCACACTTTGAGTGTCACTTCTCTGACCACTCCGTAGTACTACAGTTCTTGTTCTGTGTGTCTCTACAAAGAATTAAAAAATTTGCCTATCCTTACTGTTTGCAGACAGGAACAGATGCAAAGAAAGATTGCAGAGGATGCAGAAGCTTTAGATCTTATGAAGTGCCATGTGATATATCCAAAGGTAATCATCTGTAGTGGTAAAGACAATATACCTCACAGAAGTAAATTGAGCTAGTCGACAACAACTGGCATAGGCATACAACGTTCACAACTTTCTAGCATTCACATTTATTTTGGTAGCTCTGCTGTTATTTGTGATGATTTCTTGTCTCAGATCTCATGAGAGAACTTGCAATAGTTCAGGTATGGTCATGTAACTTTTTAAAATTGAGTGGTGACTGGCAGAGCCGTTGCAGTGGTGCCTTAGCTGCCACCCAGTGAGAGGTGAGGTACGTGCCCCAGCAAGTCCTGCTTGTGAGGAACGCTCTGTAACAGTTGCAAGACAGTACCTCCTTGTTGGCAAACACAAATTTCAGTGCAATGACTTGAAATGTGCTTCTGTTATTTACTCACTGATGATGCTAATAGCATCCAAAGAGTAAAAATACTTTCAATCTGTTGTATTTCTAAATTATAGTTGTTCTACAACAGCTGAAATTATGTAGCAAAATTCTTATTTTTTCCTGAAGATCTTATGAAGATCTTATTTTCTTTTTTTTTTTTTATTGCCTTGTACATCTGCTTGCATACTAAGACACTATTTCTCTGTGGCTTTGCAAACAAGTACTGATTTGTAGAGACAGAAGCTTGTCAGATGTATAATACATATGCTACTCTAGCTAAAACATCTGTTATGTAACTTGTCCTAGGTCATTCTGCTTAATCAAGACTTTTTTTTTTATGCATCATTGTATTCTGCAATTGTCAGAGAAATTTTATAAACTTTGCTGAGGTAAAAATTTATATCCAACAATTCTTTCCAAGTAAATTTCTTCTGTGAACTTAAAAAAAGCCAAAGAATGAGAAATGATAATTTCTGGCAGCTGTTTAACATGGAAAAAGAAATGTTCATGTTCAGTGTATCCCACTTAATGCTTAAAAGTAAAGATTTCTGCTGTGGATGCAGTGAATCTAAAATAATCTTGCACCATACTTAGATTTTAGTTACTTAACGTCCCTTTAAACTTGCTTCTTGCTAAGAAGCAATAAAATAAGTTTTCACAGTAGTAATTATTTTTTCTACATCTTGAAAATCAATGATCCTGCTTCTCCTTAAATCGATTGTAAAAATGCCGATGGTTTAAAGAGGGGACTCATGTTGCATGTTTATGTATCACAGATTTCATGTAGTCAACCAGCGTTAAGGATGAAATCCATCTGCTCAAACGTAGGCACCTGCTTATGGGCAGGACGAATCATTCCCCAGGCTCCACTGACTGAACTCTCCACGAACACAACAGATGAGAGCTAGCTCTCTAGCTCTGATGAAGACATAAACTGTAGACAGCTAAAATAAAGCAAGATTAGCCTTACCTTTCTTCCTTCACCCCCTCCCCCTTCAGAAGTCTTCTGTACTAGCAGGCTGAAAATTAAAATCTTTTCTTGTAATCATCATCGGTCAGCGTTTGGCCATCCTCCAAGGACTACACATTTTACCAGAGTCATCGCAGTATAAACAGCTCATATTTCAGAGGATGGAAATACTGCCTCAAAAATGCAGCTTTGTAAGAATGTGCAGTTAACGATTTTTGGTTTGTATTTTCACATTTCATCATGCTGGACTTCAAAACATCCAGCTGTATTTGTCTGGGAAGGATCTGTTACTGATTGTAAGGAGGCACTTTGAAGATGTTTGTTTAAACTAAATATTTATGTGAGCTTATACCAGATAGGAAGAAATTTAAACAGGATAATAATTCCCAAAGTGACTTAGGCATACAAGAAACTTAGAAGGAAGAAATAGCTGATGTCCCTCTAAAGTCAGAACTATGTTGTCAGCTGGTTACTCTCGTCATGTACAGGAATTAAAACAGCCAGAAACAAAAACCAAAAGTTGTTAACAACCTTGTCTCGTGAATCTTTCTCTCTTCCAAACTTAAATTTAGGGTAAGGACTGTTGGAGCTGCTTTCATCTGCTGAGAGACCAAAGTCTTCTAATGGGGTACCTAGAAGGAAAATAGTATTGTCTCGATCTTGCCATGTAAAGGTCCTTTTTTCTTTGTTGAGGGGATCGCACATTGTAAACAGTTAGATGTTTCACTGTGGCTATGGAATAATTCTTTTAAGGTGAAAACATGTTCTGTAGCAATTAGGCTTAGTGCACCAACTCTTACTGTGTGGTATCTTCTGCCAGATGTTTCTGAGAAGGCTACTGCTTTTTGAGAACTTCAAGCAGAATTTGTTACTAGCGTTAACACAGTCACAGGCACCTGGGTCACCTTGGCTGGGAGGGGAGCTGTGCATCAGCTGAGCTCAGGTCACTGACTGCGTGTGCTCCAGGAACAGTGTGAATGTGCTATGGTAGCATAAACCACAGTGCAGGTGGCTTCAACAGGGGAGTTTTACGTTGTGAGAAGAACACGCTAGAGGAAAGTGAAGGGATCAGTGAGGCAGCTTGTTCAGCCACTAGTTTCTTGTGGCTGCCTCGAAATTTAGCCCAAAATAGGAGAGCCAGCCGAGTCCCTCTTGTTTTTTAAAGTCTGTCGATCACCTACCATCTTATGAAATGGTCTCCTAAATCACTCCATGCTTCTTTGAAAAATAATCATAAGAAGACTATGTTGAGTAGGAATAACTGGAAATATGATAGCACCAAATTGCCTCAAATGATCTTGCGCCTGGTGGCAGTGAGGTGAGAAGATGCTGGGCAAAGAAAGCAACTAAGGACTTAAATGCTATTCAGGCATTAGATCTCAACAAGTCTCAGCTCAACAAGGTGACAGTTAACCTGTCATTGATGGCAATAGGAATGGAAGAAATGATAATACCTAATATTGTGACTAACTTGCTGGTCATCATATTGTGTCATCTTTTTTCCTCTCCTTGGGCAATTTCTTAAAAGTGTCACGCGGCAGAAGAAAGGAGGTTAATTTGGCAATCAGGCAGAGCTGAGGCTACATCGAGAAGCCAGGGCAGGGTGAAAAGATTCTTTACAGGGGGAAGGGTTTGTAGAGCAAGACCCCACAACTGCTCTATAAGCAAAGATCAGAAAGGTATGACTCTTGTTGGTTATCACAAACATGACAATCACCAAGGTCACGTGTCATAAGAACCACTGCTGCCCTTGAGACTTACAGACTGACAATTAATACTTATCAGGAGGTTTATGGCCTTTTGGAGTGAAAGACCATCCAACTTGGTAAGAGTCACACTGAGCTCAGGTTGACATAAGATTTGATAAGAGTTGGGATATGGCACCTTGGGCTTGGTGCCACACAAATACGGTCAGAGTACTGGAAGGTGAAGCACCAGGTTATTGGACTGTGAGAAACACAATGACATGGCTGAAAATCTGTGTTTATGTTCGGAAAAGTGTGAGAGAAAAGAGAAGTAATGAAAAACATCATCATTTTGTGAAATCTGAAACAGATTTCTTCTTCCTCCCTAAACATTTTTAGTAGACTCAGACTAGATTTTTTAAAATAACAAAAAAAGACAAAAAATTTACTTTGATTTTTTAAAGAACTTATGAAAGTCAGCACCTTTTATGAATTTAGAGAAAAAAAGAATTTGGGGGGAGATTTGAATTCTTATTTTGTTGTTTGTTTTACTGGCTTTGTTTTTGGTTTTGTACTAGATAGTCTGTAGAAATGCATTAAGAATCACTATGTGGGCTTTTTTATTGGTATTGTCTGAAAGGCCTGTCTTCACTTAAGGTATCTATTTCTTTCTGCCAGCCCAAGTAAATCTCTTCCTTCTAACTAAAATAATGCACTCATTAAATAGAAATGCAAGGAAAGAGATATTATCAAACATATCAGTGCTAAATGAAACCAGAATTTCTTTGAATTGAGTTTAATAACAAAACAATCCCGTACCGTTCCAAAGCTGAGTTTAAGAAGCACAAGTCAGTTAAAACTTCAGCAGCCTCTGAAAAGAATTCTTACTGCTCATGTACCTACAGAGCTTCCTACGAAATATGAGTCCACAAAACCAACAGAGCCAATCATGTAATCCTTAGGAAGAGGGAACATAGCTTGCCAGCAATACAGGGTATGCCTGCACGCATGATGTCTTCTTATGAGTTCATTCCTTCTGAAAAGCCCTGTGATTCTGTTAAAGTACTACCAAATCCAAAGCAGCTGAACTGAACAGGCAAAGTGTGCTAGTATGGGCTTTTCATCCTATGGATATGACCACACGCCTTTTGATCTGCTTGAAAGATGGTCACACCTGCTTGCTTTATATCATATCAGTCCACCTATTGTGAAACACAGCTTTTTCAAAATGCATATATAATCAGTTCAGGGTGAAATACACCTAATACAGTCCTTAAGTAGGTCTGGAGTCCATTGGGGTTATCCCCTTTAACAACAAAGTCAAATTTAGTTCTCTATCATTTTCGTAACTTGGCAAAACTCCCTGCAAACAAATCATGGCATATCATCCAAGACTTAGGTAAAACAAGGATAATAGCCTTTCTTCTGCATAGCTGTTGCTATCACTGCAAATGCTCATATTGTGCTCTTTGTGCACAAGAACTGGATTGAAACATCAAAGAAACTGTCAGGGCTGTGCTTGTGTTTGGATTGTAGTCATTGTTTCATGAGGTCTGGAGAAGAGGGTGAAACAGATTTTATAAACCCTGTAAGAGAAAGCACCACTCATGCTGCCATTAAGGTTTCTATTTTCGAATTGCTGCAACTAGTTTCTTAGTGGAAGAAATGTAAGAGGCACTATAAATACTGGATTAGCAGGAAAGCAAAAGCAAATGGGGACTAAAATTTGCAGAATCATAGGCCTCTTGATATTCTAGAAGGCCAAACGGTTGTTTCAAATACATTGGGGCTGTGTTCTATGCAGGAAAAGAAGAATTGCTTTCTCAAAAGGGTGAAAGTTCATAGTATAAACTCAGTGCACAGTGTACATCTATATCAAGCTTCTTAATGCAGTGCCAGAATTTCCTCCCTCAATAAGCTACAGAAGGTAGCGCAGAAGCAGGCCAGCAGCCGAGATGGCAAATTAGAGTTAATTTGGGTATCTCTGCACTGTACTGCTTTGGTCACATTTGTGTTAGTAAATAAGAGAGGACAAGGCACGCTCTCTGGCCACATGGACAAGTGTCATGGCATAACTCATGTCTATATGGTAAACTTTCTTTCATAGAATCAAAGAATCGTTTAGGTTAGAAAAGACCTTCAAGATCGTTGCATCCAACCGTTAACATAACACTGCCAAGTCCACCACTAAACCATGTCCCTCAGCACTACATCTACGCATTTTTTAAATACCTCCAGGGACGGCGATTCCACCACTTCCCTTGGCAGCCTGTTCCAATGTTTGATAACCCTTTTGGTGAAGAAATTTTTCCTAATATCCAATCTAAACCTCCCTTGGCATAACTTGAGGCCATTTCCTCTTGTCCTCTTGTCCTCACCTGTTGGGAGTAGTCCCTGTCTCATGCAAAACCCCTGAGCGGTGTG
Source organism: Himantopus leucocephalus (assembly GCA_003993805.1). Classification (NCBI taxonomy): domain Eukaryota; kingdom Metazoa; phylum Chordata; class Aves; order Charadriiformes; family Recurvirostridae; genus Himantopus; species Himantopus leucocephalus. The sequence goes on from RSEF01000001.1 coordinate 37,039,228, forward strand.
GCCAGTGCTGTGCGTGGGTTTGCTGCTGAGCCCCGCTAGTACAGACTTAGAAACTGACTTCTCTCTTTAGGCTTTAAACTGAAGTAAACAGCACGGTGGTAGATGTAAATACAGCTGTCAGTTCAGATAGGGGTCTGTGCTGCTGCTGCTATAGTGGTGGCTGCGCATAGCTGAACCCTGGAAAGCTGTCTGCTGGAGACATTAGCTTATTGGCTTTGGTGACACTCCGTGTCCTTCAAGCCGAGCACGTGGTTAAGTGTTTTGCTGGAAGGAGGCCCCTTTTATGCTGATTTGAAATATTATCTTCAAGGCAATATGATGCTCATTTTCTCATCTCTCCTTTAACTCTTCTTTTCTGCAACTGCGTATAAAGGATGCACAGTCCTACTTCTCTTTCTTTATTACTGCAGTTGTCATCTCCATCTTATCTCTCTCAACATTCTCTTCTTTCTTTTTCCATTTTTAAACAAGCGTTTCCTATGCATTCAAATGCACCTTACATCAGATTTTTTCAGACTAGCCTGTGAGAGACTCATTGTATCCATCCTAGATTGCGCTCATTATTTTGCATATTTGTATGAAGTTTTTTGCGATACCTGCTCTTCAGAGTTGTCCTGGTTTGAGATAAAACAGGACTAATTTTGTTCAGTAACTTTGCTTCTTAGCTA
>RSEF01000001.1:37039995-37085127 GCA_003993805.1 Himantopus leucocephalus
TGTACTCTGGGTCATGTCACCTGCTCCAGCGCAGGTCTGAGGAAGGCCATCTACTCATTTTTTTTCATGTGATTCCAAGTAAGGAGAATACCTTACTTGGTTAACCTGGGTTAACCTCAAGTCCCAGAAAACAACACAAATGCAAGAAAATTACTAGTTCCATCTGTTGCTTCTAAAGTCCTGAAGAAAATCCCAAGGGGTCTTTAATTCAGGACTATTTTGACCAGATTAGATTAGTTGGTCACACTGATCTGGACAGCCTGTACAAAGCTCATTTTAATGAGAAAAAATTTCTTTTGGTTTCTGTGTATAGTTTCTCTTCCCATCCTGTTTTGTCAAGATACTCTATTCTTTTACTTCCTTTGTAATGTTTTTATTTTGCAAAGCATACTCAATTTGATTGTTGGTCTCAGTTATTTAATATCTTTGTACAGTTTTCCAGTAATGTAAAATAAATGATCACTTCTTCAAACTTATTTTTGTTTCTTAACTACTGGAAATGTAAACACTTGTAACTGTAGCAATGCAACTTCAGTAAATAACTCAAAGTGTCTCAGGGCATGGCACAGGAGACCCAGTGTCTTGATTTAAGCAGATCTTTTTCTAGCTTAGTAGAACACATCCCTATTTCTTTAGTATAGTTGTACCCATCCCTGTTCTCATGTTGACACTGTGCTCGGGATAATGAAGTTGTTGCTCAGACTGAGTCATCATTGAGCAAATGAATGAAAAAAGCTCTTAAGTACAGGACATAAGACCTAGTTTGAGCACAGTGGTTATAAATACTATATATTGTTTAAAGTCACCTTACCTTGTTAAGAATAATTTTCCTTCGGTGTTCTTTGCAGTTATATTGTAAATTTAAATAATTTGTATGGGGTTCTTTTTCTTTTATATTTCATGGGAAATAACATTGCATTTTCTTATTCCTATTTGTTGGAAAATTAAAATCTGAGAGACTTACAATTAGATGCAGTCTAAATGACCAAATTTTTATCAAATTGATAGCCACAGTTATAATTACCCTGTCCTGAACTCACTTCCATTTGCTTCTTTACTTCCCCAAGTTAAATAAAATAACAGAAGTTTCAGAGTATTTATGATTAGAGAGATTAAGTTGGTGAGAAATTAAGTTCATACTTGTCTCCTGTAAATTTGATGGGGAAGACGTAAGAAGCTTGTTTAACTAATTGTCAATATTTCCTCTGCAATTAAACAGTATATAAGTTATTAGCAACCTTTTAGGCAATTTGAAACTGTTGCTTCATAAACCTCTCGGAAGAATAGACGTGAACGATATGATGACTTTGTACAGCTGAGTATCAATAGGAGAAATCACTCCGAATATTAATTACTAATTGTTCAATGAAATAAAATATTACAGACTCATTAGATTGTTGAGATTGAGATTATATGACAGCATTGTTAAAGGTATTAGACTCAATGATTCACAAGGTCTTTTGCTATCTTCTGTTCTAAATGATGAACCCAGAAGTCAGCAATTGAGAAATCTCTTCTTATGACGCTGTTATTAAAAGCTCAGAAGCATGGACATCTAAGCAAATCTTTCAGCTGCTTATGTTAATACTTACGAGTATGAAAGGATGTCTAAAACATATCCTTATATGTCGAAAATATCCTCTCTGTGACTTTGTCATTCTTGGCTCTCTATGAGAAAACAGTTTCTTATTCCTCACCACAATTTAATTTTTTTTCAGTATCAAGAATGTTTCTGAAGCATATTAAGTGTAACAGATTTAAAATATTAAACTGCTTGTAGGCAAGGCAAGAGGTATCTATGCTGAGGATGGGGAGACTGTGTACTATCTCCAACAGCCTGTTATTTTGAACACCATCAAGCAGTACTAATGGGAGGTTTCAGCCCTTCTTCTCCCATTTCTGAATTGCATGCAAACCCCCAAATTCAAGCAAAAAAAATAGCAGTCACAGAATGCATAAGTTATCATTTGGAAGAGTAGACTGTAGTGAAGTACAGTAGGAACATAAACATGGTCTAGAAAAAGTGGTTTAGTTGCCACCCTTCAGACCTTCACCTGTGCCAAACAACACAAGAGGTTGTCTGTGGGGTTGCCTGGCTTCTTGACATGGCTGCTTCCCAGACCCTTCTTCAGTGCATGCTAACAGTGCTACAGTTAAGCAGTGCTGAGCTACTTGGTTTCTATCCTTTGAGCAAACTTGGTTGGGATTCAGAAAGAAATCATCATTTTGGCTTTTTTCCCCTCCCTCTGCTGATAGCTTAAGAGTTTCTCAGGATTGTCTAGTGGATCAAGCTCCCCAGGAAATGCAAGAGCAGTCATTGCAGTCTTCCAATATTGGGAGGAATATCTGCCTCCTAAACGTATACTCTGAGCATGCAAGAAGAAGGACACCCAACTTTGACATTCCAGTCTGAGTGGGTTCAATGCCATTTTCGCAGAAAAGTGCTGCATCACCAGATTATAGATGAGCTGGGACATAAAATTGAGTTTCTTTGAATGAAATACATGGTCAGGAAAGTCTAGGGAATGTCACGTTAGCTTGCTAGTGAGACAGATGTCCAAGAACTCTCCCTCCGTAGCTACCTAGTTTCTGGGGTCTGTATTAGTGCATGCTCTTATGAAGTGTCTAAAGTCAAGTAGGCCAGACAAGGAAAAGACCTCTAAGCATGGAGTGGAGAGTGCATATTTTCCAGTCCTAGAATAACCTGTACAATTGGGAGTTCTCCTGCTAAGAGGCAGGCTTGGACCTTCCCCAGGAACAAAATGAAATCCGAGGCTCCCAGATTCTGGGTGAGCACCAAGCTCCTTTTTGCTGCTGCACACAGCAAAACACAGTCAAGTTTCCTGCCTCTGGGTGCACTGGAGGGGTCAGCCCACTGACAGCGTAAGGGCTGAGCCTCATCCTGGGGAAACTGCCTTCCTGACCATAGTGCCTCCCAGACAGATTCCACCTCAAGTTTAGGCCACTTTTTGAGTAGGCTTTAGAGAAACCAATTAGTTATATCAGTCCAATTGTCACATATACGTCAGAAGCGCCTACCTTCAAAACAGGATTTGGGTTATGAATTCTCAAAGAGATGCCTAAGCTCTCCTATCCCTTCTTTTTCAGGGGGATTTTTCTGTTGATTAGGTAGTCAGCTCCCTCTACAACACAGTGCTTTGTGAATACCATTTGAGACACCCACTTGTCTTGGGCTTTGGAAGACTGGAGCGCTGTAACCCTTCCACCAAGGATGGAGGGCTAAAAGTCAGGTGCTGCAAAAACTGAGCTTTGATCTTGGGACTTGTCATTTTGAGAAGGTACTAAGAGAGATCTCTGACACAGTGAGGGGTCTGGGTGAGAATGTTTACCCTTGGCTTGAGCAAAGTCAGGACAAAAGTTTGCTTCCCTTTTGAAAATCAGTCAACCTCTGCTCATTAATATTAGCTGGAGAGTGAACATTAAAACATCCCAGTGAGACATTCAAAGAATTAGCAGGATTATCTTTGGCAATCTCTATCTTCAAAGTGCTTTACAAGCATTAAGGTTTAGCTTGTGACTGAAGCATTTAGAAGAGAGGGGGTGTAAGGGGTTGTGTCCACCTAGTACTCCTGCTGCCCGTGCCCAGGTGGGTAGTTTGAGCCCTCTGAGCTCCTCTGACAGGCAAACTGAAGGCCTCCACCCCAGACATCAGAGTGAAGGGAGGAGGAATATCCCCATCCTTTCCCCTGTGGTAGGAACAGCGGTTTCCAACCACGAGCAGTTCTGAGTTATTCAACCCGCATGACTGGTACAGCTTCACATTTTGGTAACTGAACCTTTTCTAGTCTTCTGTGTTGTAACTGGTATTCATTTGCAACTGGAGCAAAATAATATAACAATTTCCTTGAAACCAATAATTCTAAGTACTGCTACAGTCCAGGAACGCACGCTTCAACTGTTATGGTCGTATCACATAAACTTTGTTTTAGAGGGACTGTAAGTCCTGAAATCTCAAAACAGGGTTTACAGCATACATGTATATATGCCTCTCTAATTTACCCTTTACATTCTAATGCTTTACTCTTCTCAAGATTTACTGATTTGTACTGTACAGAAACAGGCTTGATGACATGATCCATGAATATGCCTCTCTGAAGAAAATATATTCGCCATCCCTCTGTGTTTATAAGAATTATCATAAAGTAGTAGTATTTCCTCCAGACTGGCAAATCCTTTTGAGTCACATTACTTTTCCTGCTGAGAGCCTTATGCTGTTGATCAGCGCTTTGTTGACCCAGCTCTCTCACAGTGTGATGGGTAAAGCTAATATTCTCTGTATATTTATTTTAATACCTCTTTTTATATTTCATTTTTTCATATGCTGTTTTAAGAAATTCATAAAGTGGCCCCAGAGAACTTTTTTATTGAGCCTTGTTCACACTTCTGGTATGATGAAATTATTTGGATTTCTTCTAAGTGCACTTGTGCAAATGCATGGTGAGAAATGATAAAACTCCAAAAGAAATTCTCTATGTTAACAGATAAGCTGTGAGGGATCAAAAAGGGTGATGCTCACCCTGGTGTAAAATAACATAAATTCCATGAGTTGAAAAAGTCCTTTGTATTTTCCAAAGCCTCATCCCAGGAGAAAGTTAGTGTCAGAGGTACTTGACAAAAGGCCATGTTTTGAAAACAGATTTGAGAAAAATGCAAAACTGACAAATGTTCTCCTTTGAGATTTTCCAAGTTTTTTGATGTCAGAAAGAACTTTACATTATAAAGTCTAAGGTAGCCAAACAAAAAATTTTAAAGTTTCAGTGAAAGCAAATTGCTGAATCCAAAGCACATTTTTGAAGTGAAGGGTTCAGTCATAAACTTTTGGTGTATTTCAGCATTTTATTCCAGTTTGGGGTAGGAGAAATATTTGAAATCTATAAAATTTTTCTGAGATATATAAGCCTTTTCTTCTCCAGCTCAGCTGACCCATCATGGTTTGTTAACCTCATTGGTGTCTCTATGCTATCCTTCAACCCTACAGAAGATAAAAGAGTCAAATCTTGAAGATTTTTTGGGAAAACTTTTAAAATACATGTAAAAATTAAGATGCTGAAAAAAGATATGTGATGTTATATATTTTTATAGAACGTAACATTTTAAAATGTATTTGAATGTATTGAAATAACCTTTATGTTCTTAGGGAAACGGAATTTATTTAAAATCCTACTTTAACAAATTTGCATTTGAGTTGCAAGTCAGTGCAGAATACAGTCCATTTACCATGTATGATAAAGTCTTTTCAGAGCTTTGTGACTGTGTTTTTTTCTATTAATTTGTTAATGGGTCTTATTGGTATTCTGCAATTTTTCATGTTCTTAAGCATGTAAACCTTTTCCTTTTTTTTTTCTGTTATCTTCCACAATATTATTTTCTTTTATTCTTTGATGTCCTGAAAAATCTGAGATGGGTTTTGTTGGAAGTGTTGGGTCTTGATTAGTTATATAGTTCTTCTCCTCAACAGTTTGAGGCTTTAGTGAAAGAAAACAAACAAGCAACAAAGCTGTAGATACTTTGGCCAAAATAATTTTCTTCTTCATCCTTCTGCTGTCAGACTCTGCTTTCTTCTGGTGACATAAATTTATGGATAGACAACTTCCTGTGCAAAGCAGGATGTTTATAAAGCCTTTGAGGATGCCTTAAATGAAGGAGAAATAAGAAAAGGGTTTCTGCTGCTGCTTTAGGATCACTTTAAGACTCCTTCTTATCTGGGCAAACAGAAAGCATTTCAGGGTGTGTGGCTAAATGACAAAGCTTGGTGCTGACGGCATTGAATACTGCTGTGTGAACATTGCTCAGACAGAAGAATGGTTCTGTCGTTCTAAGTGGATGGCAGGGCATAAAACGAAGGCTGAGTAAATGTTTCTGCTTTTCTCAGTTTGGCAGCCAAACTAGACAAAGGCAGTGGGAGCAGAAGAGGAGGGATTTGGCTCAAACCACATGTTGGAACTTCTTCAGGATTTCTGTCCAGAGGGAGAAACTGGAAAGGAAAAAAGGTTTTATGTTCAACATGCTGTCTGGAGAGGGCTGGAGGAAAGCATCAGTGGCTGCTGTCCTTCCATCCCACAGCCAGGGTGCCCAGGCTGGGGCCAGTGGGCTGAGGGACAGGGACTGAATCCTTCCCAGCCACCACTCGGGGGCTTGGTGGCTTTCACTCTCTGAGAAGCACTCAACCCTTCATATCCCTTTCTCTGAAGTCAGGTTAAAGTTTTTCTGTTCATTTATTCTCTTCACATTTTTCATCTGGGTGTAACTATGCGAAAGCTCCCTGTATCGAAGATTACGGTCTTGTGCCCTACATGCACTCCCCACCAGGCCACAAAGTGAACATTGTTGTGTTGGTGAAGTTGACACTATCTAAACAGCACAGAACAGGTCACAGTCTAGAAGACACTGAGAACACCCAGAACCAGAATTATCTTCGTTTAAACCACACTCCTCAGAGATGTGAGATGTGGTTTCCAGGTCCTCAAGCACAGACACTCTGTCTGTAAACACTGAACAAGTGGCCTATCAAGACAATCTTTGGATCTGTCTGAAAAAGTCTGTGAGCTAAAGCTACTTGATGAATTTGACCCACTCTTTTAAATGGCTGCAATATCATCAGAACAGGTCTTTATTGTATGTGCTAAAAATGAAGAAATCTTTTGGCTTTAGTCTCATGTCTTTTGTTCTTTACTGCCTTCAGCAGCGGGATTGCTTCGGGGCAATGAGCACCACTTCACCTAGCCATGAGACAAAGTGCTCTGTGTATCTTGTGCTGACATAGATAATAATGTTGTCTTTATAAAATATCCTGTGATAGGGCAGAGAGCTGCACACTACAGAAAAGTGCAGCTCCAGAAGAGGAGTAATAGTTGGTTTCGCTTCTAATAATTGGTGGTGGTCTTTGTAAAACCTACCTCAACTCTTCCCTCCCAGACCATGGGTAAAGGCTCAAAGGAGTCCTGAACAGAGATGAAAGATACTGTCTTCTTCCTCTGAGTCCCCAAGCTCTCCAGAGGGGATGAGTAATGTTTTTATTCCAGTAAGATACTGTGCATATCATCTCTCATATATTCTGTTCTTTTGTTTCTGCATCATACAGGCAGAGCACGGAGCAGTGAGAGTGGGAGGACAACTTAAATGAATGGTTTGGAGACGCTAGTCATCGTGTCTGAAGTAATGGTAAAATTATCATATTTGCTGCACCAAACTTAAATATTGGGGTCAGGAAAGGATGGCAAGCTTCCCTGTTCCTTCCCATGGTTAACTTCTTTCCTATGGGTAAATCTGAGGTATGTGCGATGAAGCACAGAAAATCATCACCGTAGAGTAAAACCATCAGCTATGCTAGTGATTTCAGAACATGCATTAACCCTTCGCAGCCTGGACACACTCCCAGACCTGTTAAAGCATTTCTGTTAGAGGCAGTAGTTCCTCAAAAGTCTCAGTAAAATTCTGCATAATGGGTGTCATGCTTCCCTATAAGGAAATTACTACATCAGTCAATATCAATACTCAATATCTAGATACAGCAGTGTAAACAAGAAACATTTATTTTCCTTAGAATGTGAACTTTCCAAGTCTGTTGTATCTTTTTAAATAACCTCAAACATTTGGCTAAATTACGAGAACTCATCAGTTTATTACGAAACCCGTCTATTAATATAAAAGAGAACTTGCTCCTGTATGTTTAATAAACTCCTGTCATAAGCAGGGAAAGTCAGTGGAAAAAACCAAAACTGATACATGGAAAAGAAAAAAACCCTGGCAAACTCCAAGATAAGCCAGGCTAGCTGTATGTGTATAAACACATTAGGTTATTTTTTCTGTTTGCCTCAGAGCATAAATATTATAATAGGGCATGATTTGTTTTCCCAGTCTTTGTCTGCAGCTAAGAAGATAGAAGCTCTGTATCTACTATGGCAACAGAAAGCTGTGTTTGTACTGGATAATTTCCATGAAAACTCCTGCTGTTGCCTCCACGGGTTCAAGACCAGTGTGTGAAAAGGCCATTGGCTAATTGTAGCCCTGTCATGTCTTGTTCTGCTCAGAGCAAAGCTGGTCCGTGTGTGATGCAGTGGTTTAAACCCCGGCAGCTGCTGTCATCTTGTGTGTGAGAGCTCCTGCCATTGCTGCAGGAAATTGTAGGGTTTTCTCCAGGAAAACTTACTTCTTGTAATGTTTTTCAAAATAATTTTCAAAACCAGTCTTGCACTGCTAAGGGACAGATTTTGATCATATTTGGTCTCATTTAATGCAGTGAAGTAAATAATCCCCATACTCCTAAGCAGTTTACTAATTAAATGATAGATAGCTACATGAACAAGTTAGATGTGATCCTTGCCTGCTCCTGTCTCTCCATCCTGCTTCTGCCTGGCTCCAGCCACACAAATGTGAACTTCCTAGAAGCTTCTCCACGTATTGCATAATCTATTCCTTCATTTAGTGCTTTCAGAAACTTGATCCAAACCTAAAAGCAAGAACTGAAGATTTTCCTGCTATTTAAACACCAGAACACTCTTTCTCCCATTGTGGTTCCCTTTCATTCCCTAAATTTTCCTTTTTGACAAGTGGACAAAGAAGTTTCATTGCTTTTGTATTATTTAATACTTTCATTCATGGAAATGCTGCAATATTTATAGGATATATATAAAAAACACTGTCATGGAAAAGAAAAATGGTCCTTGTGACTGTCTTGAATTTAGAAAATGACACTTTCAGGCAAGTGAATGTCTTTGTTCAAGGCTTTCCTTAGGGGAAAAAAAGAAATAACGAAAATCATAAATTCTGCCTCTCCTTTAGGCTTAGGCACTAGAGTTAGCCCTTCTCCTTAATTAGGTTTGCCATCCAGGATCTTTGTCTTTCAGAGAGATGCTACAACTGGAAGAAGTGGATTTAACTTAATTTTTAATTTTAAGAAATGATAGGAATGACAGTACATTTCCTAACTCTTTTATTTCCTATCTTCTAGTTACAGCTCTTCCCCTGGAAACTGAAGGCACTGACCCACTGGCCTTAGTCTATACCTACAGAATAATTACTTTATGACCAGTTTTAGTCTGGTTTGACCTGGGGACACTCTTCCTCCTCACCCCTTGTTTCCCTTCCCCACTCCCCGAGTGCTGAATTCGTGCTTCTGTGCAGAAACAATTTGTGATTTCTGAAAAGCAGAGGCTTTAATAGTTAGAACAGTCAGTGGGGAGAAGTAGATCCTTGGGTTTAGTCTTGGCTTCTGGCATTGCTTCTGTACTTTATCGACTGAAAAATATATAGATTAGCCTGAGGAAAAAAAAAAGAAACTATATTTTTCAGTTTGAATTTCCTCTTAGTTTTGTACCTAATGTACTTTCATTCAGGGACTTGAAAAAAAATTTTGTTTGGGTTAATCTGAGCAGAAGCAAAAAGTTAGTTCTCTTCATTTAGCTCTCCCCTGACATCATGAAACATATATTCCCTGCTCTGCCAGCCCACAGCTTCAACAGAAAGGCTGGAAAGCTAATACTAGAGCAGACAGATGAGGGCATTTTGCAAGGAGAATGTTTTGACCTAATTTAGACTGAAAAATATATTAAAGGTATGCCTACCACGTATTAAGCAGTCTTTAAGTTAGTCAGTGGTTGGGTACCATCACCCTTGCTTAAGCGGGGAACTCAGAAGCCATGGAAGAGGGCAGAGTGACCTGAAAGGTTATTCCTGATGACAGCAAGAAGAGGGGAAATTTCTTAAAGCAAGCATAGCTGAGACTCTGGGGATCAAAACTTTTTTTTAATGTAATTTTGTTGTTGGTTTTGGAGGTTTTTTTGCTTTAGGAACTATGAGGAGATGGGTAAGGTGAATGGGCCAGAAATACTGACTTTATGACTGTTCTTGTCTGTGGGAGGTGATTTCTTGAGAATTGTCACAGACAGCTGTACAGGATATTTTTCTAAGGGTGGAAGTAGTAGTGTGTAAACTCAGAAGCTGCAAGTTGTAGCTCTGGAGCTTTGTAAGTGTAAGATTAAAAAAAATACTTTTGATAAGAATAGTAGAGTTTGGGATGGCCTTCTGAGAAAGTGAGGAGCAATTGTAACCTGCACAGCCTTAAACCAGTAACCATGATTAAAAATAGAAGACACAGCAGCAACACATGCTGGCAGACGAAAAAGGGACTAGATAGGTCATACAGCATGTGCTGTGAAGTTACAAGCTTTGGTAAGTAAAGCTTTGGTAAAGTCTGTATCACCATATCTTTATTATTGATGGTAAATCCAAGTTGGCTGGATTTTGCTGTGTAGATAACCTGAAGCAATTAAAAGACTAGAATTTGGAAAGACTTTGAAATATCCTATAGCCTGTTGGCCTTTTTCTCACAGCAGGCTCAATGACTTCAACACCATTCTTGACAGATATTTATCGGGTCCTGAAGACACCTCTAAGAAGTGCAATGACCACCTTAGTTGGTCTACTTCAGCTCCCAACTGTCCCTACATTTTCTCTGATATTTAATGCAAGTCTGCTGTGGTGCAATTTCAGACCATTAACCCTTCTTTTACGCAAGATGAATATGGAGAACAAATTGCTATATTCTTCTTTGGAAAAGCCTTTTATGTATTTTAAGGGTTTTTTAAGTATTCATGCATTTGAAGACAGCCAGATTTTTATTGCTGTAATAAATAATCCCAACTCTCTCATTCTGTCCTACTGTCCTAGATTTTGATTTCTGTTATTCTGTTGTTCTCGACTCTCCTGTTTATTCACATTTTTATTCAAAGTTTGGTGCCCAAAATTTGTCACTTTTCTGGTCTTGTCTTACTAACATTGAGTAAAGCAAAATGGTTATTTAATCTCTCTCACAGTAAAAAAAAATTGCAAATGTAAAACTAAAAGGGCAATATTTAAGAATGTATTCAGAGGAACCTGTCACTTAAATTAATATGCTGTATTTATTTACTTCCTAAGAATGGAAAACTGATTAAATGTATCGTTTTCCCCATTGTGCTAAGTAAGGCATTTATCTCCAAATATTACTAAATTCTGTAACTTATGTTGTTGTAAATTAGTTATGAGAGAATGGAATAAGCTTTTTGTCCAAACAACTCTAAACAATTTATCTTGTTCAGCATATTCTACTAAGTATTCAAAGCAGGTTGTAATTGTGACTGTTGTTCTCAGAAAAGATTAACAGTGGACTAATACAATGAGAAAATTACATGCTGGCTCTAAACAAGGCATATTTATGTGTTTCCTTTGAAAAGATAACAGCCTTTATAGCTCCAATTCATAATGTTATGGTTGAAAATTGGAAACTTGTTGAAGTCTTCTGCCTTTATGAAGTTGGACACCCAAATTTGATTACCTGAATTTTTCTTTTTCATATTGAATATACTAGAAAAGTACTAATGTGAATTGTTACCATCACATATTAGGCAAAAGGAAGCAAAGTATGGCTCAAGGTAAGAAAACATAACTGTTGCTTTTTCATGTGAAGTGGACCGACTACTGTTGAACTTCCACACTTGCCTGATTTTAAAAACAAACAAGTTCCAAAACAGGATAGTGAAAATCTAAAAATTAATCCAAGTACAAAGCATTGTGACTTAACAACTAATAATAAGGTGGCAAACTCCTTCCATTCTATCCATAATAAAGCAGAGGACCAGTAGGAACCATTTCAGGTAACACCAAGCTTTCCATTTAGTAGATTATGTAAGAGAGCAGTGGTGCAGTGTTTAGTTTCTCTGTAACAGGATTGCTTTGACTCCTCTCTGACACCTTTGGGAGTAGGCAGCTATTCCGTTAAAAAAAGAAAAAATAAAATTAATCAAGATTCAGGCATTGGCCAAGGCCCAAATTAATACATCCTTCGTGCGGTGATATATAAATAAAACCTATACAGGCATATAAAACTGTACTCTTTATGTACGAATATAACTTCAAAAGTATATACTTATCAATGCATAGTGCACTAAGCAGAGATACAATGGTGAAATAATCTTTGATTGCAGGTTCTTCCCACAACCAGCTCTTTGGTTTAAATACAAAGTCATTTAAGTCTGAGGAGTATGATAGCCTCATAGTCTCAGATTGGGAGATCCTTCCTTTGGTAAGGATTTGTTTTAAGGGGATTGCTTCACAGGTCTGTTCTGTGGCACGGCCTCAAAAGCAAGGTAAGCTGAGGAAAGAGAGTTGGCAAACTCCGGAAGACACAGCCAGGACTGAGGGGCCACTTCAGTTGGCTTTGCTGCTGAAGACAATATGATGTGGAGCTGCATCCTGCCATAAACGTTCCTCAGGAAGGAGGACAGAGGCAACTGTGCTAACTGAAAAGGGTTCAGAGTGGGGCATCATTTATTATTTTCTCAGAGAGTGAGTGCAAATCTCAGGAAATTATAGAATGTGGGAAGACACTTTGAGCAAGAGGGGAAAGAAGGGCCACAATAGTCAAAATGGGATTTACTGCAGGAATAAGACGGGTAAGGCATATCAAATGATCAAGCTGACTTGCACCGTGTCATTGGCTTTCCTGGCTAAAGAAACAGATTTTGACATATAATACCTTAACCTGGAAACACAGATATACGCAACCACCAGTAATCACATGTAGCCCAGAATCCATTGAGGTATTTGTGGATAAAGTTATGTGCACGAATCAATGTAAGTAAGTTTGTGAGCATATGAAATCTCTAACAAGTTCAACTGAGAGAGTTGGTCTAGCTAATGTCTCTCAGTTTAAATCAGTCAGAAAAGAGATGTAAGCATCAATCACTTGTGGCCCGGGTAGGTAATTGCTTTTATTGTTCAGGAGTGAACTTCTCTTCAGTGATATTCTTCTCTCCACATGAAACTCTTGCTTTGCCTCAGATTGAGAAATTTTGTGCATTAACAGAAGACATTTCATATTTGATACATCAGCATTTTCTGACTTAACATTTTATTGAGCAGTTCTTAATCAGGCCTAAACGGTCTTCCATTTCTCTAACTCAATTACATGCTCAGCTCCTAATTCTGCAAGCCTGTCATCTACTTGTGCCTGTTTGCATTCGAGTAGCCCAAGTGAAGCCAGTGGGAATACCCTTTGGCTTAAAATTATTCATGATTTCTAATTTTTGCCCTGCTTGCAATAAGAAAAAAAAAGAAGATAAGATAAGCATTAATCTAAACCGTATATATGTGCATAATTTAGGTGGGTACTCTTTTGTTAAAGATAAATGAATGAAGAATAACTGTTTAAAGCCCTTAGAAGACTTCATTTTTTAATCTGTTTTCCGTCTGCTCGTTCAAGCATCATGCTCCCTTGTATCAAATAGCAGATACAATTAAAAAGCCTTGGTAACGAGACGATAGAGGAACTAGGAAGCACCATTTCATCCGAAACAATAGGGGCTGTCTGCATGGGTGATATAACATGGCTACAGAATTTCTGTTCTGAAGCTATCTTTGGAATCAATTCTTAAAATAGCAGCAGTAATTTCTTGCTAATTGGATTATTTTACATATTACCTATTTACTTATTTGCCCTTACAAATAAATGTTTTAGGAGTGTAGCATCAGGAAGAAAATAAAGGAAAAATGTGTAGAAAAAGTTAAATGGTAATAAAGAATAAGAAATCCTATAACCTAAAGTTTTATGTTTTCCTCTTTCACCCAGCAAGTATTTTCTCCCAAGAAAAGCTTCAGCCACTTTTCAGCCCCATTGGAAACTCAGCATGCTCCAGCTCTGCTTTACATCCAGCAGGTGAGAGGTCCCTGCATCTTTGGATGATGTTTGCTGGTGCTTATACAACTTTACCTGGACTCACTGTTACCAAAGGGATGGAATCAGCTTTTTTGTGTTTCATATGAAATAATTTATAACTCCAGAAAAAGCTAAACAAGGTGAAGTTCTATTTCAGCAAGATCTTTGGTTAAGCTTCAGTTGTAAGACTGTAAGCAGGGCCTCAAGAAGAACAACATATGAATGTGTCTAGCATCAATATTAAACAGCAAGTACCTTTCTAATACTCAGAACAGCTAAGATGCTCAGTGCTTCTCTTATCATTAGTTATGAATTTAACCCAAAGAGCAGACCTTATTTTCTGAATGCGGACTTCAGATTGTCTCATCTTTCATCTTGCTTTCCTTGAAAACAGGGTGAAGAGACAGTGTTTTGCTTCTTCTTGTACTCATAACATTTTCTGGAGTACTCACTTCTCCCTCAGACTCGCCTTCATGATAGGATGTCCTTTGCATTTCAACTTTAGGCAGTTCCTCTAGCTTCAGATAGCATCATACAAAGAGTAAAATCTTCCTTTTTACATATCACACACCATAAAGCACAAAAAAAAGTGAGTGTTGGGCAACAATTCTGCTAAGCAAATGGTATGTTGCTGGCTTTTGATCAAGACCACATACAGCACATTAACCAAGCACAATAAGTAGGCACTCAGAGCAAGGCACCTTCCCTCAAGCTACCAGTCTCTGGATTCTTTTTGTTTTCCAATGTTTTCATGCTAGCAGCGGGGCAGGTGGTCACAGTTTGACATTTGTAATCTAGAGGTTATCAGAGCCTCATCTTGGCCCTCGGTCAGCTACGGTGTGAGCTGCTGTTTACTGCTGCCACTGACTGATAGTAACGAATAATTAGGTCACTCGCACATTTAAGCCAGGAGCGTGACTAGGCACCTTGCTGAACCAAGGACCTGGGTAGACCTGCTCTTTGAAGACAGGGTTCTTCTATAAGGTAATACTCCCTCAATATTAACGGACCATCTGCAAATTATTGAGATAAAGGATTATTTCCCCAGTGGAGGAGATGGGGAAAACTTCCTTTGCTTCTAGCACCGGCAGAGCACCAGCCTCTGGATGCTATTTATATCACAAAGAGCCAGAAACAGGAGTAGCTTCTCTCCCAGCTTCTTCCTTTCTGATTCGTCTCTCACATATCTGCAGCCGGCACGGAAACTTTGAGGAGAAATAGAAGAAGAGAGTGTTTAATACCTAGTCTTCTAAAAATGATGGACAAAGAATTACACACAGTCCCTGGTGAGATCATTAACAGCTGTCTGACGGAACGTCTCAGGATCATATTAAACTGAGCAACTTTAATCATTCTCTCAGGATGGACTTTTTAACTCTTCCACAAAAATTTTGAATTTTGATATTTTGCTTTTATAATGAAAGAATACATTTTAATTTTATTAAAATGCACCTAATACAAAACTTCTTCTAAAAATGCTTTTAATAATCCCCTTAAAAATTTGGCCTTCAGCTGTTTGTGACATTGGAACTTGAAATTATTTTCTTTAGAATGCTTTTTTTTTTTTAATTTGGAAAATAGTTAGAGAATATGCCTGCTATTTTTTTCGGATTTTTTTTTTTTACCTGAGCAAAACTGCTGTTCATTGAAATAGAGCTTATTATCATGACAATGTTTCTGCAAATCTGCAGTCCCTATTATGACGGGAAATTGCCATTAGGAAACTGAAAGGATTCAGTACAGATTTCTGGAGATCATAGGCTTGCAAAATCTATGCACTTTTGTATGAAATATGTGACAGTGTTTCTCATAAACAAAGTTGATCTTGGTAATTCATTTAACCCATTTAATATACCTTATTTATCCAGGAGTACATCACAAATCCCACATTATTGTGCAACTGCAATATATGAGCATATCTGGGCTTGTGCATTTTTATGATCCTGCCTTTATATTCATTGAATCCATATGAAATAAAATAAACTAATATGAAGAAGGATAAGGAATCTGGTTGAGGATTAGCTCGCTTTTATTAGACAGAAGATGAATGGTAAGTTTTCTGTTCTCTAGTCAGAGGAGTGTAATTTTAGGCTTAGGTTTCTGGTGCAAATGCGTAATATTAGTTTTTCTTCAACAATGTTCATTTTAAATCAGCTCTTTTGATGATCGTCTCACTGTTTAGCCCTTTTAGTCAGAGGTGCGTTTCTATGCGCGGTGTGCTGTGTGTGAAGGGTCAGTGGGATGGAAGGCAGACCTGTGAAAACATGGGAAACAGATCTGTTTAGGACATTGGAGAGGGTTCTTGCAATATTTTCGTCCCTGGTTTTAATCCAGCTTTAACAGAAACAAACAATGTCAATGGGAAAAAAAAAAAAGGCTAACTACCTTCAAAATAACAATTCATGAAGCCCTCATCCTCTCAAAGTGAAATCTGTGTGTTTAGTTTCTCTGAAGAACAGATTTTCTGAATACCAAAGTTGCTCCAAAAGGTGATTTATGAAGAAATCTATTTTATGAATATTTATGAAGAAAATCTCTGCCTGTTTTTGCATCTTCATGATACACGGAGTCTGACTGCATTGCTTCACTTTGTATAATTTCTTCCAGAATTGTTAGTATTACTAATAATAAGTTTATCTGTTAGGATTTTGTCTGAGATGCTGCAGGATTCTCAGATGTTTAGGTGTATTAATCCTTCAATGAAACCAGTCACTGAATATATATTAGATGTGCCCTTTCCTCTGATTTGTCTGGCTTTGGAATTGAAACAGTAATTGTAATCACAAACAGATACACCCTGAAGTTTCTTGAATTTTATGTGGGAGCTATATGACTACAAGGGAGTCATTTTAATCTTATGAGTTATTGTAATTTCCCTTTTAAAGTCAACACTGGCTAAGTCTAAACTGTGAAACAGGGATGCCTGAGGAATATTTCCCATCTTCTTGATCTGCACAAATATCTCAATTGAATTTGGACTCACTTTTTTTCTTCTCTGCTCCACTCCTCTTACTTGATAAGCTTTAATTTCCTTAGGAAGCAAATACAGTTATTTTGCGTAAAATGGAGCCAAGTTGTGTGCTAGATAAATCGAGACTTCAGGAGAAATTGTGGAGCTTATCAGTTTATTATATACTGATGGTTAAATGTAGACATAACCTTCCAGGAGAATGAAGACCTTGAGCTTGTAATACCAAAAAAAAAATCAATAAACCAAAACCAACAAAAGTTAAATTCTCAATTTGGTTGCTCAAAAATCTGCTAGATTCTCTTAGCAAAGACAATAAAACCCATAAAAATCACCCTCTTCTTTAATTCTCCCTTTTCTTCCCCTTGCCCTTAAGTCTGGCTGGGAGCTGCTGTTGTATCGTATTCTTAGATACAATTTCAGGTTGTTTGCAGAAGCTGTGTTAAGGTTGTCACAGCAACCCAAGGCAAGAATTACTTTGCCTTTGCAGGTTCTAACTTCAAACCAAGTATTATTGCCAAATGAGGGGAGGCTAAACTTTGTGGGACTTTACAAAAGCCACATGCCTATTAATTCTCGCGGTTGCTATTGACCTTCTCCACTCTAAGTGCTCAAAATCAGCAATTTCACTATAGCTAATGTAACGGCTTACTCAGTTGGCTGCAAATAATATTTACTCAGCTGGATGCAATGCATAGATCAAAGACCAAAGTAGTTTGTGAAATGTTATCCAAAGATACTTTCCTGTTCCCTAGATGTTTGATACAGAAGCAGAGACTAATGAGTCCCACAGGCCAGACTCCCAGTGTATTATTCTTCTTCCCTAGCTCAATTAATGACATTTTCTCCCAGTTTATTTTTAGGGCTTATAAAATCCAGCAATGCACATGTTTGTTCCCATTCCACAGAGACCAGAAGAATAAACAAGTATTACAGCTCTGTATGTTTCTTTTCCAATGGAACAAAACAAAAAAAAAAAACCAAAACAAACCCAAAACAAAAATGCAGTTATCTTGAAAGTCTTCATTCAGCAACCCCAGAGTTAACACCTTTGGGCTTAGCTCTCTTGGTCTTTCTTACTTTTCTTTCCTTCAATCTACATGACTGGGTTTCCCCCATATGGCTCTGTTTCCTACGTATACACCGAGCCTGATTCTCATCCAGTTTCGAGTACATTTGTTTGCACATGTATGGCAGCATAGCAATATCTCAAAGTGAATGGGAAAGGTTCTTTAAGCAGTGTAAAGGAGCTTAGTTGTAAATGAGAACATAATCCTCTGTTATGGTACAGATGACTTCATCTCACAAAGATAATCCATATAAAGAAATCAAAAACAGTACAGATGGCAGATTTTTCAAAACAAATCTAATTTCCTCTTAGAAAGAGGTCATAGTCCTTGTGGACCCATTAGTTTGAAACCAGAAATGGACTCCACCACGTCTTTCCCCTGAAAAACACTTAAATTTCCTTTTTAATTTAGTTTGGGGTTTTGGTGGTTTTTGCGTGGTTATTTTTTTTTTTGGGGGGGGGTACACTGACATTCTGCTAGGCAGTGATTGAGTCACTAATACATATGCAAGAGGTAAATGTTATATCTATATTCATACATATACATATATGCTTGCCTTACCTCAAAGCTGGCACTTTGACATTTATTTCAGTTTTAGCAAGTTGGCTTATTGCCCATATTGATCTCTTCCCTGTGATATGCTCCAAGGATTTCATTGTGCCCTGCACCATTCCACTGTTCACAACAGCAGTCACTTGCTGATTTGAAAGAGCTTGAAGTTCTTCATCTTGTAGATGTCGTAGCAGAAAAATCTATTAGATGACAGATGGTGGGTCTTTACATGAAAAAGTAAATATTTTTTTTTAATTCTAGAATTTCCCTCTGCAGATTGACTGTAGTAAGGAACAAGAAATCTAATTTTTCTCCAGAGGTATGAACACTGTTATAAAAAAAAATAAAAAAATCATAAGATATGTCTTCTGTACATCTTTATTCTGCAGCTGCTTTCCCACATTAAGAGAGACTTCACAGTTTTCTGTTTCTTGATCAATGATACTTGTAATACAATAAGTTCACAGTGGTGTCTGAAGAGATCCTGAGCAGGGATCCTACTGACATATCAGAATTTTCAGTAAATAAGAAGCAATTATTCTGTTTTCTTCTCTTTAGAACAACAGAATATTTTTTGTGATAACATGTTTATGCACAGACTGGAAAGAATGAATACAAATCTGCATTTTTTATTCCTTTGAACTTGAATGAGAGATGAAGTTGTAATTGTTGGGTATTTTCACTTGTACCATGTAATTTACAAAATTTTAAAGAGAAAATGGATTATTGTACAGACACCCAAAATCTTGATCATGAGATTTCATCAGTTTGAGATCATGAAAAAAACAGACAAGCAACAAGGCACTGGGTTGATGATTCATCTCACCCTCGATGTAAAAGAGAGAGAGATGGTTTAGCACTTAAAGNTCATCAGTTTGAGATCATGAAAAAAACAGACAAGCAACAAGGCATTGGGTTGATGATTCATCTCACCCTCAATGTAAAAGAGAGAAAGATGGTTTAGCACTTAAAGACAAAGTACTACACAGTAATGCAATCTACACATGTTTTCAGTCATAACAGTATATGAAACTTTCTTGATTACGGTCATTGCAAGCAATCTCAACATTAAATCCTATTCTTAATCTAATCAAGCTCTACATTAAAACCAGTTAGATTTATACCCACAGTTCTGACTGAAAGACTGTTCTAGCATCTCACTGGTTGGTTTATTAGAAACCTTTTCTAATTTCCAGGCTAAATATATTCATGGACACTTAACGTCCATTTGTTTTTCTGAGATAGTCGAGTAGGTTAAATAGCTCCTCGTGGCAAGCTCTCCTCCTGATGCTTGCCTTGTATTTCTTGATAGCAATCTTATCTCCTCCCAGTTTTATTTTTATTTGTATTTTTTTACTAAGCTAACAAATTAGGCTGCTTTGTGTTGTCACTATAAATGACACCTTACAGAAAACTTGATATCTGTCCTTCCTGCTGCTGCTGTTGTGACCAGGGTGAAGAATAGAGATATATGAGCAGCTTTTAATTAGATAGCTTGAGTGTGGGTAGCAGTCTTGACAGTAATTTAGCCCACACCAAACTATTTATTATTGTGATTGGACTGTTGACAGTACCCAAGCTTGCTAGGTTAAAGCTAGTATTCCTACACAGCACTGTATCGTCTTCTGTGACTGCAGTTTAGAGATAACTGTCCTCCTCTCCTACGATCAGCGTGCTGTTCCTCTGAGCATCCTAATAGCCCTTCCTTGAAACTAAAACAATCTGGGTGAATCTTTCTTGAACATGAGTGTCTGGAATGCGAAAAAAATATTCCTGAGAAGTACAGCTAAGATGGCATTAATATGTTCCCACATCTATTGAAGATGCTTCTGCTGTAATAACATCTACATTTTCATGGCTGCATCCTTTTGAGTCCCTATATTACTTTGCCATTTTCCAGTATCGAGCTATTGTTTAAAGCAAAAACCCTTTAGCAAAATATTAATGAGTTTTAATTCTTGTGTTAATAAGTTTGATGATGCTTCTGTTGCAGGTATCCTTGAGGTTACCTAGATCCTTCTTTTTTGTTAGTCCATTCTTACTCTGCATTGGCAGACAGCTTTGTTTTACTGGCAGATTTCATTAGCACTTCTCCAAACTTCATGTTACAGTCAGTAATGAAAAATTAAGCAGATGTAACAACAGAAGAAATACCTTACTGAGTCAGACCAGTGGTCTGTCTTGCCCAGCGTTATGTCTCCGGCAGTGGCAGTAGAAGATAATATTTAGGGAGCATATGTGCACCTCAACACTGCCTGTGGTCCACGCCAAAACTAAAATTAATTCCTCCCTCCAGGCTGATCCTATTCCTGTCCAACACAGCATATATCTTCCAAACTTTCAACTTTTCTGTGCATTGGTATTTTTTTCTCTCTAACTAATAATTTCCCATGTGATACTAAGAGCCATTGGCACGATTTGAATACCTGTTTCCATATTCCTGTTAATTTGCATGCACCAACATATGTGCTTCTGATCCCACACAGCAAGTTTTAGTATTCAAATTCTGTGAGGAATTTTATAAATGAGCACCTTGCTTTTACTCACCACCTGAGGCAAACATCATATAACCGCCTCCCCCTTCAACTCATTTAATATGGAGGAGGTCCCCCTTTCTCTGAGAGACCTATAACGGTAAGGATGCAATGAGATCTGAGACCAGCACCCTGGGGTAACACAATACATGTCTTTGTGGGCTTACACCCAGATTTTCAGGTGCTTAAACTGGAATATGCAGCTTGTATTCTGGTAACTCTATTTCTCCAGAGTACTCTTTCCTGTTGCGGCATCTTTTAATCAATTTCAATTTATAGGAAATTAACTGAGGATCTGCTGTGTGTTTAAAAATCACAGCTAGTCCTTAGAGCGATGACAAAACAATCTAGCCCCTCTGGAGAGGACTTTCCCTGTCACTGGGGAAATCTGTGACAGTAGAAGAGTCACAGCGATCAGTGAAAATAATGAAGTTTATTTCTGCTTGCTTCATGCTTTGCTCTAGTTTATTTAGGTTTAACTCAAAAAACCTTAGAAAACTGTAAGACCTCATTGCAGGTAATGAAAAATATTTTCTACTTTATTCACAATATTTTATGATAAAAATGTAATAAAAGTTTACTATAGCAATATAGTTTTTAAGCTTCTGCAAGACCAGGCCAAATACCTATGTGTCACGAACGGGGATGGTCAGCACACAAGCCAGTAGAAGGCATTCCTGCTGGTATAGCTTGAGTTCACTAACACAGTAAATTTACCCTCATCATTTTTTTCTTCCATCAACTTTACTGTCATGCACAATCCTCCTACTCCAAAATATATTAAAAACTCAATAAACTCAATCCATTTATGGTACATTTCATCTAGATTGTTACATAAACTTTCATTTCCAAAAGACTTTTCATTTATCAAGAATTGCCTTGCTAACTTTTATCAAAGTAAACCTTTGCTTTGCCAGCTTTCTTAACTCGGCTGCAATTGAAAAGTGGACTCAATTCAAACTGTTTTGTAGCAAATAGTTGCCTAATTCCCCCAGATAAGTGTCATCATGCAGCAGTTAACTACATTTTTCATTTTTTTAATTATATAATCTGTTGAAAATTGAAACTGATTGCAAATATTCAATTTCCAGCTGCTTTCAACACATGGTCAGCAAGTGCCTTTGCCCAGCCCTGAAAAAAGCAAGACGGACCTTAATTCTCCCATGCTGTGGGCATTACTTTCACCTGCTTCAAGACCACCTGAGGAGCCTGAACGTACAGTTCACGGGACCCAATGAGATGCAGGGTCCTGAGGGAATTGACTAATATAGTTACCAAGTCATTCTCCATCACATTTGAAAAGTCATGGCTGCCAGACAAAGACACCAGTGACTAGGAAAAAGGGAAACATCACATCTATTTTCAAAAAGGGTAAAAAGAAGGGCCCTGAAGATCTACCGACCACTCAGCGTCACCTCTATACCAGGTAAGATCACGGAGCATATCCACCTTGAAGACATGGAAGTCAGGAAGGTGATTTGAGACAGCCAACATGGTTTCACCAAGGGCAAATCATGCCTGACTAATCTAATGGTCTTCTACCATTAGGGGGTAGAAGGGGGGTACATGGGAAGAGCTATGATATCATCTACCTGGACTTCTGTAAGACCTTTGATATGGTCCTTCACAAAGTTCTTGCTGCTAAATTGGAGATGGGTTTGATGGATGGACTGTTAGATGGTTAAGGAATGGGATGGATGGCTGTGTCCAAAGAACTATAGTTAATGGCTCAATATCCAAGTGGAAACCAGTAATGAGTGGCATCTCTGAAGGGATCATACTGGGACCAACAGTATTTAATATCTTCATCAGTGACATAGTGGGAATGAGTGCACCCTCAGCAAGTTTGCAGATGACACCAAGCTGTGTGGTGCAGTTGATTCATTGGAGGGAAGGGATGCCATTCAGAGGGACCTTGACAGGCTTGGGGACTGGGCCTGTGTGAACCTTGTGAAGTTCAAGAGGATCAAGCGGAAGTCCTGGACCTGGGTCATTCATATGAATTCATGCAGGTGGTGTGCAGTAATCTGCCTAGGCTGAGACACTTACATCCATGTTATGCTCTTCATTGCATCATGTCCGCTTTAAAAGTAAGATAAAAAGCAATGGCTTGTCCTTGACTTGAGCCATTTACTTGTTTTTCCAGTAGTTCTTAAAGCACTGCAGGGAATTTGTACATAGTGTTTACATTTGGAATAAACTTGTCCATAATGCCATATAATTCTTTAGCTTTTCACAGTAGTCCCTGAAACAACTGGCTTCAGAAAGTCAATGAATACCAAGACATTGCTTGATTCTATTCTCGCTTTTACCCCACTAACTCTCAGTTTGTATACTTTAGACCAGTGTAACTTTAGCATATTCTGAGACCATGTTTCCTTTACCGTCTGTTCCCTTTAAAACTACCTTTAATCTGATGATTATTACTTCCATCATCATTTTACTCATTACAAACAATAAGCTTCTGTCTCTATACTTATTTGGTCAGCAGGGCTTCTTTGTTCCAGTATTGTCTCAATGGCCACATTTACCTGTCATCGCATACTTGTGATTTTCCTTCTAGAGTTTTGGTAGAATTTATCTTTCTGGATTTAGCAGCTCTACTGGTCTGATGTCTTTCCTTTCAGGTTTCATACCTATAAACTTCTGTTCTCTATTTTTTCCTGATCATGGTCAAAAACTGACATTCATTTTGCATCTTATACTGCTCATCCAATGTCTAGAATAATCACATCAGGATAGACTGTGGACCTCAGTGCTTTCTCAAAATGCTGCATCTGTACTCTAAGCACCTTTTAGATACTTACATTCAGATCACTGATCTCTTTTTCTCTAACTAACTGAAAATTTCTGTGCACTGTTTCCACGGAACAACCTTGTATCATAATGTGAGGAAATTGGGATGCTTTGCTTCCAGGTTGATGCCAGGATCTTACATTTAGGATATTGAAAAGACTGAAACCAGTCCTATAAAATACAGTGCTATGACTCAGTAGCATTTGGGAGAAAGAATATGTTAACTGCAAGAAATGATAGTCAGAGTTTGCAATGTAGTTTCAGTGATGTACATGAAGAAAGGAAATGCTTGATTTCAAACCTGAGCAGCCCTGGCTTGTGAGCCTTAAAAAGGAGGTGGGTGGGAGCCAGGACTGATGTTTTCATGTTCTGTGCATTTGATTGAGCTGGTCACCTGGGCAAGTCTCCTTCATCCAATAAGCTTGGCACAGAAACAGTTAATCAAATCAAAGTGGCCCTTAATCTCGTTCTTACTTCAGAATAACCCTGTGTAGTCCTCTTTTTTCTTTTATTGTTTGCTTATTATGTAAATGTGTGGACACATTAGACAACATCATTCCTAAAACAGTTGTGATCTGTTTGTTCCTAGGGGCCCGGGTGGAAAGTTGTAACCATTGAACTCACTGCTTAGATGGTTAGAAATAATTTTTAAAGCTAAAGACAGACACTGAGGATTTATAATCTTTACATTTTTAATATTTTTTTAACCATCATTGTCTTTTACATATAGCTCTTTTCTCCTATTTTATACCTTCCTACAGTATTTATTAAAAAAACCCATATTTTTTTCTGGTCTTTGTTCTGTTAAACAAAACAAGTCACATGCTTTTGATGTCCTGCTAAGTTCCCCTTTTGATTCCTTAGTTAGTCTCATAACCTTGCTCTGTTTTTGTTCTAGCTTAAATTAATCTTTTTTTTTGACAATGGGCAATCAGAAACATACACAGCTTTCCAGATCAGTTTTTCTGTAAAACGCTAACAACAATTGCTTGTCCTGGTAGAAATACGAAACTGGATGCATTGTAGGACTGCATTTGCTTCATGATATGGGTAGTTCAGTGTTATTCCACAATCAGCTCCTACATTCAAGTCTCAATCTTCTGTCATTTCCAGCAGAATGGAAGAAACTTCAGTTCCGTTAAAGCTTTGCAAATCTGTACTGATATATACTTAATACTACTCTAAACATTGAAGTCAGACAGTTCTTCCTGTAAAATATTCTGGGTCTCTGAAATTAGGATGATGCTGACTCCAATTTTGGCTCTGCCAGTGTGACACGAAGAGTGCTGTCCAGAGACTCCTGAGGTACACAGCTTTTTTTTTATTTTAAGACATTCAGCAAAACGTTTCATTCAGCCTGTTAGTTGCCCATCATCACTACCTGTTTTCATCTTCTTTTGAATCAGCTCCTTATTGACCTCACAATTTTCCTCATCTTCTCTAGTATAATTGATAATTCCGTATATGACATTCCATGTTATGCCTGCCCAAAAGCCAAATGGGTGCAATTTTCCCTCTTTCACTTGTCTAGATGTTCAGCTATCTCTTTAACGACAGATAGCAGCCTGGTTTGGGGTGAACGACCTCTGGTAAACCCACACTGCATTTAGAGATCCCAGATTTGTTGTTCAGAATTCTGACTGTGAAAGAAGAGATTGTCGTGTGTCGAATGACAGTGATAAATCACAGCACACATACAGCTGATTTACAAGACAACATGGTAGCGGTGTTATCTCTACGCTTGCGAAAACTCAATTCTGTGAGGATTACTTGACGAACAGGCAACTCTCCCATTTGTCTTCGAGTATAGCTTTTATCACCGAGATTACATGTTAGATACTGGGATAACAGATTTAGATGTGCTTAAAAATATATTTAAATGGGTTTATACCTGCAGATTTGCCCTGAATATCAGTGGTTATGTATAGATATATATATTCATATATGTGAATATATATGAATATATATGTGTATATTACATCTTCATATTAGATATATGTATGTTACTATATCTCAATATATGCCTATTAATTATAGGTATGTTCATATATATGAATTTAAATTCATATATATTAATACAGAGTGATGGGGTAGGACTGACTCAGTGTTACCTGAGAGAAGTTGCACCATCTCCAGAGTCGTCATTAGTTGACACATTTCTTTGTGGGGGCAAGTTCTAGCAGGTGGCTGAATATTTCTGAGGTTTGGTTTATACCATAACTGGTATGCAACTGTTTCATACTTTTTCGGAAAACAACTTCAATATAACCACAGAAAAAATGTGTCTCTTTTTATCCTCTCTAGTCTTTCCAAATTTCAGAATTTGAACCTTATAATATCCAGATATGGCGTAAAATAGATCTGTAACAGTTTCTTTCAATCTCAGTTAATGTTTTTTTCCCTATTCTTTGTTCATTTGATTTTGCTTAGCTCAGATTATCCAGCAGTTTCATACCATTTTTATTACTAATATCCTTATTTAAAGTAAGAGTTAAAACTAACATTTGATTCACTTATCTGCTTGGAAAGGGATGATATTCATCAGTTCATATTACATTTAGTGATCGTATGTGGCTTTCTCCAATGGAATGGCATTTTGTGGTAGTTACTAGAGTTATCTTTACACAAAAGCAACTTTTTTTTTTTCTCTCTTGTGGAGGCTTATTTTTCTTAATTAGTCTTCATTAATTTTAAAAAGGAGATTAATGCTGTGTATGTGAGGGCTCAGCTGTGGCTATATGAGACAGTTAGAAAAGGGTATGGTAATTGCCTGCTCTTTTTAGTCTCACTGCTGCTGAGGGGGAAAAGAAATGAAACCATAACTTCTAATATCTGATTACAGGAAGTTCTCAGTACATACATTTGGTTTTGCTGCATGGATCTTCATTTATGTAGTATCTGTTCACATACTGCGAGTCTGGCATAGAAAAATTTGCATATACTTATTTATCAGGCAACTTGAGTAGTGCTTAAAGTCTTTCCAGAGATAGACTGAATCTTTCCTGCCTCTGTTAGCTTCTTTTTGCTTTCAGATTCCTAGAAGAACCTACCCAGGCAAGGTGTTTATAGTATCTATACACATTTGAAAGAGTTGAAGTTTGGGTTAGGGGTATATATGTGTAGATTTAGGGTCAACTGAAATTGATTCCAAGCAGTATATCTCATGAACTAACAATGTTAGGACAAATGCTGCAGTTCTAGCTAGAACACTCAGTGCTTATCATCTTGATTCTCCACTCTCTTGCACCTATAAATACTTTATTAAATACTGAAATCTCAGTTTAGCCTTGCGGCTTTTCACTTAATGCCTCTATTTTACTTTTATCATTGTATGATTACATCTATGTAAGGTTTTCCATGTACATCTGATTGTTAATGTGTGGTTTATTATGTCATGGTAGGTTTTCTATCTCCATTGCACCTAAATTCTGGAATGCATAACAAACACCCAATATCCATTTATAAAGTAACTGTCAGCTGAACCGCTGTGCAATAAAAACGATTGAATTGTAAATTGTGTTGCAGTCTCTCTCTGCTTTCTAGATGAGAATTCTTTGTTAGGGACTTCTAATTCTCTTTAATTTTCTTCTGAAAGGGGGAGGGAAGTGGGAGGTTGCACTTCAGTTTCTGTTTTGCCATGGGGCTCATCATACTAAAATCAAGTGGGTGATTTCAGTACAAAGCTCTTTGATTATGCAACATGAAATCATGTAACAGCACAATTGCTTCAAAATTCATGGAATTATTTTAATTAACTCACAGTAATGCTTGCCTTTAATGCATGCAAAAAACAGCAAAGAATTTATGCAAAATAGGAAAATGACATTGAAAATGTTCTTATACATTATGTGATCTTTCTCCTTAGGCACTCTGGAGTCCATTGTTGCCTGAAATGGTTGTGGCTACAGCACTAGCATCGATAAGAAATGAGGTTCAGGGTATTCATAAGGCTCAGCCAAGGAATACAAAAGAGATGGTATTGCGATTAAACTAAGAACAAGTCAAAAAGTGTGAAAGGAAAAAGGCTGTACAGAAATCAGTAGCAGATAATTTCTCTGGTGATTTGCTAACTGGAGTGAGGTTGGAGAGATAGCCACTCTGTGCAAAGCTGAAATTTCAGGGTAAAACAGTAAGACCCAAATTTTTCTGGGAAAATAATAAAAAAGTCAAGGAGATTCCAGTAGATTAAATAAACCGGCTGTGATACACAACCCAGGGCAAGAGAGAGCCAATTCAGCATGCAGACGGCTGTATTTCTTTGATTTCTGTGGGAAATTCCACTCTGACGTGGAGAAATGTTTCACAGAGCGAACTTCTATTCAAACAGGCATGTTCTTGTGAAAAGCTTTGATTTTGAGGAGTCTTTTTTTTCCCCCATCATCTGTCTCCCTCCCAAAACCTCCTCACTCCTTTAAAAAACATCCTTCAGCTGCAAGCAGGTTTATTACAAAGTGAAGAACTTGGACCAAAGGAGACATATTCCTTTCTGGAAAGGAGGTGGTGTTACTGCTTGAGCTCGCAGAGTGTCACAGACATTCTTTTTAGAGCTCTTTGGAGCAGCTGCATTAAAAATATGTATATAGGTAATATTACTTCTATGTCAGTGATGCTATATTATACAGCTGATCATCCTGACATGTGATACAAGAGACCTTTATCACAGCAACGTATAGAGAGAAAACTACCAGCCATTTCTAATTTGTGTTAATATCATAAAGTCAGAATATTTGACAGAAAAGAAGCCAACTGAAACTACCCAGTACCCATAAGCACCACTATTTACTAAGCTAACAGTTTTCTCATTCACTGTCACGTGTAAAAAAATGCATATTTTAATGTCAAAAAACATTCTATCTTTTACCAGGGATTTTTTTCCAAGTATTTGAAAGCCTGTGACATTAAGAAAATGCATCATATTTTATCAACACTGTTTCTTGCAGATGACAGTGAAAAGGCCACTGTTTTGCTAGAGGCTACCAAACACTGCTTTCTTTATCATAAGTCAGAGTAATTCGAAGTAATGATGACATTTAGCTTTAGAATATCTTTTTCTTCCGGTGACCAGAATTTTTATAGTGTACTTGGCAGATGCTAATTTAAGAAAAGCAAAAGCAATGATCACCATCTGATTTATTTTTGCTACAGGTGAACGCTGCAATTTAGCTCTTGTCAGCATGCAAATTAAAATTGCCTTATGCTATTTAGCTTGCTTAGATAGCATTAATGTGATTGCTTATGCACCTTCTGTCTCATGGACTTGAAGTGCTCATTTGAGGCTCATCAGCGATGAGCTATCTTTGGTGACAGCTACTGTAAATGTACTCTGGGGAAACCAATTCAAGAAACTGGAGCTTTTCAAGGTAAATGTTTTGTGGTGTTTCATTCCAATCCTCTGTGAATTCATCAGAATCCTATTTAAAGATCACTATCTGCAAAGTTTGTGGGCTGCCACATTGCAAGTTAATTCTCATCTTGCCGCAAACAAATACGGCCTTAGGAATAGTGAAACAAAGCGCTTGCCAGAGGTTCAACCTCTAGTGAAAAAAACCTAACAAGCCTGTGTCAGAGGAGCTTGTTTAGAGCACAGCAGAAAGAATCATAACTTTGCATCATCAAATCCGTGACATTCATACTTGTTTAAAAAAGAAAAAAGAAGTTTGATTTCGGAGATTTTTAGGGTTTGCTTATTGAAAGGCAATGAGCTGCACTCAGGCTTCAGGTACTGACCCTTCTACTTAAATAAAAATTTTTTTTTACCCATGAGGGTACCCTTTATTTGTAGGTTTATGACGGAGGCTATGGAATGGCCAGGATATCTGTTTGCTTAGCCCTGGTCTCTGGGAGGGATGGTGTTCCCCTCACTCCTCTGCATGTTGCTGGTGGAATGAATGTGCTGAGCTGTCATTCATTCTGTCCAATGTTAGTCAGTAATCAGAACATGTTCTTCAGGAAATTCTAAAATTCTGAAAATTTCCTACTTTTTAGAAAAAAGAGTGTATGTTGAGTTATTATTTTTTTAATTAATGGCAATATTTAATTCAAATCTTTAAAAGGTGAAATCAAATCTTGGAGTTTTGCTGTGTGGAGTTTCAGGGCCTGTTATGGTACCCTATCTGTGCTGTTAGGAGTTGGGAGTCCTGAAGCCATGAGGAGTGATGAATGAGTGAGGAGCTTTGCAGCCCACCAGCTTAACCCCAGGCAGCCTTCTTCTGCTTCCTCCAGATGGGAGGAGAAGCCAACTCGGTCTGGGGTTTGTGGATCTCCCACACGTATTGCTACACAGCTCTTCTAACATCAGGGCTTACANAGGCAGCCTTCTTCTGCTTCCTCCAGATGGGAGGAGAAGCCAACGCGGTCTGGGGTTTTGTGGATCTCCCACACATATTGCTACACAGCTCTTCTAACATCAGGGCTTACAAACCCTGTGGTAGATGGGATTTTGGCATGAAAACAGTGAAAAGTTGTGATTTCCAACACGAGGGCATGGCACGTGGTGAGATTGCACTGGAACCAGGCAAAACCAGGCCAGCCGGCACCTGTGAGACAATGCACTGGCAGAAGCACTGACATATTTCCAGCCAAACTCTGGATGTAGTTCAGTGAGAGTTTTTGGGAAACATCATTTTCAACAAATTAGCCTCTTTCATGCATCTGAGAACTAATCAGGAAATTCTCCACCAGCTGTAGATCAGAGGCCTCTGTGGGGTCCCACAGGCTTGTGCTTGTCATCACTTTTGCTTGAGGTTTGCAGGGTGTGTGCATGTGGGAAAAGCATTCAGTGGTGTAATATCATCAATCTGTGGAAAAGAAGTGGTTTTATGGGGGAAAAAAAATTCAACTTCACCAAAGTGAGACTGGAAAAGGTACAATTGATTGAACACTTAGGAAATGAACATTTTGAAAATGCTGCCTTCTGTTTCATTCGTATCAGACCCAGATGGTGTGGCTAATGTTTTCCAGTTTCTAGCCAAGTCAGGGGCTTAGACAGCAGCAAACTGCCTGAAGTTGAAGCGGTGAGGAGAGCAAATGATAAATCATGTGGAGGCAGAAGCATACTGAACACTTGGCAGGTATTCCTCTGTCTCTTCTATTATGGAATTCACCCATGTTGTTTTCCAAGAAAACCATAGCTTGGGGCAAAGTCAGGCCTTTCTGTTCTTGGAGCTGCAGAAGCTCAGGAGCCAACAGTGCCTCTTAGCTGAGGCACGTACCCAAGTACGTGCTTGACCTCTTCTCTGGATGCAGCCAAAACCAGAGTGATGCTTATTTTGGATGTTCCACTGTGTCATGGCAGCAAACACGCATGTTTGCAGAGTATCTGAAAACTGTGGCTCTTTTATATATCTACATTTCTTAAAGAAGTATATACTATATTTATTTCCTCTCTCATATATAGGAAAGTTCATATGATAACATCCTTCATACCTTAATTTCTCATGATGGTAGAGCTTATCTCACTCCCTATCTACCACAAGGTCAAAGGTAGTGCACAAGATGATAGCTCTCATCATCAAATTAATTAATGACTACGTTTGGGACACATAATATCCACACATACTTTTTAAATGCAGGGATAGGATCAGATTTATGACAATAAATGATCAAAACTGTCTTTCCTGTGTGGCTGGGGGTGTTTTTCACAGACTGTGGAGCTTGTTAGCTTGGCTCCAACAGTTAATGACAGCTTTATGCCTTTATGAAAGCTATGGGACAGAAGGCAATATTTGGTCTGAAATAATTTGTATATGGTTTATAACTAAGAAAAATGTGGTTCTTTACCTCCATCTAGTCCAAAGCACATTTGTCTTTCTAAATGTGTTGGTAGCAGACAAATGCCATATCAACATCCTTGGCTTCAGTTTAAGTAGTAAGAAAACCTGATTGTTTAAATGTAGCCAGTCCAGTGATCAGCAATGTTTCAGACATTTCATGTTTCTGCAGTGAGGAATCCTGATCAAAATCTTGCAGCTTTTATTCAATTAAACGATCAATTTCTACATGGTTAACTTCAGATTAGCTGCTTCGATACATCCACACAAAGAGGTTTCCAAACAAATCACGATTGTTCAAATGGTGAGTGTAGTGAAAACATTATGTAAATGTTAACCAGGGTAATTTAGCATGCTTTCTTTATCTTTTTAATAGGAGGCTGTGACAATCTACTGCCACATAATTAATAAACAAATTTCTTAAATTTTAGCTTTAGCAAATGGCAGTTAACATGAAACAAATAGCACTGAAAAACTTAAAGACATTCATGGAGTGATATAAGGCCACTAATACAGGCAGCGGAAGCAACCATTTGAACACGTATTAGAGAGTCCTAAACAGCACTTCAGATTTAGTTTGCCTTCAGTATTAAATTTTTGATCAAATCAAAAACTGCCTAAAATAATACCAAAAAAAATCTTTTGACATGCTCTTTGCTTCCGGTTGTATACATTTGTAGCACTAACGAAAAATTAATTTTTTAAAAAAATCAAGTCCACTATCAATCAAGGACCCAAATCTATTCACCATTGAGAGTTATTGGGAAGATTTCCCTTTGGTGTGTGGTTTTTTTGTTGTTCTTTTTTTAGGGAGAGCTATACTTGAAAAGACTGAAAAATACTAAGGTTGCAGCGAGTGTTAAAAGTCTGACCTGTATTGGCAGTGACTCTTCCCCATCAATCAAGTTGAGGAACAAGATGCTTATTCCCTCCCCAAAGGCTCGCACTCTGCCGAGAGCCCAGCAGAGATGCCTTGTTAGGGGGAGACCTCGCTTTCTGACCACAGGAATGGGAGCAAGGAGGTTACAGCCCACCACACATGCCATTCTTTTTTGTGTCAGCCCAGTGGGAAAACAGAAAATAACCATAAAGATGTATATATTTCAAAAATGTATTTCAAACCAGGTCAGGCAGCCAACAACCAGCAACCCTGCCTGAGATTTGTGGAGTCTGAAGTACGTGAAATTCTGAAGCAAAGGGCCACACTCTAACAGCTGTGATTCCTAAAGAATATAAAAGAAAACTAGTTTGTCATCACCAGTCAAGAGGAACTGAAAAGACATGAAGCCTCAAGAGGCAGAGCCTTTTGTTCTCTCTGTTGCACACAACTGATCGTGGCCGGACCCCTTGGGCACACACATTTGGGGGCTTGTAAGTGTACGGACAGGAGAAGGTAAGTGAAAGAAGACTGTGACACAATGAGCCTCAGTGGGTAAAACTAACCTGCCCAGAGATTTCGTGAAATAAAATCACCCATCCCTTCCCCAATCTTGTGCTTGAGTTTTGTTATACTAATTTCCTCCGGATCAGTTTTACAGCGAAGCTGTATGATGTTGATGAAGAGTGAAGCCAGTACAGGTGAGAAAGAGCACTGGATGCTCCCACTTTTTCTGCAGCAGCTTCTCTGCTCTGAGGAGAGGAGGATGCCCTACGAAAGCACCCTCTGAAGCTCTCCTTTAGTTGCAGAGTGTTGTGGAGAAGAGGTGAGTGCAATCAGAAAGATTGATGGCTCTTGCTGAAGAGCACCTTTAAAGCACCCTCCCACACACGCATTCCTGGTTATATCACAGTGAATTTAGCTTGTGACTCCATATAAGTAACTAAGAATAATAGAGTCTGATTTACTGCTGTATTGCTCTAACTCTGGACTCAATTGAGTTACACAGGCATAAAATTCAATAGTGAATAAATCCATAATATGTGCCTACCCATATAAGTCATTTCCCAAGAAAATGTAAGCATCCTCAGTGTGATCTCCTCCATAAACAACAAAACCAGAAAAATGAGTTCTGCTTATGACTATTGTTATACATCCAGAGACACATTTTAAACTGCTTCTTCTCTGCTACGTGGATCCTACTATACACAATCCATCAAGTAACTCCTGCACATGGATATTGTCTCAAAAAGAGTGATTGGAGAACCATTTCCAATACTTATCTGTTTAAAGATTTCCACCCAGGATAAAGCAAATGTAACCCAGCTGCTTCTCCCGGCTGTACTCATCATACTGACTGTAAGCAGATTACAGTAATTATGATGGAAATTGCAGGAACTTGCCTTCTAATTAAAATGGAAATGGAATTTACAAAACAAATATGTAACAAACTGTGCTTTCACCTATAGTAAAATAAACTAAAATAAAATCTGCACAGTGCTGCCAGATGTTATTTTGTGCTGAGATCATGAGCAGGAAGGGTAGGCTCTTTCCCACTGTTCAGCAATGGACAGGCTGAAGAGCAACAGGCAGCTCTCTGCCTGGAAGAGAGCTTAGCGAGGGTGTAATGCCTTTTACCTTTCTTTGAAATTCAGGTTGTGCAGCATTTCTATTGTAAATGTATTAACACTGTCTGATTGATAGGAATGGAATGGAGAGAAAGCAATTGCCATTTGTCTTGAAAGAGTGTTTTAAACAATTGGAACAATATGGGAGGAATCAAGAAGACTGGAGGAAAGGGACACTGGAGCAGCAGGGAACCACATTGAAAAGAAATCAAGGAATGAGCTGGAGCAAAGCTGTGATCTCGGAAGGATACTGGGTGTCCTGATAAAATATGCGTGATAACAGAAAGCTCATTTTTTTTGTGGAGACAGTGAATTCTATTAAAAAATGGTGTAGAAGTGTTCTGACAAAAAAGTGGCAAAACAAGGGTTTCATCAACAGTTTCAACTAGGAGTTTTATTGAAAAAAAGCAAAAAAAACCCCAAACCCCAAAACTCAATAGTGGAAAATACCTGCAGCCTCTATTTAGTGGCGCAGGGAAAAGAAAGTAGATTCTTCAGTCACAAACTCTGAGGTTCTCAACAGGACTGCCATCAAATATAGCTGTGGAATTCACTCTCCCAGCGTATCTCCTGTTGCTGCAGACGCCGCGCCTTGTCCTTGCCTTCCTTTGCTGCTTGAAAGCGCCCGTATTACTGGGCTGTGAACAAAGAGTATCTTCGCCTTATGTTTCCTGCTACAAGAGGAGCAGATATCTGGCTCTGACCCATCCTGGTGATGATCAGAGCTGCTTGCCAAATGTGCAGGAGACATACTGATAAAAGGGGGAATAAGCGTACACTCTCTTTGGGAAAGCAGGAAGAGGAAGGAAAATTGGAAAACAGGGCCTGCGAATGCTAACAAATGAGCACACCCTTGTCTCTGGGCCAGAGACAGGCCCAGATCAGGCTTTATACTGTTTTCATCTGCCATCTGTCAGGCAACCCAAGACTTTTCTATTTGTTCCACTAAAGAAGATATGTAAAAGCTCGGAGTGCACCACAACAAAACTTTCCTTCAATTCAGAATTAAACTGAGGAGCCTGTACCAGATCCTGGTCTGGCTTGCATTCAGAGACCTTGGATCACACTGTGTGAGGCCCTGGTTCATCCACTCACAGATCCATTTACCAGCCTTTGCCCCAGGAAAGCCTTCTGTACCAGTGTGAACTCCTTTCTAAGATATTACACAAAATAGGTGGCAAAGGGGTGTTGATTTTATTTGAACTATCTGAAGTGTGAACTCACTGGGATTTTTTTTTTCTGACAGAATGCTTTTTCTTCATGAACTCCAGATGCCTCTGAAGCCACCCTGACTTAGCCTTTCTTCTACGCTTGTGTTATGCACTTCAACCCAGCTCCAATAAGAATAAGTCAGGGTAGATTACCATCCTCCCAGACAGAAAGGTGAGGGAGGGATTTGAATTCTCTAAGTGGAGAGAGGAGCTTTTTCAGAAGTACCCTATCCTAAAGGCTAATATAGAAAAATGGAGCACACTGTCCCATCCAGAAAAGACCTCAATTTTTGTAAAGACTGACAATTTGTCCCCCTGATACAACCAAAGAACTGACTTCTTAGGAAACGATGTGAATATTTTGAATCACTCCTTCATAAAAGGCTCATAAAGGGTACAGTCTATCTTATTCACCAGCCAACAGCGTTGCCACTTCCTCTGTCACTGAAGCCCAGAAATAGCATTTGCAATGAAAAATTACTTTCTATCTTGAAAGCACAGTGAAGTACTGAGGGCATTCATAGATGGTGTCAATTTGTAACAAATCAAGAAAACCTTGATTGTACTAAATTGTGGTCTTTCTGGCTAACTACCATGCACCACAATTTGCCTAAACTCACTGTGACGTTAATCAAATTCTTATTTAAAACTTACTTTTTGTGAACATATGTTGCTTAGCAAAGTAAATTCAGATCCATACTAATTCCATCAGCTTCTGACTAGACACAAGTGTTTGACTCTCTAAAGCTTGTAATTTTTAGGACAAACCAGCTTGATTATATTAAATGTATGAATCCAG
Organism: Himantopus leucocephalus; assembly: GCA_003993805.1. Taxonomy (NCBI): domain Eukaryota; kingdom Metazoa; phylum Chordata; class Aves; order Charadriiformes; family Recurvirostridae; genus Himantopus; species Himantopus leucocephalus. The sequence continues at coordinate 37,075,914 of RSEF01000001.1, forward strand.
ACTTTTTAGATCTAATTATTTTATTGATAATAGCTCTGAAACTCTCTGGAAATGCTTATAAAAATCAGACTTCATTCAGAAACTCTGTGTTCAAAATTAAAGACCAATGGGCCAGTTTAGTATTGTTTGTTTTAGGGTTCCCACGTCACCTGGACGATTGCTTGTTTCACTGGGAAAAGGTGAAAAACTATGCTACTTTTAATTATGTTAATAATAGTAATTAGTGGCTGATTAACAGTGGACCAGTCAAAGTACTGCCATGCTACATATTTCTTATTTAATATTTTATTTGCTACAGTTATTTTCTCTTCTTTCCCCTTTTTTTTTCTGAGATTCTTCCACTTCTGCCATTTCAGCTTTTTACCTTGTTGTTTAGGCAGGTGGCACAGCACAGCAGATGACATCTTTAACTTGCTTCTATTTGCTTAGCACCTGATGTGCCTTTGAAAACCTTTACTTTATGCTGGTTTGTTGTAATATTAATTCTCTACTCCATGACTCCATGTAGATATTTCTTCTGTCCATCTGTTTCATTGAAATTACTTAGTTCTAATTTTGAAAACAGTATTTCATATTTCATGTACTACTTGAGTGTTCTGCATCAAAGAAGAAAAAAAATATGGACTATCAATTGTTTTTAAATGACTAATAATAGATATTGACTTCGTCTTATAACATCATCATCTTGTCCACTAAGTATTGATATGGAACCTGGAAATGGTAAAATTAATTCTGAAAGTATCTTTCCCTATCATGGAATCATAGAATCACAGAATCACAGAACGGCTTGGGTTGTAAGGGACCTTTAGAAATCCTCTAGTACAAACACCTTGCCATCCGGAGGAGTGTCTTTCACTAGATCATGTTGTACAAAGCCTCATCCAAACTGCCCTTGAACACTTCCAGCGATAAGGCATCCACAACTTCTCTGGGTAACTTATTGCATCATCTCAACACCCTCACTGCCAAAAGTTTATTTCTTATGTCGTAAACTTACCCTCTTTCAGTTTCAAACCATTGCGCCTTGTCTTGTTACTACAGTCCTTGGTAGAAAGTCTCTCTCCATCTTTCTTGTAAGCCCCTTTTATATATTGAGAGGCTGCAATAAGGTCTCCCTGGAACCTTCTCCAGGCTGAACAACACCAACTCTCACAGCCTGTCCTCATAGGAGAGGTACTCCATCCATCTGATCATCTTCGAGGCCCTCCTCTGGACCTGCTCCAACAAGTCCATGTCTTTCTTGTACTGGGGATTCCAGAACTGGAATACTATTCACTCCATCGTAGAAGGCCACTAGATTAGTCAGGCACTATGATCTGCTCGAACATGATGCCTCCAACTGAATGCTTTTGTGGTGGGTTGAGCTTGGCTGTCTGCCAGGTGCTCACCAAGCCACTCTGTCACTCCCCCTCCTCACCAGGACAAGGGGATAAAGTACATGAAGTGGTCAGATAAAAGCTTTTGTAGAGCAGCTGTTAGTTTTTTCTTTTTTTCTTCTTACCACAGAATTATGTCAGAGTCTTTTTGTAGCTAGCTGCCATTGCATGGCAAACTTCATCAACCCAAGATCACTTTATATATAATTATTTTTTAGTGCTGGATATATTATTTCAGATAGCACTTCAAATTTTGCCTGGAAGACCTAATCAAAGTCACATTATTACAATCATTAAAATAAGAAATCTTAAGATTGTTTCTCAATATTTTGAACTATTATTAAATGGACCATTTTTTACTGCAGTAATGCCTGGGAAATTCAGCTGTAGTCCAAAACTGAATTCTGCGTGATACAGTGTGGCATATTATCAGCTTTTAGAAAAAGAAAAGAGTAAAATAAAAGTAATTGTTAGGAACTTTTATTTGCACTCAGCAGAAGGATAATGGGCAATGTCTTTAAATATGAATTACTGGCTACCAGAAGAGCTACAACCTCAGGAGAAAGAGCAGTTAAATGCACTTCTGGGAAATCTGGGACAAACATACAGTTCCCCAAAGCACGGGTCTTCCTGTGAGCCCTAAAAGCTTTCCAGAACCTTTTTCCTGTGAGAATTTGATGAGGCTCCCGCTAATCAAAATAGTTAAATGTCTAAGTGCTGTCAGACTTCATGTAGCTATTCCTGTGCAGGTATCTGACACTAACAGCTCTTCTGCCACTCAGTACTGAGAATTTCTGAGCATACCCTGTCAATTGCTGGCATCCTCAAGCCACTTTTGTGTCAATGTGGAAGGACCACTCATCCCTTCCACAGCAACTGTGCTGCTCCTTGAGAACTAGGTCCTTCATCGTGCCAGGTTTGCCCCTGTTTGCTATCCACTTTAAATCTTGTTTTCTCTAGCATTAGAAGACACTGACATATGAAGCCATAAATCTCAAGCTATGAAAGGCTGTGTTATTTATTTTAAAAATGCATATTTTATTTTGATAAAATAACGTAAAAAATAATTTAACTTTGCCCCATCTCTACAAGATTCTATTTCAGCAGGCTATCCAGATTTCCTTATTGCCTCATTTCCACTGCTATCCAGAGCTGGCTGCAACTGCTGAGGATGTAACAGGGACAATTTGGGTACAATAGCAATGAAGCTCTGGCCCCCTAGACATCCAGGTGTAAACCGCAGCTCCACTGGTCCTGCGATGTGCTCAGGCAGCCAGAACGCTCTTGCCCGTCCCCAGGCTGGATAGTTTCTAACTGGCTATACCACCTGTGGCTGTGTGAGTGGCAACCCAAATTGCAATAGGAAGATATTTGGAATGAAGAACGTAAAGGTGAAATCCTCACTCCGTTAATGTTATTGGGACTTTTCTGTGTATCTTTTGGCAACCAAGGAATTACTCTGCCTTCTTGTTCCCTATACTGTCATCATAATGTGGCCTTAGATTTCTAAAATGTATGAAACTAATGGCTTATGGCCTGAATGCCTTCCCTCATTCACACGCGGAAGCAAGTGTTCTATATCTTGTCATCTTCTTCTCCCATGGAGTTAGACCCACAGCAGTGTTTTCATATCTCAGTGTTTTCATACCTGTGCCCAGCCCTCAGTGGAAAATGAGGATGCTCATGGTGTCCTGTAGCACACAGAAAGGGAAGGAGGAGGGATGACATACAGCTGCCATACATATGGCATCTTAAGTACAAAAGATTGTACCTGCAAGAAATACTATTTATGGGGATGTCAAGACATGTCTGTTGAAATGCCAGTCTTCTGTATTTTACCTTATTGTCTCAACCCCATCCCCACAGGCACAAACACACAGCCTTGGCCTGGATTCCCCAGCACCAGTAATATGAAGGCATTTATTTCCGCCTTGCTTCTGAAAATAGAATTTGGAAATCCACCTGGGCTTTGGGAAATTGTTTGTTTGGGGTGTTTGTTTTTTTTCTTTCCCCTTGGATTTTCTTTACTGTAAGACAGAAGTAGCAGCAGATGAAAGCCAAGACAAGAAATGTCAATGTCAAGCCCTGCATCTAAAGCAACACCAGGAGCACAGGGAGGTCTGGAAAGGCCCCTCACAAAATCTCTTCCCAGAAGTGCCTTCTGGTAGGCAGTTGTAAGAAAAAAACTCACTTTGGCAAATAAGCTGCTGAAGTGGCCAGCTTCAACGATTAAATAGTTATGTCTATATAGAGCAAACATGAAAAATTATTCTTTTTTATTCTGCAAATCTTTCATGAGGAAATCTTAATGATGCTTTTTGCTTTTTTGTGATTTTTGAATGCTGGATCTGCAGCCATCTAATCTTGTGAATTCGTGTTCCTCCCACTGCAGTGATAATACAGTCTGTAGATACTGTTTGCATATCATTTAATTTTAATCATTCACTCAAGGATAATTTCTGCTTTCATTAGAGTCAAAGTCTATAATTTAAATAACTAAAGTTATTGCAACGTCAGCCCCCCAATGTAGACTTTTAAAAATACATTCTTGTTTTGGCCATTGAAAAAAAAGAGTGCAAACTATCATTCAAAAATTAAGTCCCTCATGACTTTCCTGAAAAATCCTCACAGTTGAAACATATGCCTTAGCTGAGTTAGAGTCACGGGTATGTGAAAATACAATGCGACACAGTGCGTACAATGGGGAGAGTTATGGCTTCTTTGCCTTGCCTTTATTTTTAGCTTGTGATGCAGTGTTTAAAGGCACAATTATTCCAAGAAACATACATTTTTCTCTAAACTAGCTTGGAGCTGGGTCTTCACTGAGACTTTTGCAGAGCCTTCCAGCTTTCTTCTCACTCCCCTCTTATCTCAGAGATGGTCCTAAACTTTCATACTGTCACTTCTGGGTGACTGGGACCTGCCTCTACTCATTGTCAAGGTGGCTCCGTGGAAAAGCTCCTCCCATGCTGCTGCCTTCTAGGAGCAGAGCCAGGCAAAGCCGCCCTCTTCTGTGTTCGGCCCAGGCGAAGAAAAATTGAGTTGCTATTGGAACATTTTCAGAGAAATGTATTTTTGCTGGAACACACTGCTTAGCTAGAGCTTTTCATGAGGACACAATAAATTCACTTTTTTTTTTTGATGAGACTTCTCAGAGCAGTGTTCTGTTATCAAGTTTTATTTGAAAGCAGAAGAGAGAGAGGCAGAAGCTGGGAGACAGAAGGAGAATAATACAAAAACCTCACCTTTTCAATCCAAAGACAGATATTTCATGAGGGCACTGGAAAATACCTGGGTTTTGTTCTCATGTAGAAAGTAGCCAGGAAATGAAATGGCATTCTGCCTGATTCTGCTCTGTTGTGAGGAATACAGCTGATTAAGAAAACAGCCACACTCATCTCTGGGCATTTCTTTGGCTATTGTTAATCTCAGAACTGGTTTAATTCAGCTTCTCACCTTGGTGCCCCTGCTTGTGCATCTGTCTGCAGGCCTTTGCTACGGTGTGGTTTTTCCCTGTAGAGTAAGCTAAAATTGGTCATTTAATGAAGCTCATCAATCTCTACTTTGCCTACCAGATGGAGCGCCTAAAGGCTTTGTGCCTGGCCATTACTTGTATTTCCCATTATCCAATTTATGACTCATTACTGGGAGAGTTTACCCACAACTGGAACATGCTGGCTCTTTACCAGCCATGCAAAGAGCGAGACCCCACTCGCCGCTGTGCAGGGTGCCCTGTGCTGAGACCCCCATCAACACTGCCTGCAGGCCTCAGAGGACTTTTCCTCTTCCATCACAGGTTACATTTTACTATATTTTTCTGATTCTATCAGACTGAGAGCTGAATTTTGATGTTTAACTTCCGTTTCCTTTGCTTTGTGCCAGTACAGTTTCAGGTCCTGATTTTACATTTTCTCTCCTAAAAAGACAAGCCTAGATTTGTGTTTACATGGATTGGCAGCCAGGAAAGGATCTGCTTTCACAGGTTTATGACATCTCCCTTTTGCTGTTACAATGCAGTTTTCTCAGGGCCTTCCCAAATGACCTGCTGTACAGGCAATGGCAGATACCATGCAAAATGCTCCTGCCAACTGCTCCATAGAGCTGTAAAATCATGTCAAAGAGATGAATGAAAGCTGTGCTGAGCGATTTTGTGGAAGTTTTTGCCTCCTGCTCAAAAAGGTCAGAAAGGAAAAGTCTAAAAACGGTATGTCTATTTTTCATCTGTCCTGCCTCCTAATATTTTGGGATTACATAAAAAAAAACTTCTTAGGTTTTACGTGGTAGGAGGTGATTACATGAGGCCTGGGGTAGGTAAATGAATAACGATGCTTCACCCTGGTTGCAGAGAGCTGTTGTATCCACTGAACAAATATTGACATGAAAAGAAACTCAAAGGTTTGTGTGCAACTGGGTTGTATTTGTAGCCTGGTTTCCTAAGAAAATGAGACTAAAGTAGAATCTGTGTGCCTGGTCATCCATCTGTCTCTCAGTCCTTCCCCTAATTGTTTCTGAACCAGTTAACAAAATGTTTGCAGCTTTGTTTGAAAAGACGACTAGGATATTAAAGGTCCTTTAAGTTTTAGTTGAAAATCAGTATCTGTGTAAGGACTGAGAGAGACGTCCCTGCCTCTCTGAAGGAAAGGCAAGTGGAAGTGCTGCCTTAACGCATGGTGGGCAGAAGCATGTCCCAGCCAGCTACTCGCTGTGGATGAAGTCCTGCATCACACCTTAGCACGGCTGCTTCCAGTAGCATAAAAGAGGTGTCTATGTGCCAGCAGGGGAACGAGCTGAGGTGTTTGTGCTGGGGGAGTAGGAGGCAGAAGAAATGCTGGTTCAGTTCTGACACAGTGCTGCTTTGTGGACATCCTAAATCAGAATATGGGGCTTTTGGGCTAAACAGTTGACCTAAAACACTTGCCCGTGTTTTTTTCTCCCAGGGATGAAGTCTAAATCATGAACTCTGATATTCTGCTCTAAGATTTTCCTTGACTGTCTGTTTCCCTCAAACAGGTACTGCCTCACAGAAGGGTAGTGTGATATATTTAGTGTGTTGGTTTTAGTCTTTGTTGCCTTGAAGGCACAGAATTTGCCAGAAAATTGACCTGGTGTCACTAAGTAGCTTTGGAAAGTTAATGATTAAATTTAAAATAATTACACTGCTAGTCCTTCAGGGCTCTACAGAGTTTCCATAGCACTGCAATGCTGCCATCATTTTGAAATAGTCATCCTCAGGAAATGCAACTGCTGTCTCTACATCAGTGGGATACCACATAGCCAAATACTTGCAGCACTTTGAGGTCTGTTAACTCTTTAATTGTTGATCACTTCAGCATGAATGTTATGGCAACACATGTGTTTGACAATTTATGGTTCCTGAAATTTCTACATGGCTCCTCTGGGGTTCTCAAAATATTTACCCTACCATATACACTCCCTGACAGCATGCATACTTCAGTTACCCACTTTCAACAATAAAGTGGACCCTCCAAAAAAAAAGAAACAACCCAAGCAGAAAATATGTTATACAATTAATTTACTTATAAGTTAATCAACAGGAGAAATATCCCAGGTTTTATTTACAGATTGGACTGTCACCAAGTCCTGGGTACTCGTCTTGGAGCTTTAGCAAAGCCTTCTTATCCATGATGACCCAGAACTCGACTGCAGTAGGTATTCAACAATTTCCTCTGAGTATAACTATAAGCTATATAAAATTGTGTAAAGGAAATATATTTGGTCAAGAAATAGAAAAGTTATCGGAGGTATTTTATTTTTCAAATCCTCTTGTTCTTATGTGTTGCTCCAATTCTGAATTGGCACTTGCAGTGTCACTAAGGTAGTTACTGCAGCAATCTGGGAGCAGTGGTCACACTGATATCTAAATATACCAATTTTGTTGAACCACGCAGCTTTTTTTTTTTTTTTCAGGAATATTGGAAATGAATCTGAAAAGGCTTGTTAGAAATAAAGAAATATAGTCTTCATCTTTATAATCATACCGAAATAACCCTCCAAGTTTTACTACCACCCTCACTGGATCCTGTAGCTCAGTGCAACTGAACTTCCCATTTAAAAAAAAAAAACCCACAACAAAAACCAAACCAAAAAAAACAGATAGCATTTAGGGATAAAAACATCAGACTTCTCTATAAAATGTTTTTCCTATAACAAGAAACTTGAAGAAAATACCAGAGCAGTAACTATAACAATGATTGATTAAAACTCTCATTTAGTGCCCAAGCTATTGAGAAGAAGAAATTGTCATATTTTGAACATATGAATTTTAGAAAAGATATAAATAAAACAGCAACACTGGTCCCTCAGTCAGTGCATGAGCATGTGCCCATACTGAGTGAAGAATATTGATCCGAGGGGAAGCCGAGGATGCTCCGTGCTTTTAAGAGGTGTATTCTCCCAGGCAACCTCTCTGTCCATTCAGGAAGCTCGCATATTGTTGTAAATACAGAAAACTCATAGTTACTGACAAGTACTTAGGAAAATCAGGCCATTAATCTCAACTACAATTCATTATCAGAGTTGAAAGAACGCCTGCTAATCTATATAAAAGTGTAGGAAGTTAACAAAAGGGTTCAGAGTATGAGAGCAGCCAACACTGACAACTGGGCTGGATAAGATGGTATAGGTACTGAGCGTAGTGGAGAGACATGCAAGCTGGTTGTCTGAAGAACCCTGGTTGCACCATGGTCCCTAATTTTTGTGGCGTGAGAGTTGGGATGCAGCGTCACTGGAGGTAGTCCTGTGTGTGATGTTTTCCAATATGATTAACTCAGGCTTTTGTGCTACCGCTGAAGCAGCTAAAATGTTCTTAGTCCCAGTCTGGCTCAGGAAGCTCAGCAGCAATTTTGATCCCATCCGGAGAATGATACAAAAAGCCGAGAGCACTCAGAGCCCCGGGGCAGAATCCCCGCCTGCTTAGAATAAACTCCTCAGAGTTTATTGGGAGCTAGTTGTGAGCATCATGTTATTACTGAGCATGTCTGATCAGCAGCTGCATTTTAGAGGGGTAGTGCTTGAATTCACTGCTCTGGGAAACTACAAAGAGGGAAGAGGAAAACAACGGAAATCCTGTTGCAATGGGTGGGGGGTTTGCTAATTTAAGCTAATGCTATGCCGTCGCCTCCTACACAGCCCATCATGGGCTGCATTCTCTTGGATTAACGTTTCAGGAGCGTTTCAAGCACCCTGGACACCCCTGTGCAGAGGATCCTTCAGGGACGGCTGAGGCTCGCTTAACTTTCCTAACAAACTGAAATGTCTGCTGGCGGTTCCCAGGGCTGGCAGACAGCTAAACGACATCGGAAGTCCCTGTCCTGGAGGGGCCGTGCTGAAAGCTAGAAGATACCTCGTAGTGAGCTTGTGTGGAAATCAAAGACGCTGAAATGGGTGTTTGAGAGCGAAACATTAGTTTTGTTTTATAGCTGGGGACTAGAGTCTAATGAATTTTGTAACACGTGGGGGAGACTGTGGTGACTCACACTAGGATTGTGTATTTGTGCCTAAATTACATAAACACAGTAGGATGCCCATATGGCTGAGTAGAAAGAGCTATTTAGTAAGTGAATGCACAAACGAGGTGCCCCTGATGGCAATCTTGACAGATTATCGTACTGATCTGCTGCCTAATGTCTTGGCTGGATCTCCCTGACTGCAGCAAGACCAAAAGGGAGAAATTACATTCAGTCCTTTCTTTCTTATTTCTGTCTCCAAGATGCAGCCTTAACAGTGTTAACATTTTCTTCAGGAACAGCACTGTTTTCCTGGGACTTGTCCTATATGCAACATCTCCCCTGGCCAGTGGATGTGCTTTTTGTTCCCTA
>RSEF01000001.1:37085137-37096439 GCA_003993805.1 Himantopus leucocephalus
CATAAAAAAGTCACCATTTGTGATACAATGCAGTGGAAAATAAAATATGAATATAGCATTAAACACATTTTTTCAAAATCACAGATGTTTTTCACGTACTGATTTTTCACCAGCACAACGATGTTTTGGGGCAAAATGTTGGTTTCGCAGAGACCAGCTTTGCATTTATAAACTTCAACCCACAAAAACACCTCTGAGACTTTGCATTTATGCCTTGTAGGAAAACAAGTTTTACTTTGTTTTGCCTTTTAAAAACCAACGATAAATGTTAAAATGAAGCTGCTTTTCAGAAGATGTGCCTTCAATAGAAATGTTTGGGGCCAGTACAGGAGTAAAATGAAATTCTGTAGTCTGGTTTGGGGAGGTCTGGTCTTCATGATGCAAGAGCTCTTCCTGATTTTATCTGCAAAATGATCTAATTGTGGTGAAATTGTTGCCAGTTTGAGGTTCATTTGAATGGATTAGTAGAGACGGATTCTGAGGCTTCTAATGGAAAAGTCCACTGAAACTTTGTCATTGCTTTTGAATGAAAAATGTCCTGAGCCAGTGCATGAAAAAACAAAAGAGAAACTGATTGTGGAAGAGCAAGAGCAACTACACTGTTCTGTCTGTAGTGTTGAGAATAGTTGAGGGAGGGAGAGGACTGACACAGCTTCAACTCCTGCCTCCCTGTTGCCCTGTAAGGTCTCTGTGGCCACTCCAGCTCTGAAAAGTGAACACAAATAAGGTAAGAAAGTGCTAAGCTGGTGGGGCAGGGGGAATTAAAAACCAAACCCAAAGCTGTAGGCCTGATAATCTATGAAGAGATTTCTTTTTATTAAAAAAAAAAAACCAAAACATCNGAGACGGATTCTGAGGCTTCTAATGGAAAAGTCCACTGAAACTTTGTCATTGCTTTTGAATGAAAAATGTCCTGATCCAGTGCATGAAAAAACAAAAGAGAAACTGACTGAGGAAGAGCAAGAGCAACTACACTGTTCTGTCTGTAGTGTTGAGAATAGTTGAGGGAGGGAGAGGACTGACACAGCTTCACCTCCTGCCTCCCTGTTGCCCTGTAAGGTCTCTGTGGCCACTCCAGCTCTGAAAAGTGAACACAAATAAGGTAAGAAAGTGCTAAGCTGGTGGGGCAGGGGGAATTAAAAAACAAACCCAAAGCTGTAGGTCTGATAATTTATGAAGAGATTTCTTTTTATTAAAAAAAAAAACCAAAACATTNAAAACCAAAACATCGTTGCATTTTTTAAAAAAAATGGTGTCTGATTTACCACTGCTGGTGCAGGCCACTGCAAATGGCAGTTTTGGGATCCATCTGGGATTGACCCCATCCTTGGAGAGCAGAGTTGCCGTTTTACGGTTCTGTCAAGAAAAAGTTTTCACTAACAGACTGGCCTCTGTGGGAACCTCACAGGCAGGGGCTGTCTGGAAGAAATTGCAATGCCGCGCGTTTCCTCCCCATCATGGTCATGATCCCCTTGCTGATTTGCCTGGGGCTGATTTGCCCCTTGCAAAGAGCACCTGTTTGTCTTCATTTCAGTGCTTTCCATTTGTTTCTGCTTGAAAATGCTGGTCTATAGTTTAGCGCGAAGTGAACAGCTAAAATATTTTTAGTTTTGCTGGAAGAATAAAATTTTTTTTGTTTGCTTGGCNCTGTCAAGAAAAAGTTTTCACTAACAGACTGGCCTCTGTGGGAACCTCACAGGCAGGGGCTGTCTGGAAGAAATTGCAATGCCGCGCGTTTCCTCCCCATCATGGTCATGATCCCCTTGCTGATTTGCCTGGGGCTGATTTGCCCCTTGCAAAGAGCACCTGTTTGTCTTCATTTCAGTGCTTTCCATTTGTTTCTGCTTGAAAATGCTGGTCTATAGTTTAGCGCAAAGTGAACAGCTAAAATATTTTTAGTTTTGCTGGAAGAATAAAATTTTTTTATTTGCTTGGCTTGTGTTTGTCCTAAAATAAACCAGTTTAATTACTTTGGAAATATATGTTTTTAAGTGTAGCCTTTTTTTAAAAACAATAACCAGAAGTTAAATTTTGAAAGTTTAAAAAAGCGAGAGTGAATTTTTTGATCACAGTCTATTTTTTCATGCTTTAAAATCAAAACCGTTCAGTACATTCAACATGAACTTGCACATACTTTAATTAACTAAAGTCTTCATTTTTGATGAGTAAATTATCTGTCTAAAGAATCTGACATCCTTCTGTGTGAAGGTTTGATGTTACAGAGCTTGACACTGTTCATTTTGATGGCCACGGTATTTGATCACTTTGACTAAGATTGCCTCTGTTTGGCTGAAGGGAAGTAAAATGTGTTTTTTCAAAGTGGGATTTAGGACCTATCGTTACTTTAGATGTCAGAACTTCTGGTGTGACCACATGCCACGCTGCAGAACACATGCCTGTTCTTTACTGATTTTCTTAGCGTGAGGGTTGTCTAACAGGAAGCACCTTTTGACTTGGGAGCTTTACAACTTTAGGCACTGCTCCTAATTTCTTTGTTTATTTTCTATGTGTTTTATATTCTGTAGATTTTTCTGGATGTTCAGACTTTCTTAGAACTTTGGGTTGATGTATCTTCAAAAAAAGACCAAGCACAACTCTAAAGGATTTGTTGGTGTTTCCCTGCTTTTTCTGACAAACCACAGCTGCACATGAATTTGGGGACTGCTCTATTCTTTAAGCAGTTGGTAACACAGCTATGCCCTGGGGAGTATTTAGCAAGTACAGGTTAAAGAACAGGTCTAAATTAGTTCCTTGTGCATCACAATCTGTGTCTAGAATGGAAATGCCCCATAACTAGTTAGGACTATATTCTATTCAGATTTAATGTTGACCTTTAGAATTACATGAATAACAAGGATAGTGTGGATTTAACAAATTATTATTTCAGTACTATAATGTAATGTACTATAATGGAATGAGTGGTGATCCTCAAAATTTTTCTGAGGTGACATCACATGGATATTTACAGTGACACTCAAAGGCAGTCTAGCCTTCTTTGTAATTTCACATATCTGGAAGCCATGGCTGTCACAAGCAAAATGTTACCCATCACCTGATGAAAATTTACACAGCTTTGTGTTATAACACAGAGAGAGCCCAAACATATACTGCATATCTATCACGTAAGAGGGATGCTTGTGTTATTGTTATCTGGTGAATGCTCTTCCCTCCACATGACAGGAAGAGTAGTGCCAGAAAAAAGGATAGTAGGCTGAATCTAAGTCCATTCTGCTAGAAGTAATTTGGGCACTTGTGAAGTCATTTCAGTCATTTCAGTTTATTGGGCTATTTCTTATCTATTATATTATCGGTACCATATTTGATTAGAATTGCTATGCCAGATTCAATAGCTGAGCATTATAAGACTACTGCCTAGTAAACATAGTTTATATTTGAGATAATATTGTATTTCAGCTGATCAAATCCAAGTATATTCACAACATTAATTTTTATGCTTATAGGAATTCTACCTAGCCTATTTAATATGTCGCATGGAGTTTAATTCTAAGATCAAAAACATAATCAAATTATCTTGCAAGCTCAGTATCAGTTATTAGAATTTTTTACAGTTACCCACAAGCACAGTGAAATATTTCTATACTGCTGTACCTGAACTGTAATAATCTAATGTTTAATCAATTTTTAATTTGAGATCTGTTACCTAATTTAAACTTACTTTTGTTTTTAGTTGCTGTGCTTCAAAATGGTGTATAAATGTGTCACTTGCACATACTGACTGATCTGGAGGAGTTGCCATAATAATCCTTTTAACACTTCTAAAGTTTAAGAGTGTCTGTACCTAGGGGCCTTGTTCAGGCCATTACCATAAAGGATGCAAATGACCGATACTGAGGCATGAAGCAAGGCCACAGCGGAGCCCTGGTTATGGGGACATGGGGAGAAGATGGAGGAGCTGCTCCTGAGTAAAGCTTGGGGCCTGGCTCCAAGGAAAGAGAGCAAGAGCTGAGCTTGATGCAATAGTTTTTAGCAGTTGGGTTGGGAATTGATGCTGCTTTTAATATCCACCTCTACTGAATCAGCTTGGACTGACACAACACAAGCCCTTTCAAGTAGTCCTGCGGGGCAACAAATCCTCCATGGGACAGAACTTCTTTAAGATCACAGCACAGCACGTGAATTCAGAGTCTGCTATCATACAATTAACTGCAGTATCAAGCTAGTTTGGCTCTGGAACTGCGCTTTTCTTAGTCTGGTCTTTGCTGAGCAACATCTATCAGCACTTTAAACACAGGATCCTTGAATAAACACATTAAAACTTTGCATAATAGAAACTTAACTGGAGCTAATTAAACATGACTGACATGAAACACTAGGAATACAAAAGGTGTATTCTCCAAGCGATGCCTAATTCTTCAACATCTATTGTGTTTATTTTCTTGCAAAAATGAAGTAGGACTGCCTCTACAAAGAGAAGTGAGGTTTTTTTAAGTTTCTAAGTATCACATATGGTTCCAAAAAGCTCAGTCAGAAATGCATCCACTGATTTCCTACTTCTATTTCTCTGTCAAAGTGAACAAGTAAATAAGTTTGAAAATAACTGTTTTTTTAAAATTAATGTATTCATAAATGTACCATTTGTTTATTGGTTTCTGAATGCTACAGCTGTTTTGCACAGTAAACATTCAGCTAATATGTTTTCACTTGCCAAAACCCCTCCAGAATTGTATACCCAATAGCTATTGTTTAGATAGAGGTGATGCTATCTGTAGCTGAAAATATTCAATACACTTCCCTTATTTTCATCTAAATACAGATATATGGTGAAAATGTACAGCTGAAAAAATGCGTGTGGTGGGGAGGTGAGCTGAACCTTGTCATGTCTCTTTTCATTTCCTGACCCCTCTGAGCTCTCTCAGAGTTTGATGTGTGCAGGGAAGACACAGCATGGCCCAGGGAAAGAAAGTCATGAAAGCATGTGGAGCTGTGGGTGGATAAATAATATAACTGTTCTGCAGAAAGGATTAATCTAATCACAGAATAATTTAGCCTGGAAGGGACCTCTGGAGCCACTCTCCCTAAAACAACGCAAACTCCAAAGTTACATTAGGTTACTCAAACAATTTGTTCAATTGTTTTTGGATGTCTCCAAGGATGGAGATTGCACAGCCTTTCTGACCATCTGTTCCAATATGTGACCATCCTTATTTTAATCTAGTATCTAACTGGATTTTCTTTTGCCTAAATCTTGCCTAAATGTATCCATGTTAATGAGAATTCTCTAGTTTCCCTCTGTAGTGAATAGAAAGAAAAAAACCCTCCTGAGGTCTTTTTGGACGGGACTGAACAACCTCGGGATGTGCTTCAGACACAGAGGGAGCCCATATAACACAGAGAAATGGTTATAAGGCACTTGTGAGAGGATCCTGTCTGGTCTAACAGACACCTCTGCATGTGCTTTGAGTGGACTCTTGTGAAGAACATCATTGGAGTACCTTTTTACTGGGTTGAAAGGATTCTAGCTTGTCCTTTAAATGCAGCTGTTTTTGCTGTTTGGTAGTGTTTTAGTACATCACCTTGTGTTCTCCAGCTAGTTTGCTCCCACCGCCTGACTCCTGAGCTGCCGCCTTCTTGGATGTTTGACTTTGAAACCCTTAGCTCTCACAGAGTGAGCAGTTAGTGAGTTTCCTCCCCAAAACAAGTCTGTAATTTGGAAGTCGCTATTTTCTTTAACTAGACAATTTTTAATGAGATAATTATTTCGTTCTACAGCCCATTCGTTACTCACTGATGCTATAAATGGCTCATTCTGTGGGTAGGTGCCATATATATTAGTAGTCTCTTGAAATATTTTTAATGCTATTTTTTGCTATTTCTTAGTGCTTAATTATGTATTATAGTTCATACTGCATGTATGTTGCAAATAGGATTTTTTTGTTTACCGTTTGTTAATTCCTTATACTTCATTGCATATTCATTTCTGTTTCATCTCAGTGTGAAATTCTCAAGTACTGGCATATGAGCACGATTCATGCTACAGGTCTGAAAGAACTAGGTTGAATTTAGTATTCCTTCTTCTAATAGTAGAACACTTTTAGTTTTAGCCCAAATAGTCTTTCTTTTAAAAAAAAAAAATAAAATTACTTTCTTATTTTTTCACATTAGCAATTTTACTTAGTGAGAAAAAAGGTTANGTATTCCTTCTTCTAATAGTAGAACACTTTTAGTTTTAGCCCAAGTAGTCTTTCTTTTTAAAAAAAAAAAATAAAAGAAAACTACTTTCTTATTTTTTAACATTAGCAATTTTACTTAGTGAGAAAAAAGGTTGGGTTTTATGCAGTGAACTACTGGAGGAAAAGCAGAAAACAGCATCAGAAAAGGAAAAAGGTAAGAGGAAGTACAGTAGCTGTTGAGAAAGAACTGGAAGGAGATGAATGATTTCAGCCAAGGGCTCAAAGCCCATGCAGAAGCACAGCAGCCTTGATGGAGGAGCAGCGATGGCACTGCCTGCGTTGTCAGGGGAGCATCCTGCTGTGAGGAACTTGCTTTAGCTGTAGGAGATGGGTATCATCGGTTCTCCTTTCCGAGCAGGAAAAATAGACCTAGACTGCTAAAACTGGTTTCACACTGAAGGAGCTTGGGAGCCACTTCTTCATGTCCATTATTATTAGTAATAATAATCAGCAGATGACAATAACAATAGCATCCTTATCCAAATGTCTCCAGAAATCAAGACAGCTAAGATCTGTGTGGGACTGAATCATGAAGTTCAGTCTGGTTCATGTTCAAGGGCAGTAATCTATGTTTTTCTCTTTCTTTTCTTTTATATACGTTGTAGATTTCACAAGGCTGATTGTAAACTTATTTCAGAAACAAACACCATACAAGAATATACAGAAAATATTTTTTAGTTTATTTCTTTGGTGATCTGAATCTACTTGTGCAATGGGAGAGGTAGTCTAGATGAAAGTTTTGACACTGTAAATTTTAAGGAAAAGATGTTTGGCTTTCACTTCTGGGTTAACGTGCTGGCTTATAAGGCTTTGCTTAAGAAGTTATTTGGGATTATTTTGTTTTATGGTTACATGGATTGGAATAATTCTTTTTTTTTTTTTTTTCTATCTTCTTAGGTAGGAGGAAGCTTAATTAAACAGAAACAAAGAAAATTGAAAGAAAGCAAATCTGGACTTGATAGGCCAGACACAATTGTGCTGGCAAGAGATGGATAAATTGCAACTCTTTTCCAGCACAGGGATCTGAGGATGGTGTTTCCACAAACAGCTCTCATTAAAGCTTCCCCTTCTGCAGGCAGCGTCTGTTCCCGGACTGTTTTCTGTGTTCAGCCTGCCAAGTTAATACAACAAACACATCCGCTGCTCACAGCTGCCATCATCCTGGCACTGAATGGGGCAGGCAAGTGGAAGGAGCATGGCTGAAGTCCTGTGCATGCTTCATTTCCTCCAGACATGAGTCCTGGTTGCAAGGGGATGGGGAGAGAGCAGGTGTCCATCTCCCTCTGTCCTTCCTTCTCAGCGTCTTTTGTCTCAGGCTTCCCCCCAGCCTAGACATACCTGTCCTCAACCACCTGCCCATGGTCCTTCCATTTACTCCAGCTCCTTCCCCCAGTCTTGCAATATTACCTTTGTCCAAGACCTGTCAGTCTTTCCTGAGCCTTCCCAGTTGAATCCCCCATCCTTTTTACCAAATTCCCACAACTCCATTTTTTTGTCGCTCCATAACAATTTTCACCACACTTATGGCAGTATCCAAACCAGTATTTAGAAATTAAAGTGGGGGCAAAATGGGAACTGGCAGAAGCAAAGGCCTTCAGTAATTTTAAATTATCCTTGCAGGCAAGCAGGTTAATAATTGCTTGCTCAGACTGGTCTGTTGAAACATAAAACCAGTAGGAATTCCTGTAGGAGAAACTTCTCTTTTATGTTTTTTATGCATTTTATCTGTCCTGAAAAGGTCTAATGTATTCCAGATATAGATCTACCCCAGGATTTCATGTCATCAGATTTTCCAAAGAGAACAGTCAGGTTTCATCTGCATTACAGTGCAAAACTTCTGAAGGAAAAGCCTGGCACTGCAGGTTGTTGTGTGGCCTTTCCATATGCGCCAGTTGTAAACAGCCAGGCTCATGAACCCAGGAAGCAGCAAAGAAACAAACAAAAAAACCCAAATAAAATCAATCCTTCATCAGGAGGTACACATAAACTGGTCTATTGTGTCTATGCCCTACTTGAAGCGGTAGATAAAACGCATTCTGATAAAATGTGCCATTAGTATTGCTTTTTTATCATCAGAATTAGGGAGAATATCATCAAGGCTTCTGATTTTACTGACTTTTCCCTTCTGTAACACTCAGCTTTGCATGAAGTCTCACCTCATTCCCCCCAACTGTTCAGCTGTTACAGGACGGCAATAGAAAAAGGATTTCATTTCAGGAAAAGACAGTCATAACCATGATTGAAAGTCATGAGATACTGCAAATAGATGCACATGAAGCATTTAATATTCAAGCTTTCAAGTTAATTGTATATTTTTAAAATGAGTCCAATTTAAAGAATAACTTGACTTGAATATTAAAGCAATATCCAAAGCCTTTCTTCAGGTAAAAATATGACCTGAAAAGACCCAGAGAAATTTCAAAATCCTTTATTTTTCTCAGAGAACAGTTTTGAAGAGCCTAAAGCCTACCCACCTCTTTCACATTCAAAAAGATCTAAGTGTCAAAATTTCTTAGGCTTTTGAAGGTCTTACTTTAAAACTACATAAGCGGGAACTAATGAGCTGTCCCCTCACCTGCTCTGCTGGTAGAGACAATGTTGAAGTAGGACATCCCTGTGCCAAAACACCTCAGAGGAGGGCAGTTGTTTAAAACTCTCTGGCTTAACTCAATTCAATTCCTTGTCCCCAAAACCTTGGAGAAGGAACAGCTGAATCTTTTCATTATATGGTCTGTCATTCCAGGGATCAGGCAGGATTATCGTGATGATTTTCTTGGACCTTAGTGTCTGTTAATCCTGTCCGAAGCCCTCTGGTGCTTGATGTTTTCTTATGAGGCTCTTCAGTTACGCAATGGTGTGCGCTGTCAGCAGAGACAGAGCTGCAGTGGTGCTCTTTAAATAGAAGCACTTGCTTGCTTTGGCTTTGGCATAGCTGGTGGTTCATATCTTCTTTCATTGGTAATTTTGCCACTCTAAACCTTAAGGCAGTTTTATATATAAAACAACAATATGTGTTTGATATTTTAATTCCTTCGTTGGCCATGATGGGTTTTTTTTTTGGCAGAAACAAAACTAATAGCAACTGCTAAAAAGTGATCAGGGCAGGATCGGAATAGCTCAGTAGTCCTTAGGAGTCTGGGAAAAATCCCTGTTGATCCAATGCTTACAACATCCAGATATAAGGTTTGTAGGCTGCTGGCTATGGGTCTATGGCAGCCTACTGACAGACTTAACTGAAAAATGAAGGGAGAAATAAAGTGTACCCGTCATTAATGAGGGAAATTCTTGATGCAAGTAACCATTTTTATACTAACCAGCGAGGTTTCTCACAACACAAAAGTGTTTGCTATGCCTGTTTTCATATCCTTCCATAGCCATGGTACGGTTGATACAGATGATATTCTAAGACTTGTGATGACCAAGTCTTAATAGTCCCTTCATCAAGCTCAAAATAATTTTGCTATTGGGCCAATAAGCAAATCATGACTGCAGAAAAACATCTTGGGTTACATAAATCTAAGTGAGGATGAACTGTGAATAAACACTGAGTTTGTCTGTATAAATCCCAGGTGGCTACTAACAATTTTTTCCGTAAAATATTTATATTATGTAATGTTATGTATTTATCACTTTATTACATTTCCAATTCTATGCTCTTTCTTTTTTTTCTGCTGCATTCTATAGAATCTTTTGAATATTGCTTGATCAGTTAAACAAATAATATACAAAAATATACAAAATAATAAAGGGTTTGTGCCTGGCATAACTTTTTAAGGACTTGTGCCTTTTGCCATATGTAATTTTTTATTTTATATCTGTCTTCATGTCAGCTCTTCAGAGCTGAATCTTTCAGAAAATGAGTAATCGTTTAAAGAGGAAATTTACTGGAAATATTTAATAGCTATTGGGGCTCTGTGCAAAAGCATCCCACTGACAGTGCTGTCTGTGCATTTCTCTGTAATGATACTCCTCCTCTTTCCACTCTTCCTACTTGTTTGTTACAAGTAGTAACTTTGGCAGAAAAAAAAACCCAAAAGAGAAAAGTCTGTGCTTTAAAAATCCCATGCCATGAGAGGATTTCCCCTTGCTAGAATTTTTCTCGATGACCTGTTGTGAGCAGCTCTAACAAGCCAGTTTCTTGTGGGAAAACATCTAAAAATCTGTAAACTTCATGACATCACTATATTACTGGGGCAAATGACCAACATGATGGTTTTGCTTCAGGGAAGAAATAAATTACTCTGCACATAAGGAGTGGCTGCCACTGGAAAACGCTGGCACCTCCGTCCCTGGGCAGCTGCTTCTGTGTCTCCCTGGCAAACTTGGGACTCTATAACTGTGATCGGGACCTTGCAGCTCCTTAGGAAATTACTGCTTCATCAGTCAGAGGTGTCTGAGCTGTGGCCCCTTGTGGACCTTGTGCACCGTAGCAGGAATTCCACAGAGTGCTCCCACATGGATAGAGTCCCAAATTCATATCCCAGAGAGGGAAAACAGCTCCTGGCTTAAGTGTAGAAGCTCAGTATTTCAGACAGACAAAAAAAAAGATGGGGACTGAGGGGAGAGGTGTCTCTGGCCTCAAATTGTGGTTGCACTTGGAAGCCTGTGAGAAGAGTTGAACCTTTCACCCCAGCCCCCTTACCCCCACAGAGGCCACCTTCCCATAGCTGCCTACCTTCCCCCGCTCTACTGCTCCATCCTGTGGCATCCTCTGCACAGGAGACCTCAGCTCCTAACCTCTCCTGCTGCTGAGTCCCTGCTTGGATCACACCAGAGTGTGCCATCCAACAGCAATCGACTCCTCCGTATCCTAAATCCCTTCTCTCCCAAGGGTATTCTGCCCCTCTGAACCTCTTCTCCAGCCTTTCCTCTCCTGCTATTTTTTTCCTGCACCTGGGTCTTGCATCTCCATCAGGCAGGCTCCAGCAATGAAGGAGAGTGGACACATCTAAGGTGGGTGCTGTGGGTAGCTGTGGCAGTACTGACACACTGTTTAGGCTGAGCATTTCCCTGGTTCTTTCTGGGGCTGCCAAAGGGGCTGTGGCTTGTTTGTTGGTGGCCATGGGTCAGGTACTATATTGGCAACTGGCTGGGCTAAATCTCACCATGAG
>RSEF01000001.1:37097439-37116510 GCA_003993805.1 Himantopus leucocephalus
CGGATCTCAAAGAAAGACTTAATGATCTGCAGTAGAATTTACAATATTTTCTGAGTTGACTGAGTTTCAGGCAGCACAATGACAAGATCAGTGTCAAATTAAGGGAAGGACCAAAGAGGATGGTGCAATTGAAGGCTCTTCACTGAGAGGATTTACTGCCTGACTTGGTCTTCTGGTTAAGTGAACCGGCAATGCCAGATTGTCACCTGATTTATGTCAACAAGGAAACCACATGCTGACAGCCAGATTACCTTTTCTACCTAGAATATGGATGAAGGAGGTCACACTGGCACTTATTCTCTTTCTGATGTGCTGGGGACACTTGGCTGAGAAGCAAGAAATTAGATCCCAGTTCAGTCCTAGAGGGGAGGAGAAAAGTGAGGAACCTATAGATCCCACCCGGAGCTGAAGCCGGGGGTCCTTGCAGTGTTCTGGCAGGAAGCATCGTCTGCCCCTCTGTGCAAAGCTTGCTCAGTGTAAACAGGAACAGAAGTCCTGGGAGAGTGAAAGAGAGAAGAACTGGGGAATGAGAGGCTCTACTGCCTGCCCTGTGGGGGTTTGTGAGTTTATGTTAGGTAGCCATTGGGAAAACCACAGAAGCACCAGGGAGGGAAGGAGCCATTCCTGAGTGACAGTCCATTTGCAAAGGCACGAAATTATGCTTCTGCTGAGACCTCTTCTCTGGTTTTGGCTTCCTCTGCATCCCTGTCAGTAGAGCGGTGCAGCTGCAACAAAGAGCATTAGAAAGGTCTCCCTCTGTCTAATGTGTCACCAGGCGATTAGGACTGTCTCCTGCAAACTGACTGGAGGCAAAGGAACTAGGTCCCACTTTATGTCTGGGCCCATTAAACATCACCCCGCACTTGCTGTTTCCTTTAAATGATGGTGGCCGGGACTGCTGAATCCTGTGCTTCAGCATCGGCACTCAGAAGACACCAAATAATTTGGGATGTTCCAGGGACGTAACACTAAGAATCACCTAGTTCATGAATCACAAAACTTTAAGCAGGAGATAGGTTTCATCACCCTCAACAACAGATTCTTTTGGCATGTGCAAAAGCACAACTTCAAAGACAGAAAGCAGTTTTCACTGAAAAATGCAGATACATGTATTGATTCAGGCATCTGAAAGAGCAAAGTAGAGATTTTCTAGTTTGCTTCTCTGAATTTAGAAATCTAGGTGGAGATTAGACATATAAGCAGTATTCTGGATCCTGTAAGGTGTCTTTGGGTTCTTTAAAAAAAAAAATAATTACATGATTTAAAAATGTTATCCACCTACTGTGAATCACTTTTGCTACTCAATTCTCAAGCTGCCCCAAGATGAACAAGGAGCTGACAGCTTTCTATTGTCAATAAATAAGCATTGCATATTACTACTTGATGTAAATGCAAATAGAAAGGAAATCGGTTACTGCAAAAACACTATGAAACACAGTGGTACAGACAATCTGAGATGGGTTTCTGGCATCAGCAGCTGCAGGTTTTAAAATTATGTCCAAACAGGTAACAGCTCAGAGAACAATTCACAGCACAGAGTGTACTTTATGTAATACACTCATCTCTTACTTGCTTCTGAGATCTTAATAGTTAGAACTAGGTAAGAAATGATACAGCAATTCATTTAAGGTACTTTTAGTAAGGGACAGACATGAGAAAGATAGCATTTAAAATTTCTAGATTAAAAATAGTCAAGGGCATTTTTTCATAACGTATCTTTTGTGATTATAAGTAGAAACCATAATGAGGTGACAGAAATATCTTGGTTTTGATTAGATAATGGTAACAAATCCATATTTAATTTGGCATGTACTTTAGACACCCAAAGCCTTTTTCTGGGAACAAAACATTTTTTTATAGTTTTCTACTAATTTTAGGGTTTTAAAGGTGACAAAGTACTTTAAAAATAAACATTCATTGTTACTAAGCAGCAGCTGAGAAAAAATAATTGGTGTCATAGTTGTGTGCTTTGCTTTGTTCGTTTGCGTTGGTGTGATGTGGCTTGAAAGAAAAGTCACACATTTGTTGGAAAGGGACAAAAATGAAGAGCAAAAAAATATTTTGGGCGCCATACTTCTGCGTGCAGGAGATATTTTAATGAGTGCATATTCTTATTTAAATCCACAACTTGTTTAGTGGTCATATAGAAATGGTTATGTTTAGACCTGCCACCATTGTTGAAATTTCAGTTGATATTTTAGCATTCAATAATTTGAATAACAAATCTAGTGACATCTTTTACAAGGTATGAAACAGGTTCATTATTAACTAAGCAAAACACTGTGGTATAAGTCTGAAGAATGAATTCAGCAATTCTGCTGTTTTACTAGGATTTATGATGTTGTGTCTTATAAAACTACAAAGGAAATAAAAATGTGAAAATAATAACCATAAAAGTCCTTGTACGGTCCAACGAACAAGTGAGATGAAGCTAAACTCTGGATTTTAGACAGCCAGGCTATCTTCCTTTCATGGTTACTTTAGGGTTTGGGAATTTTTTTCCATGACAGTTAAGCAATGAAAAATTAGGGTTATATAAAATTAAGACGCTTTTGGTATTATCATAAAATAGTATTTTTGGAAACCCTCATGAATTCCCTGGCACAGAAGAGAGCTGCCCTCATTTCTCATACGATCCTAGAATACAGAAAAAAGTGACCAAAATGGAATAAAAGAACAAATGCACAGGAAAAGTCCCGCAAAAGGAAAATGTTTCTATTCCCTTTAAACGTTGGGACATACATTACATACATAGATTAAAAATAAGTCATAATTAGTATATAATTAAAGATAGCTTCTCTTAAAACCTACAGCTAAAGAACAAACCAGAATAAAGTAAAAAGGTACTGAAGAGAAAAACACAAAGGAAGAAAACATTCTGTCTTTCCTTTTTCTTTTTTTCCTCTTTCTCTTGTGGATATATACTGTAGGTCCTTTACAGTTCTGTCTTAGTTTCTCAGATTCTTGATGTTGCAGCTGAATGTGGAAACACAGCTAGAAAGCTGTAGTTCTGCTTTCCGTCAAGATCCTGACAGAGCACATGTTTGTCATGTAAATATCCCCAATACATGCTGCTGGTGAGAAGAAATTAATCTTTTAGATAGCATTGTGCAGCTCAACTAGGCACTGGAGGGAGAGGCAAGACCTTTACTTGGAAGAAGTTTATTATTTATATAGCACCGCAGGTGCACATGGTCTTATGCACTAAATCAGCAGCACTGGCCAAATGTGTGTCTTGCTTCAAAGGGCTGCTAAGGCTGTGTACATCTCCAAATAATGACTGGTTCAGGGAAGGAGAAATTCATCAGTGCCTGGAGTGGGGCAGGAAATCTCCTATTGGGGTGACAGAGAAGGCAGGATGGAGGGCACAGGAGGTGCTGATTGGTGAAATATGCCCAAACACAAACTCCTGCTGCTGCTTTTAGGGTATGGGATTACACATCTCTGATGAAATCTGGAGGAAGCTCGAGAGGGACAGGATTTCTACTGGCATCAAATTGCCCCCCTGCAGCTATTGCTAGTTTGGTATTAATTCTCTTGAACCATGAAAGCAATCTGGCTTGAAGCGTAGGTTAAAAATGTTCATCTACAGTTAGATAATGGAGCAGCTAAGAGCTAAGTAACAAACTAGTCGTGCTGTGGCCTTCTGAATAGCAAGGGTAAGGTCAACGTGGCTATGCTCAATGGAGTAGCTGGGTTACCCACATGCTTCCAGCAGAACCCCATCCTCTGTGAGTGGTGATACCTTCTTGATCTTTCATCCTTTGCACAGGTTCTCCTTATTTAGCAGGCATTGATATGACATAGATTTGACTTCTTGCAGTGAATTTCGAGAATATGTCCTCCACTTCCACTAGGCCAAATGATACTAAGTAATGATGGCAGTAAGTAGGTAGACATAACTGGGGAAGATTTAGTGGTAGATGTCCCCATATTAGGATGAAGTGTGCAGGTCTACACTATTCAGCTGTGTTGTAGTCCATCTGTAGTCATTCCAGTCAATCTTTCAAGTTAGTAATTTAGAATAGTCAATAATCTGTGGAGCCAGGAATATCCGACTGTTAAACCTGACTTGGTGGCTGATTTTCCATGATGTACCTGGAAACTCACTAGAGGACGGCTTTTTAAAAGTGTTTAGCTGCCTAAAAACCTCAAAAATCTGGCTTCATGGTATTGAATTGGTCAAAGTGATCTCTTTCTTCCAAATGCTAGAAGTGACCAAAATAGGCCTGTGTGCAGCAAGATGTTGTACAGGTGTTCCTCAGACCATGGTAGGAGAACAAATGGATTCCCTAACAGGAACTCCAAGTTCTTTATATTTCATCTATCATTTAAAGTCATAAATATATGTGTGCGCACCTGATTTTAGAAGGGCTGGTGACCAATGCTGCCATTGGATTCAGGAAGGACTCCAGATTCTTGTACCTTTTGAAACAGGCTCGAGCTATTGCATATCAGGCAAGACAAGGCAAGACAACTCAGCCACTCTGAAAACACTTTTTTACAGCTTTTTTCTTCTCCATAAATAAACATATCTCAATTATCTTACAAATATGCTGCAGGGATTAGTTATCCACTGCACAGAAAGCTTTCTGAAAACCTCATACCCACCTCAATATTAGTATTGGAAATGTTGTTATACAGTGACTGCATTGATAGTTTAATCAGTTATAAAGATAGGTAATCTGTGACAATTTAGCAGGGTGATGATAGCCCTCTCTGTTATTTACCATCCCGAGCATCACTTGCTGCTCCAGGCATGCCCGGTAGCTGTGGTAGCTTCTGCACTGCTCATAGGTGTTACACCACCTTCCCCTGTGCTGAATGATTAATTTTTCATGACAACCATTTTACTTATTTACAAAGTTATAGTTATACTTAGTTATAAAGTTACTTCCATTTTCTGCAGTTACTGCTACCGTAACTGCTCTGTTTTCAAGTTTCATAAAGTAATTTGTTTGGGACTAATTCAAAGACTCTTAAATTATCAGTCCCTGTATGAAGCTCAATTTTCATTTCCTTCACATTACAAAAAAAGCAGAAAGTATATCATTATTTTCCTTCAAATATACCTTTGAAAAGTCAAGCAGCTTGAGATCTCTGTAGTATTATAGCATAGAGTGGGCAAATGAACAAGCATCTAGTTTCTCTCTCAATGAAGAAAACATTTTTGTAACACTCAGGTTTTACAGATGAAATGTAATTAGAGACTTGCTATCCGTTGTATAGTGCAGAAAGCTGTCATTACTTGAATATTTACAATTCTGTAAATGAGTTCCAAAAATCTGCTGGAAAACAGACTATAGTAAATGTCTTATCCTGTTATGCCCGTTTAAGAAGACAATTACTTTGACTCCATAGTGAGTTCTTAATGACCCAGGATTTTGTTCACAAGCAGAATTAAATGGAGGGCAGATAGAAGCAGTGTACAGGTAGGGATCTTGGCCTTGCATCCTTTGCTGGTGCTTCACCTTTCTAGTATGGTCTACCATACCCCACATCATCAAGTCCTTGTCAACTCCTTCTGTGGTTCAACCGTTTCTTTATGTCCAAAACAGCAGGATGGCTATACTTTGCTACATTACCACAATGGATTTGCAACTCTTTGGGGTCAATGGAATGATTTCCATATCATATATTATGGAAATGAGGCTAGGGACAGCACCAAGATTTGCCAGCAACCTGTAATTTAATAATACTTTTAAATTTAGCAGCTGCTAGGAAAGCATCACAAAAGCTTGAGGTTTGGAGGGAGTTAGACTCATAGAATCATTTAGGTTGGAAAAGACCTTTAAGGTCATTGAGTCCAACTGTTAACTTAACACTAAACCATGTCCTAAGCATTGCATCTACACATTTTTTAAATACATCCAGGGATGGGGACTCAGCCACTTCCCTGGGCAGCCTGTTCCAATGCTCGACAAGCCTTTCTGTGAAGAAATTTTCCTAATATCCAATCTAAACCTTCCCTGGTGCAACTTGAGGCTGTTTCTTCTTGTTCTATCATTTGTTACTTGGGAGAAGATACCAAGCACCACCTCGCTACAACCTCCTTTCAGAGTTGTAGAGGCTGAACAACCCCAGTTCCCTCAGCCTCTCCTTGTAAGACTTGTGCTCTAGATCCTTCACCAGCTTCGTTGCTCTTCTTTGGACATGAAGTGAAGGGTATTTGAAGATCGAGTCACACCTGTTGCTTAACCAGAAGGAAGGCACACTGGCTAGCACTGCCATGGCTCTGTGCAAAGCCCCACTTCCAGCTGCTGTTGGGTTGCTGGTAGAGGAGGAAGCTGTTGACCAAGTAGAGAGAATGTGCAGCTGTCAAGCTGCTCTCTGAGCTCCTATAGGAAACAGCATTTTGCCTTTGTGCAAGAGCGTAGCACACTTTGAGTTGCTGCAGGAGTGGTAATTTGGATGTCAACTTTCACATGCTCCCTCTTCACCAGAGACTGAATGGGTACAACACAAAGACTCCTGAATACATGCCAACAAGTTAAGTGTACCCTATAAGGGGTCTGTTTATTTGTTTAAACTTGGGTTTAGCCATGTACTTGCATTCCAGAAATAATAAAGCAAGGAAAGTAAAATCCTTGCAGTATCAAAGAGTAAAGACACATGTCACATTTGGGATTTTGGAAAAGGAACTATGAAGTTTGTAAGACCGTATTCCCAAGAGAGGATTTGTTACTCAGAGGTCTACTACTACATGGGAAGTGGCCATTAGAAGCTGCAGCCTTAATGGCAGCCCAGAGTTTAGAGAACTCTGAAGGGCAGCAAATCAACATCTGATCCATGATTAGTTCAGTATTACTAGAAGAGAGCCCTGGCGCTATCCGTCTTCCAACTGCCAAGAGCACATTTACTCTTCTGGGAAGGAATTTCCAAGCTGCACAAATATGCTCATCAAAGGCTGGGGCAAAATTGTTTGCCATCCCCATCAATCTGAAATCAGTTAGATGTGTTTTTGTAAAGTGAAGCTGCTCATTATCATTTCCACTGGTGGAGACTGACAATGTGTGACAGTTTGTTGTGATTAAGAGATAAAATTTGGAGAGAAACCAAGGCTGTAAAATATTTCAAGTCAATGCTAGAAATCTGAAAAAGCCTTTAAGTGATTGTCAAGAAATAACACTGGAGAGTCTCAAACTTTCTTCTAGATTTCAGCATCTGGAGGACATATCACTATTTACATTTCTTGAGAACACAAACTTGGGCTCCCTGTTACTGTGCTGAAGATTTATGCTAAATAGTTCAAGGAGTTCCTTAGAGTTTACATTTTAGTAGTAGCACAGGTTGCTCATTTGCCTTTGTTTTCCTTAAAATTGTCCTTTGAAGAAAAATATCAGCAAGATCTAATGCTTTGTTCCGTAAAAGGACGGTTTCCAAGGCTCCCAGGTTCTGCGAAATATGCTGTAGAAAGGACTGAGAAAATTTTGTGTGTGAACTTGAGAGTGCAGATCTGTGTTGTCTTGAAACTGTTTGTCAGGATCATACCAATTTACAAAATCAAATTATATGATACTATATTAATAACTTATTAAAAATATTGTCTGTTGGCTGATAGTGATCAAGCACATGGGTTTCCCCGATGCTTGTCATACAATATATACTATTTTATTAGAATTTTTATTTACACACTGATTTTTTAAATACATTTAATATTTTGCTTTTGTTCATCTACCTGTTTCTTCATCTGAAATGCTGGAAACCATCCCTTTCACTGTTTTTTGAAGGTAAAGGACAGCTCAAGTCTTTGATCCTGTCTTCAGACCTCTCCATTGCCCTGATGCTGTGCTATCTGACCCTCCATTTCACTGAAATAATGTCAGTCTTCTGTGTCTTTGACTTCATGAATTTATAATTCAGCCCTGGAAGGGGTCAGAACTGCATTATACCTTAGAGCTCTCAGTCATTTGGGTCGACATGAGAAGAGACAAAGCTGGGTGCAGTCCCGAGACTCAATTTTAAGCAAATCAGAGTTTCTTTTTGAGGTGATGTAATCTTAAATTTTCCCTAATTCCCCTCTGACTTTCTGGCAAGTTATGTCAGACCCCTTCAGGAAGGTTTCCAGGCAGTCTTGTCTGCTTGATGTTGGCTGTGTGTCATCATTGCAGTGCAAATGGGTTACTTGGGGCAGCCAGTTTTGGCAAGGAAAACCTGGTTTCATCCACACTGGCATAAAAGATTCTCCTTGACATTGAGCTGTTTGCCCTAAACTGGGCCCTAAAATAACTCCTGAGGGTAAAAAGTCTGATTGATTTTAGACCCAAAGCCAAAGTGGGATTGAGTTTAGACCCAAAGCCATTGATCCTAAGGACTTTATAGTAATCATTTGTTCATTGGTGGTGCTAATAATGCTTCTGTCTGTTGAATCAGAACCTGTGAAATGAATCAATAGGTTTGAACCCAGTTCCTCCAGGAGTGTTTGCCCTATCTCCCAGACTCTCTGTTCAGCCCTCAATATTAAAATCTATATGAAACCAAGAAATGGTGTGAAGAAAAGCAGATGGAAACACTTTAGTTAGAAAACCCTATATTTTTGAAAGGACATGCCATTACGTTTTGGAATAAACGACTTAGGATCCTGCAGCTGAATCATGATCCCTGGAGAGTTTCAAAGATAACTGATGTCTTCAGTCCCCAATTTATCCCACCTAATTAATGCCACTCCATTTAACCCAGGCAGGAGCTTAGTCATCCTAGGTTTTCTGTGAAGTCAATGGAGAGAGACAGAGATTTTCTGAAGGTGATTCAACCTACCTAAACAGAACTTTGTAAATTCAGGAGACAAGGTCTTTTTGAAATAGAAGGTTTTAGCAATAATGTAAAATTATTATACCACTGAAAATAGCCCACACTACTGATGATTTGATACAAGAACAGGAGGTCACCTTAGTATTCTGTTAACGCACCTGGTTTTATATTTTTAAATCAGTCAATGGGTGCTCTACTTAAGTATGAATTAAAGACATCATCTCACATTAATTTAAAAGCAGGTGTTCGGAGGTGTTTTAATGGCTCATTCCTGTTGAAATCAATAAGTTCTGAAGTTCTAAACTTCAGATTAACAAGTTCTATAAAAATCAACCTTTATTTGACGGCCTATTACACATTATGCTCATATAGGATATTGTATGAATAATAAAAGTCTTAGTCATATCATTTGTATCCTTCTTCTGTGACCATAAATCAAATATAATTAGCAAAAACATGTTTCTTACCCTTCCATATCCTGTTAGAGAAAGGGTTATTGCTCTGAATGATGCCAGCTGGACAGTCAAGTTATCATCATACAGTATATTTCACCTTGAGAAGGCTCTTGTGAAAGCCTCAGCAGGTCATTTGGATGTAGGCAGACTACTATATTCAGTTCCAGCTAGACAGTGTGTATGGCATCTCTTTGATTTTGGGTTGCTTTATTCAGCATCAGCATAATTTCTTTATTTTCTGATTAATGTCCCCACTTTTCTGATTGAGGAGATCACCAGCAAACCCTGTGCATGCCAGCTGCCTTACACTTGAACTTCTCAAGAAAGAAGTGACACTGGGAATTTGCCAGTGTGTAGAGCTTTTCTGTTAGGAAGTTTAATGGGAAAGGAGAAAGAACAATGTTTGTAATCTGGAGACAAAACTGCTTGCCACGTACTTCCGTACAAGGCAAAAACAGTTCTCACCATGTCTAGTCATAAGCAAAAGAACAAGAAAAAGATAAAAAAGGCAAGCAGGAAAGTCACGCTAATGAATCAAATAACTGTTTCTCTCTTATGTCTTTTCTGTACAAGGTCAATAACATTCCTCAAGAAGCAAATCACTCTACAGAACCAGTGTTTTACTGGCACAGTGCATAGCTTTATTTTCAAGCTTCAGAGCTCTCTTGCTCATATCATTCCTCTAAATCGCCTTACTCATATCTTCATTGCTTTACCTCAAAGCCACTGCAATAAAACTCCTGAGCTGCAGTTAGGACAGATGTAATGAAGAGCAGAAAGAACATTATTTTTTTCAATTTACCATTTTACCAGTCTCAGAATTTGCCAAAAAATCCTGAGAAAGGGCACGATTCATTCAGTTTTGTTCAAAAGTTAAAAAAGGGCTTTACATGTACACCTTATGCTACATAAACGAAGAGGGTTGCCAGGGAGCCAGCTGCACCAGTTCTCTAGTTTTGTCTGCACATTCAAGCTTCTGTTCCTTTTTCTCCACCATAAAACTCCTGCAAAATTCTTAGACAAGAAGGCATCCTACTAATTCCGGACTTAAACTTGGGCTTTTTCAAATATCTACCAAAACACCAGTCTTCCTTTCTATCATTTATTCAACTCTAATTTAGTGCTTCTTACATATTCATTATGTTTATTGTGGTCATAGTGGTTGGTTTTTATGTCTGTTCCCAACAGATATTAAGAACTGCCTTTATTATACCAGTTCTACACTCATGCAAGTAATGCCTATATGCTGTATTTTCTTTGTACATTCTGCCTCTATCCATGAGTGATGGTTATTTGAGAAATAACTTTAAGAGGAAATGATTTTATTTTTGTTTTATTGATTTGTTGTGTGTCTTTCCACAAGACTAACTTCCTGTTAGGTTCTGGGCTGCCTACGTGTTATTCGGATTCCTGGACGTATTAGTAAATCTACACTTCACAGTGACTGTATCCCTCATTTTGCCTCGGCTGAGTTGTTAACCTACAGTCCTGTCATATATTCTGCAGCTTCACCAACTTAATCAAAGGCAGCTTTAGTACTTAGTAGGAACTGTTGTAAATGTGTCTCGTCTGGAAATCACTTCCTCTGACAACAGAAAATGTCTGAGCTGTAATATCAAAATTTAGTAAAGATGAATAATTTAGTTTGCATCTGGTTTGATTGCAAAAGCTGTCCTAGCTTTTCAGAAGTCTTCCGTAAAGAAGCTTCATGTTTTGTAAAATTGTAATCTAAATACAGTCTCGGAATGTTAAAAATGTATGTCATACGGATGCATTCATTTTTTTTGTATGCTCTAGCCTTTTGCAGCCGTATTGTATTAAAAAGTGACCTTATGAAAAAGGAGTGAATGTAATTAGCAATTCAAATCCCCTGTGTGTTATCCAAGTGGTAAAAAATGGCCTCAGAATATTTATGATTCAAACTCAACATGTTTTGTGAAAACTGAAGCAGTTTTTCTTCACTCTTTTAGCTTTCATGTAAGGTTTCAGCAGTTGATGCTATTTGTAGTGATTATTATTCTAAATGAGAGCACCTAATTTGTCTGTTAAAGTAATCCCTTGTGGGGATATGACCGTGTAGATGAGGCTGTAGGGTGTAGGTTGTATGATTTTGTTTACATTTTGATTTAACACCTTGCCAAGACACATAGAGAACCGGACACATGGTGAGTCCTCAGTGGAGTGGAAAACTGCACCCATTTGAATGTATTCTGTTTCAAAACAGAACGAAAAATTAATTTTCAAAACTTCTCATGGTCAGAATTCTGATACACTTGCAAAATCTCAATTTCACAGCTAAAAAGCTGTTGCAACTTTTAGATTATTATCTAATATGAAATATGTTCTTTTTATTAGAATTTCTTCAATTAAACAATTTTTTTTCTTCCTGACTCACATTCATAAAAGCTTATCCTGCTCCTGTCTGAAGGTAATGTTTAAATAATATTCACATGGAGTGAAAGTCATGGTCTACTTCAAAAGAAAAGATGAACAAGATTGAACAGTGAAACGGGTTAATGTAAAAGCAAAACATTTGCAGGAAAGTTGCAATAACTCATGCACAGCATGTGATTTTTATTTATTTTTTTCTGTTTTTTCTGGACACCTACCACATAAAATGAAGACTTAAAAAGTGCCTGTTTTTTGTTAAAAGAAAATGACTTCTTACAAAATACACTAGAAAGGTTGAGATGAACATAAACTGCCAGCTTCAGAAGCAGACTTGCTTTAACCAGTTAGCTCTCCTCATTTTATCCCCAGAAGTGCCTGTAATATGCATATACAGAACCATATATGGACAAATATATTTTAATCTGACAGAGACTAGAGACACAACCACCTGCCTTAGATCATGGCCTCTTTGGTCTTCTCTCTCTCTCCCTCATCAGGGGAAGTCTTTAAGCTGAGGTTTGACCAAATATGTCCAGCAGCAGATCTATGCTGTCATTGGTTATATTCACATTATCCTCATTGTGAAAAGGTTTAACCCCAGAAAATGGGAAGAGAATCCTGTGGGGGAAAAAAAAAATCAAGTGAAGACAGCAATTGTTTCTTTACAACATATTCTATAAACAGAGGTTTTGTCTAGTAGAAAATTAGATCGCCTTCCATAACAGAAACTCTTAACAGAAGTCTGAAGGTGTCCTCAGTCTGCATTTTGTCATTGTGAAGGCTGTCTGTGTCAAATGCTGAAGCACCCAGGATTTGAAGTACTCTCTGTATAGTACTAATAGCATCCTTAGATATGAGAGGTTTTCCATGTACTCCTGGCCAGGAAATGTATTTCAGCAGACCCAGATCTCATACATACCTAGAGGACACTTAAGAAAGTGAGTTCAGGTGGACTCTTCTTCTCTTCATTGTCTCACAAATGTAACCATAAGAGGAAAATCTGTTTGAGACGTATCTGAATACACATGTATTTACAAACTTTCATCACGTAATATAAAAAATTACTCAAGCTTAAGCAAAGAAAAAATGTGAAGCACTGAGCAAGGTAAAGGCTGTGTCTGTATGAATGAGACACACAGCATTGGAGGAGCAGAGGTACATCTGGGCTGTGCCTCTGGGGACCCCCTTGCAGGGTCACAGGGCTTCTCCTTCAGGCTGGCCCCACTCTGGCCCCATGTACTGCTCCCATCAACAGCCAGAGCACAGGGGGTGATGACTCCTGGTGCATGTCCCCCTGTCTTACCCGGGAAGAGTCCCACTCCTGCACTCTCAGAACATCCCGTACCGTGAATCCAACGACTGTAAGTAGGGTCAAATGGACGGTCCCCTGAAAAGCAATTTGTAACACTGCTATAGATACTTCAAAAGTCTACCACAGCAATAGATGGGGCTTGCTTATCAAACTAGCAGTCGGAAACATTACATGGAAAATATGACACTTTTGCTATGAGCCTTTTTGTACCAAACAGTAACCACAATATTTCATTTCAAAAGAGATCAGCATTTTTACTCTGGCTATAGCACAGCTTAAGCACCTTTAACTTCAGTTGACAACCCTGCTTTAAATTGCTGTATATGCTTGTACCAACCCCTTGCATACATTATATTAATTTCTTGATGTTTTGGCACTGGGCAGGAGGCTTCCAGTGATTCTACCTGTTTAACTGCAAGCAGGGCAAATATGTCCTCCTACAGATCTTAACAAAAAAATAAACTATAGTTTCATGAAGTTGCAGCAATCAAATTAAATAATTCATTCCAAATTTCAAGAGTTTTTTCGCATCCTGTCTTGGAGTTATTGCTTTCTTTTAAATGTAAAGTATCACAATCTGGCCAATGCTGCCTGTGCTAGGGATGGATAAACAGGAATGACAGCTAGTTTCTTGCAAAATGCAGAATCTTTAAAATGTGCTTTATCTTCTCTTTGGTTTGCTGGAATATTTTCTGGTGCATGCCAACATGAGTCTAATCAAATTATCAAAGAAGTCAAATCCTACTGATTTCAGTGGGAAAAGTTTCAGTTTTGGTTTTGAGTATTTAGGAAAGAAAATTTCCCTTCTTGATATAAAGCCTTAGGAATTTCCTCCCTGCTTCCCTCTCTCCCTCCCTCCCTTTCTGCCTTTCTGCCTTTCTGCTTGAGCTAGGCAGACTTCCTACAGTCCATATCTTTTCTTCAAACACCCAGTGCATCGTATCTAATGAGGAAGGAGGATCTTTTCATAGCATTCAGTATTTGTAGCATTCTAGTTATAAATTCTGTGGCTATCCTACTAAATTATACAGTTTGATCCTTTTTCTTATTCACTTTACTAACATTCTGACTTTTAACTACCATATAATTTGCACTAATCACAAGATTCCTGAAAAAACGATAGCGAAGTCTAAGAAATGTTTAATGACAGCCAGACACAGAGAATATTGCAGTAAGTACTTACAGAAGGAATTTCTGAATTTAAAAAATAGCTTTTTCACTTTCAGAGCAGGTTTTAGTTTTTCAGAGAAACTGATTTTTCAATCAGACCTTCATAAACCAATGCTTTTATCAGAATCTGAAAGAAAAAATAATTTCTAATGAAATTTCAATTATATGATTTTTTAAGATTTCCCCATTACAAAAATTGTTTTCTGCAGACTCCAATAATCTACTTACTATGTATGATCTATAAAAATTCAATTATACTGATGACTTTTGTTTGAAACAGCCATAAGTCTTTTCTAACTTATTTCCTAAACAGACATAATTCTTTTTTTATGTAATTTCTTATCGTCTTAATTTAAGAAGATTTTCCTTGAATTGAATGTCCATGATCTTTCTGGATCTTTGTTTTTAGTCACTTATTTCTTATTTTAAATCTTCTTCCCTCCTTTAAGAACCTCGACACTTTTAAGACTTTGTATTGATTCATAGCCTTTAGTGCTTTTCTTTTTTCCATTATACTCATGTACTCATGTTTCCTGTTTTATAATCTCTCTTTCAGTCCAAAACACAGCTGGATGAATTCACCCCCAGGTCAATCTCTATATATAGGTTAAAATGACAGACAACAAACCTTAACCAGCAAAGAATGATACTCACTTCTTGCTTTGGACACAACAATATTCTTGTACGTCTTCAGCCGTGTTCTATTACTTCAGCCTATAGTCAGCACACCCAAACTAGGTGTAAATTACCTAATTTGAGCATGAATAACTGAACATCAGTGGTTCCCAATACTTTCTGATTTTTATAACCTTTTCAGTTCTTGGGCTGAGGCACTGACCCCTTTATAGTGCATTTAGTCTACGGACAACACGTTTCCTTTTTCTAGATGCCTTTTCCAGAACATCCACATATTTCCCATTGCTCATGGATTACAATTTGCAAATCACTGGTTGCAGCAGAGCTAATCGTCACTTCTTTAAATAGTGAGCTCTGAGCTGCACTTATACATTATTTTTTTTCTACATATGCAACAACACTGCTTTAGAAACAGATTTTGATAAATTGCAATTGATGACAGATATGATAATTACTTCAATATTCCAAAGCTACTCTAAAGCTACTTATCTTCTCCAATGTTATTAGGCTGAGAAGTAATGGACTTCAATGAGACCTTTCGGTTAGATATTAGGAAAACACGTCTAACAGGGAAGACTGTGAAGCAGTGGCAGTAGGTTGGTTGCAAAAACAACAGAGCATCATCACAGGAGACCTGAAGAACAACCCAGGCAGATGTCTGTTAGAAATGGTACGAGTATTGTTGATCCTGCCTTGCAGTAAGAATATAGACTTGATGATGTACACCTTTCTTTTTACTGATTTCAGTTGTTGCAACTTTCTCTCTAGGCAGGAGACACGGATATGAAGAGCTTTATAATGATAGCAGTACTTTTCACAAGCAGAAGTGTCATCAATAAGGAGCTATAAAGGCAGAGCTCTATTTTTTGGTAAGTGCTATTTTGCTTTCTGCACCTAAGAGAGCTTGCTGGCATTGGTATACCCTAGTAGAGATGTAGTTTATAGTATCACAGAATGATTAAATGTTGGTTGGAAAATTACCACTGGATGTCAATATGGTACTTCTCTATAGTTTAGAGCAATTCTCCTAGTGAAATTAGATAGTATGCTGGAGTAATTATGTGAGGTGAAGTAATGTTTTGCTACTAACCTTTGGCTACAAAACACTTTTTGTTTGTACATGTCTTTTGGGGGCTTAGGTTGTGTGTTTTTTTGAATACCCAGCTGATGTAGACAGGCCAGCAAGACACATAAATACAGGTCCAGCCGGCCATATCAATACAAAATTCTGTGTGTAGAGAAACTCTCCAACTGGCAAAGACCATGCATAGGCCCTTTCAGGTTACTGGTGTAACTACAAGAACAATCCAGGCATTATTTTTGAACCTATCTAAAAAGTCAAATTCCTCAAAGAAGAGCTCTTGTGGCACCTGGATGGACTGCAATGTAGAAAACCCTGGTCTCTCCCTTAAGAACATCACTACACCCTTCCTCATCAGTCCTCCTGAGACCCTTGGCAGGCAGAAGCTACCAAGCTTGATGTTGTGCCACCCGCAGAGCTCAACTTCTCCCTGAACCCATCCTACCATCTTTGCAGGGTGCTGCTTCAAAGCCATACCGTGGGAGCTGACTCGACTGCACCCTGCTGTGTGCCCTGGAGCTTTCCCAGCCACAAACCATGAGAGAAGTAAGTGCAATCACAAAGTTTTGTGGGTTAATCCTTGCAAAGTGTCACCCACAGCAGACAGCTGCTATTTTCTGTCATGTTTGCAAAATGAGAGCAGTAAACATAGCAAAAATATGTCAAGTTGATAAGTAAAAGGAATTTTTGGTACATTCCTTTGTGCTAAACACAAACTGCAAAATTATTTACAAATTAAGTCTTCAGAACTTTACAGCTCAATATTTTATTTTCTGCTGGCCCAGAAAAGGTAGTCAATAGAACTATTCATGGTGTTAATATATATATACATACGCATATAGGTTTAATGTGTATACATATATGCATATATGCACATACACGTTCATGTATGTATATACATATATGTATATATGTACATGGGGAATTTTACATATGTTCATTGATATGAACCTAAATTGGTTCATTTAGGGAAGGAGCATCTGCAGTGTCATTGCCTGAAAAGCATACTGGTAATGTTTGCAAAGCTAAGACACTGGGTGGCCTGCAAGCAGGTAAAACTAAGTGATAAGTAAATAAAACAAGTAATGCAGGTTGGAAGGAATATCCGTGAGCCTCTCTTTGTGGTTGATCCTGTGCTAAATGTAACCCGTCAGGTAAAAAGCCTTGAAATCATTCTGAAAACCTCTGCTTTACTGACAAAAGCAAAACTCTTCGATTTTCTAATGTTCCCTTATAGGAGATACAGATGACCTTTTCTCATTCTTTTTTCTGAGAAGCTCCAACATCGCCGCTGTTTGCAGCAAGACTTTGAAATTTTGCAGAAAGGAAAAAAAAAAAAAAAGAAAAGTCTTTTCTTTGTCCTAGGAAATTCTGTTTCCATTTTGTGGAGCTATCACCTGTTAAACCAAATCACTGGCCCCTATAGAACAGCCCGTACTAAGAACCTCTCAGAAATGTGAGATGAGCCGTAGCGAAGGAAAAGAGTCAGCCCTGTTATTGAGTGTATACCCTTGGCCCACGCAATGAGCCACAGCTTCCCTCCTTATCCTGCCCCCATTGCACCTACATATTATGGTACAGACTTCAGCTGCAGGATTACCTGGGTTTTTTTTCCGAAGTGACTTGAACCCATTCACGAAGCAAGAGGCACACAAGCTGGAGTCAAATTAATGTTGCTCCTACATGTTATCTATAACTTTGGCTTACCCTAACTTCTGAATGCCTAAATTTACAATATACATAACTTTGCATTCTGTTTGCTTGTGGACCTGTGTAAATAAGAGGATGCAACAAAATATAAAAAAATTCTTCTGGTATCTTTATAGACTTTGCTGAAGTGACTGCATAAGGCATCAANGTGACTCCATAAGGCATCAAGGGTCTTCAGTTCTCATTATTCTCTTTCAAAAACAACAAAAAACCTGCAGGAGCAGAAGTTCTGAAAGGCAGCTTGTTAAAATCTGATACTTTCCTTCTGCTCTCAAGTCTCAGAACTAGCAGCAAGTTATTTCATATTTATATGCTCTGGAAATTCTTTTGACTTTCTCCAAATCGTGAGCAGTTGGCAAAGCTAGCCTCAGGACTGAAGGGATAATTGCACTGTCTACATTTCTTTTATCCCTGTTTTAAAAAGTCATTTACCATTCAAGTGGATTTAATAAAACACATGGTTGATTATAAAGGTACAGTTTAATAGGATCATTTTCAATAATACAACTAAAACCTTTATGATAGTTAATCATGTAAATCTGCTCTAAAAGTTTAATCAGTTTGGACTTTCCTGCTGTTGGCTGATTCAGAGGTCCTTGCCCATCTGCACAGTTCGCTGTAATGCAGTAGGTTGGAAATTTGCATACATGTACTGCAGTTATACATGGACTCACACTCATTACTTTTCTCTTAGATATTTGAGTGCTCTGATAATCCGTCTTGTGGAATGCGGTTCAGAGGTTTTCCTTCAGAAGAGAGATGCACGTAACTTAATTGTTGTAGAGAGGTGCAGAGAACCAGGATGATACCCCAGAGGACGACGGAAGCTTGTAATGCAAAGGTAAAGATATCTTGGGTGAAAATTGGTAAGCTCTCCTTCACTGCCTGTGCATTCTACAATCTTGTGCAAAATAACAGTGCATAATATCCTCTTATAGCTACTGGATATATTTATGAGAGGACTTCAGTATGTAAAGCAAGGTTTAGGTAAATCCTGAGCTGGAAGCCAAACACACTCCAACTTTCCTCCCAGCTGCAGGCTTATGAGGGAAACATCTAGATGTCTTTTGTGCTGAGCATCCCACTTCTTACATGTTGCCCCAGCCTGAATGCCTTGAAGACACCTCTGAAAGTGTCATTCGATATTCTTGACCTCAAGGTGTGCAAGAGACCCTGCCCTGCCGAGAGCTGAAATTCCCTGAACATTAGACCACTCACAAGGGGATATATAACAGTAACCAGATGATGGGGAACACTGTGTGCCCATCACTAGGAAAAAGTAGTGACCCTTGTCTTTTTTCTGGATATAGTCATAAATGCATAAGTATATTCTGAACATAAGTATAAAGTCAAATATTTCAGGGAAAAAAAGAGCTGGTTCAGAAAACCTGAAGTGCTTGTCCTTGGCTTTCATGCACGAGCAATTAGCCATTGTGGGAAAATAACAGAAGATTGGTGAGGAGGACTGTAAATGTGCTCAAGTGACTCACACCTGAGGTGCTGGACAACACATATATCACCCTAGTTGTTGTTCAGCCTTGTATGCTTGCAAGTAGAACATCCAC
>RSEF01000001.1:37116520-37132073 GCA_003993805.1 Himantopus leucocephalus
TTTTTTTTTTTAATTTGATAAGTATTTTTCAATGAAATAATTAGCAGGCTGTGCAGAGTTTGGGATATATGTGCCTGGATGGGTGCAGATGGATGCTATCTCATTTTGCCAGTATTTGAACTGATCAGAGATGTGCCAGGTTTGACCCAGGAGCCAATTTGCCACAGTGCCATATCTCAATGGCAATCCATAAACCTTCCAGACTGTGATGAGGAACCCACTTCTGTCTACATCCCTTCTGTAGGCATATCCTACACACAATATGTAGACATATTGTACACTGTAAAATATGGACAACAAAGATGGTGGGGTTTTCTTCTCTTTACCTTCTCAGAGCCCGAAAAATACCTGCAAATTCTCTGCCTATCTGTGTCAGCAGATGCTAACGTTGGGTTTGTTTGTTGTGAGTTTCATACATACCTATACAGAACTGCTGTAACACGGTAATAACTACTTATTTAGAGGCATAGGGATCCCCCACGGAGAAATCTGTTGTGTGTCACAATCAGATAAACAGCCCCATGCAAGCCACTAGCTATATGCTCATTAGGATGGACTTCTCTCTTCAAGGACATCTACAAATGCAGTATAGAAGGAAAAATTCATTATGTTCTGTGCCACTGAAAGACAATAAATAAATAAGTGCATCAAAGATTTTGTCTGAAAGTTATTTTAGCTTTTCCTACCTTACTGCATGTGAACATGACTGAGAACTGAAAGGGGGAAAAAAAGAAAAACAGGAGACCAAAATTTAAGAATTTGTTATATTAATCTTCTATTTTCTTTTACATTCAATAATAAAATATTTTTGAAAGATTTCTTTTTCTAAAAGTCCATTAAAAACAATTATCTTCTCTGACAACAATAACACTTGAAAATCCATAGTACAAAATAATAATAAAAAAGTATCAACCCTTGTCAGCAGAAGAAACCCCAAAGGCCAGATGATGAACAGGTTATGAAAACATTTTGCACTCACACTCATGCCTTCGTATAATATGAGTTACAGAATGGAATCTGAAGTGATTTGCTTGGTATCCTTTTCTTATAACTACTGTCTGTCACAGATAAGAGATAGAAATATCAGATGTTTGTGACAGTATAATTTCACCTACAGACATCATATTTTGAATTACTGGAAAAAAAGACTTCTAAAGTGTTTTTCTTTCTTATGTTATTGTTGTAATTCACTTGCTATGAAATGAATTGTCTTATTGATAAAGGTACAAATCTAAGTATGAACATGAAGAAGGTTCTCCTTCGGGTGTGACTGGATGCAGTCTGCTGTTATTAAACCTTTTAATAATTAAATACAAGGAGCTATATTAAAATACTATTTGGGTCCTTGACTTAAACTTAGAAAAAAACAAGAAATGCAGCAATAAAGACATCTGCACGGTCCTTCTCTCACCTAATATTATTTCTTATTGACCAAATCTCAGAAGAATGAACGACTGATTAGCCTTATATATGCAGGATGGGTTATAGAAGGGAAGTCTCCATGGATGTTGAATTTCTCTTTTCCTGCATATTGTCTTGTTCTGTTCTGCTTTGTTTTCATTTTGATGATCTGATCTGAAGAATCAGATCTGGGAACAGTCACGCATCTACTTACATCTGAATGTGTATGGGTGGTATTTATAGACAATCAGACATTAGTACTCAGACTAGGCTGGTAGCAGTACTACTTCGAGGAGCGTTCCTGTCTTTTGTATGAAGATTTACTTCCTGATTCCCAAAGTGAATTCAGAAGACTGCTGCTTGTCCGCAGAACTCCAATGGGATGTCTGCACGTATCTGGGGGGCAATATTAACCCAGGCTTTTAGAAGGGCTCTCAGAGAAAACTTTGAGGGTGATGGTGCAAAGTAATCACACAAATGACGGAGAGAGTAATCTGCACCAGCTCCCTTGGCTGCAGAAGACCACTCAGCAGGCATAAACACAGACCTCTGACTCCTGCGCATATCTTTTGGCCAATATCTTCTGACAGGGGCATCTGCGAAGGATAATTTTAGTGATCTCTGAATGGTGTTAATAGTAGAAATAAAATATTTTGTGTTTGGTAAGGGTGCTGATGTATAGAAACAAGACACTCTTGTCTGGTAGCTGGAAAACAGATCTGTCCTTTGGCCTAGAATACAGTAACTTGTTACCACCTGATATTTCTTCCGATGAAGAGAAAATAAGTTACCGTTTGGACCTTGACACTTTATGAGGGCTTCCAGGAGTTATACCTCATCAGGGGAGCCGACATGTTATGACACACTGGCAGAAATGTCCAACAAAACATAGTTTTTGCAGAATTTGGATTCTGTTCACATAAGTGAAACTTTTTATTTTTTCCTTCTTCTTGAGCTGTCCCTGCAGAGCTGATAAATGTACAAGTCTGTCTGAACACCTCATCTGGAGAGTAATCCAGACGCACACAGAGCTATAAGGGATGGATGTCTAATCCAAGTTGCTGACTGGAGTTGCAATAAAATGCTCACAACTTTCTGCAATTGTGTACTGCTTAAAAATAGCTTGGGCTAGCTTTTAGATATTTACTAGGTATTCCTCAGACATGTAAGCCTGCAGATCTCTCCAAATAACTTAAAGCTTTTTTAATGTTAACTTATTTTTCAAAGTCAGCACTCCTGTGCTTTGTACAAACAATACTCTCTTCTTTGGTTTTAAGAGCAGTTTTGTTTATCGCAACATCTTTCGGTACTGCCAATGCCTATCCGGTCACATGTTATTTTGCTGTCAGTAAGGTGAGGGTTATTCAAAAGAGAAATCAAAATGATACCTGATTAACAGCAAATATCAGAATACTGTTTGCTGATCGTGATATTTTTGGCTGATAATATCTGAGGTCAGGTTTACAGTCATCTCAAAATATTTGAAACCTTGGATGAAGTACAACCACCTGTCAAAGCACGATGTTCTCACTAATCAGAAATATCAGCAATATTTCCCAGATAAATTCAGGAGAGTAAGAAAATACATTCTTAAGTCTGTTCCATAACTATTTTGTGTGCAACTCAGCACCATACAGCACAGCTGGTAAATGAGTTTAAGATATTTCTAGGCATAATAGAAGAAACCTGAAGTGGAGCCAACAGGACTGAAAGTTTTCAAAGCATTATTAAATACATGGAATGCTATCTTAAGCAATAATTTTTAAGAATTGTAGCTTTGTCAGAACTTTTCAATGGAAATGAGTGGAGAAAAGGGCTATAAAGGTGGTTTTGATCCTGTTTTCTCAGCTTATTAGAATAACTCTCCTAAGACTAGTGGATGACCCACTCAGCAGATGAACTGCAGAGGTCAGAATTTCAGTTCAGTTTGTGTATGCACACACGACTTGAGAAGTAAGCACTGAACTTCATCCAAATTATTTTTTTAAAATGAACCTGAAAAAACAGTTTGGAAAATCTGACAATGAAAGTTATCTCCCGAGATTTCAAGGCCTTTCTGCTTCTATTAAACTAAGAGCTTCTCCCAAAATATTTTGGCGCTTTTAATACTAGCAGAAAGAGGACCAGGAAGTGTGGGGATATATGAAGTTGAAAGTAAGTGGGAAACAAGAGTGGTCTAAATACTTTTGACCTGTAATAAGTCTTGGAGTCTGGTCAAGTTTGGAGTGAGGTTTTGCATCATTCATCTCTTTAACTGGCTGGTGAGCCCATATCTATATTAATGGGAACTGCATACAGTGTGTTCCTGCTGTGATCTCAGAAGGATCACACAGAAATAACATAATTTCCCAACTGGCTGTTGCAATAGCTATGCTTATGTGGCTTGAAACTGATCTTGTTTTCACCACAATGTAGTGCCAGGACAGATGCAAACTCTTGTTCAATGTCAGGTCTTTCGGGGTAGTGCACCTTTCAAACAACTTTCTTACAATTTAGTAATTCTGATGCGCAATATTTTTCCTACAGGAATTACCTTACACCTTTTTTGAATGAGATTTCACCTTATTTCTGACCTCTTCAAAAAGTTAGAGGGATTAAGAAAAAAGCTCACAAATATCAAAGCAATAAAGGGAATAACCTTTTGGGATGGAATTGGAAGAATAATCCTTTCCTGCTAATATAGACTGACTAGAAGCTTCTGTCATTACAGCTGGGTTTTGTAAAAGTGTGGCTCTGTATACAGTCTCCACATAATGGCATACTTTTGAAAAAGGAGAATCTTGAGGTGAACATCAGGAATAATTTCCTGATCGCTGAATTAGAAGTATTGTCTAGTAGAACCCCACTGTCTTTATTTGATCTCCTGTACAGTCTACATAATTTGTACATCCACATACACATCTACCGATCATCTCTAAATTACTAATGTCCTTGGGGTATAGACCTGCTGTAGCACATGATTTTAAAACTCTCTCTGATTTTGTCTTCTATTATAGAGGGAAGACTCTCTACAATCCCAATGGCAATCCTGGGATATTGACTTGATTTTCAGGCTGGTGAAATGTTGGCAAACTGTAGTTGAAGTTAAATACTGGAAATGTTGCTGTTTGATGCAAGGGTTGTTTGCCAAGTCAGAGATCTTCACTGTATCTAACAGAGAAAAGGGATGCTGTGTTTAGGGGCTTAGGTAGGGAGTAGAGGTGGGGGAAGAGGATAAACAGGGCCAAGTGTGTGTACCTGTTTCCCAGCTCAGGTGCCAATTAGAGCTGCCTGGAGAAGGGAGACCTGCATGGTTCACTTCTGTTATTAGGAAGAACATAGACCAAAGAGGTCACTTCGGGGGATTTCAGCAGAGCACTCTCCTGCCCTTTCTCAGCAGTTTTATGGGTTAGCTTAACTCTCCCTTTATCAGTAGTTTGCCTCCACATGTATTTTGGCAAGGGGTACAAACATTGTTCTCTGTGAAAAAACTAAATTGTTTTGGGGAAATGGTTGCCTGAAGCAACATAGATTGAGTAGGATTTAGGAGAAACAAGAAAGGGAGTTAGAAGTTCCCTGAAATCTATGTTGTGGGAAGGACAGCAAAGAGGCCAGAAAATGAGGAAGACTAAATCCAAGCTCACATTTCCCAATATGTAGGA
This sequence comes from Himantopus leucocephalus, assembly GCA_003993805.1. Classification (NCBI taxonomy): domain Eukaryota; kingdom Metazoa; phylum Chordata; class Aves; order Charadriiformes; family Recurvirostridae; genus Himantopus; species Himantopus leucocephalus. The sequence goes on from RSEF01000001.1 coordinate 37,121,563, forward strand.
CAATTTGACCTCTCTGCATGGAGAGCATATGAAACTATACACAAGTACTAACAAAACAGCATAGTCAGGTTTAACTTTGTATTTACTACGCACAAGGCACAAAGCACGGCTTTTAAAACAAGATCATTAAAAATAAAAAATAAAAAAGATATCATGCTTACAGCTTCTTGAAAGAAGATGGACTACTTATTTAATAAACCCGAAAACATACAATGGGTGATATAAAATGCATACAAAATTAAATCAAGCAGGTACATTCATCACTGACAATAGAATAAATGGACCCAAGCACCAAACATTTATTTTAATGACCTAAGGCAGAATAAGGATAATGACATAAGATAAAGAACACTGTGAAAAGTTTTTGTATTTTTTTCTGTAGCCCATAGCACAAGGGCAAACAAGCGCTAGAGTATAGTAGCACTTAACTTGACACTTTTTTGACTGTGATGGAGAACTAGTGTAGGAGGGTTGCTATCCTCGTAACAGGTTAATTGCAAATCCATTTATTTTAGGTGGCCAGTCTGGTTTTATTGTGTCAGTATTGGCAGGACAACATGTTGTTTTGATTTTAACTTTTTAGTGCCCTCCATTATATGACACAGTTAGTATAAAAAAAATCCAAGATATTGAATTGAAAAGTCATTCTAAATTGTGAAGTATTTCATATAAAAACTGTTAAGACAGGACACTGTGATGTGTTTTTTTTTAAGTCTTCCTCTAAAACAGAAGTGTAGCGAAATCAACATATAGNAAAACAAAAGTGTAGCAAAATCAACATATAACATATCTTGGTGCAGCTTTGTTTTCTAATGTGAAGTTTTCTACTGAAAATTTTCCAAGCGGCTCTAGATGAGGATCAGCCTATATGAGAGGCTGATCCTACAGAACTATATTTTCTTTAAAAACCCTGCTTCTTAAAATACTATCTTTAAATGCCCCAGTAAGTTTAATATGAGAGACTAGGTCCAGAGAAGGGTGTTCTGCTCCTTGCATTCTTTCTACTGCTCTCCTCTCAGTTCTCACTCCCTCTGTTCACAGGGGACTAAAACGCTTATCTGGACTGACTATGGGAAAACTGAAGAACAAGAAAACAGTAGAAAAGCCACCAGAGAAATAAATGGTCAGCAACTAGAGAGCCTGAAAGGAAGTACTAACATCAAGAAAGACTGAACTATAAAAATTTAATGCATAATAAAGTACTTGTTAAGAATTGAAAAGGCAAATTAAAGCCATTTTAGCATCTTTTGTCAGATTTTAGAGCTCACGTATAGTAAATAAATCTGAATCCCATAGTGTTATTTACGTTCTGAAAAACCGTAAGAAGCATAAGACCCTAAATGTTAATCTCATGGACTGCTTCTCAGATAACTAGTATTATTTCTAGTGTTCAATTTCCTTGTAAAATGTACATTTCTTTATTTTTGCCTCATTGATTAATGTATTGCTTCAGAACTTAATGCAATTTCCTAAATCCTATAAAGCAGACATAAGCAATTAAGGGTGATTTTTAAAAGAATCCTGGAGTTTAAAAAGTGTTTTCCTCAGTACATCTGTAGTGGACTAGCATTCAAGAATAAAAACTATTACTACCCTGTTAACTTTAGTAATTACCTAAGTCAGAATTCCCTCTAATTTCATAGAATCGTTAGAAGGGTTTGTGTTGGAAGGGACCTTTAAAGATATCTAGTTCACCCCTCCCTCCGTGAGCAAGGACATCTTTCACTAGATCAGGTTGCTCAAAGCCCCATCCAACTTGCAGTATCCCCAAGTCCTTCTCTGCTCTTAATCAGTCCATCCCCCAATCTATACTGATATTGGCGATTGCCCCGACCCAGGTGCTGGACCTTGCACTTGGCCTCATTGAACTTCATGAGGTTTGCAGAGGCCCACTCCTCAAGCCTCAATTTCATACTATTGATGTACGTTCTGAATTTGGGAGTTTAATTACATTTCAAAATGTTAGTTTAGGAGGTGAGGGCATTTAAACATGGGTTGTGGTCCTGAGCTATCCTGGTGATAGTTCACCTGTCTACGATAGCTACTTAGCTGCCTAACTCATAAGTTTAGAGGGGCTAACCCTGCAGGTCAGAAAACCGGTGCAGGGTTTACAGAAATGGACTTCGACTCAAATAAAAGCACAAATATTAGAGCAAGAGCTTTACATTGTCTTTCTTCAGCTCTTCATCTTCACAGAGTATTGTCTTTCCAGACATAAAATATCTGGATTCGGGAAACTGCAAAAGTAAGTGTTAGAAGGAGTATTATTAAATACACACCATTTATATTAATTATTAGATACAGTTAGACATTACCTTAAGAAATTAATGTCATATTCTGTGCTCACTGAAACTCAGCATCTTCCCACTAATTACAACCATGCCTGAAAGTGGAGTCAGTGCTTTGACTGCTTCCTTTTCCCCAGAGAAATTTTTCCCAGTTTCCTGTTGTGCTTCCTCTGTCATCTCCAGAAAGGCTCATGAGCTCATAGGCTCATGAGCTGAGTACGCTGGTCCCATGTGGGCCTCAAGAAATGTACGTTTTCTACCAGAGGCAGTATCCTTGGTGCCTTCTCCCCCAGTTGATCATGCACCCTTCCACCTACAGCTATTCCCATCACCTTTCTGAATGGCAAGCAGACAGGATGCCCAGAGGACCCATTTTGCATGAGCACCGGTGTCGTGACTCCTGGTAGAAGGGTAAATGGGCTCTGTGGGCAACTGAGCTCAGCCTGCTTGTAAAAGCTGTAGAGATAGCTCAGATGCCTTGGCAGAGACCTGGGGGATTCACAGCTCCTTGGGAAGTGGTTTGACTTTATTTTTTTTTTTATAAAAAAAAGCTAAAATCTAGGAACAGTGTTTCTGCTTCATATCCTCACCTGTAAAAAAGGGATACTTACTCCACCTCGGAAAGACTGCCTATGAAGGCACCACAAATTGAGACAGGGTACCTCTACTGTAAGTTAGACATTTAAATGGTCAGATCAGTCATTCCCTGGCAGAGCCCATTTCTCTCCACTGAATATAAAGGGATTCCAGCATGACTAGCTCAGGCTTAGAAATCTATCTTTCTGACGTTTAACTTAGGCAAGTGACTCCCGGGCCAAGGATGCTAAAAAATCGTGGTAATGAGTCACAGAAAATAACTGAGGAAGAGAAATTTCGTCTGAGTTCCACCAAAGGGCACGTTTTGACCCAAATAATTTATTTCAGATTTCAGCTTCAACTTCTGTTCTGTTTGGTCAGAATACAGCATCATCAGAGTACAGAAGTGGTCACTGAACAAATGGAGGGAATTAAGAACAAATTCAATGCCAAGATCATTAAATTTTCTGAATTGTGAAAAGAAATATTTATCTCTGCTTGGTTTCCATTTTTTTTCTCATTTCTATTTCTTTTTCCTAAATTATTTCTTATATTATAATAAATAAATGGTTTTACTTGGTTACAAGGCATTCTATATTGTTCTTTGAAAAGCAAAACTGAAAAGTTAATAATAATTGCATTACGCAGAGCAAAACATTGGTTTGAAAAGTCTGCTATAAAAACCACAAATAAAAGTCATTTGTAGACATGGTATAGATTATTGCAGAACCTGCATGCTTTTCTATGTATTATATATCCCAATACCACAAACTTTGAAAAAATTTTACTTACTAAATGTGTAAGTCATAAGTTATTTCTTCAGGGGAAATGTTGTCAGTTGTGAAGTATTAGATAAGCTGAGGTGAAAACTACAGGCTGATTGAGCTCAACGTGTTTCTCATCAGACTGTTCTTATTCTTTAATGCTTATTCCTCTGTATTATGAGAAGAAGGAAGCAGCTGTGGAAACAAAATGGGTCACAGAAGTATTTCAGCCGGGGACAAGGGAACCTAATGTCTCACATGCAGTGAGAACCACCACACTGCAGGTGGAGAGGAAGAAACCTTTTACTGGATTTTTTTTTTCTTGTGCAGAAGGGGGCGGCACATTAAACTTGTGCAAAGATTAAGGGAGTGGGGTGTTCAGTGTCTTAACTGGAAAGAAAGAACCTGGGGGACAAAGACAGAATCCAACAGAAATTTCATATAACACTCAAGTACTGCAAGGTTTAATTGAAGGGAACGTCCTGTCAAATCCAACCTCTTGATAGGCTTCAATTTAAGGATCACATTCATGATTTAATATAAAAATATTTTTTAAGTAAAGCACTCTCTATTTTTATCACATACATAAAATTATCTGAAAGGTTTAGTGAGGTTGGGAAAAAAAGCTATTTAAGATAGAGGACAATGTTGTCATAAGAAAAAATTGATGTAAACTAGATAGAAATCAATTTAAGCTACAAATGAGATGGCTTCTATCCATCGAAGTAGTTACATTCTAACCTAGCCTTTTGGGAGAACAGAGGCAAAAATCCTAGCCAGTTTAAAGATAATGCTTTTTAAAAAGGATTATGTGATGACATTGTCTATGGTGGAGATTAGACTAAATGACGCAAGAGACCCTATACCTGTCCTGTTGCCTGATGTTCTTAAATACAATAATGCATGCATGCTCAATTCCAAGTGGAGCTGCTCTTTTTCAACCAGAGGTACAATGAAATGTCTATATTTTTCATTTTTTTCTATTTCCGAGAAAAAGCTAAAGGACTTACTTTGGTGAGCCAAGTGAAACAACAACAAGGAAAAAGTCTGGTGTGCTGATATGATGACATATGCGTGTGGTTTCACACAGTAATGTGCAGTTCTAGGTGGTGGAAGGCTGTAGGTTGTCATGTTAAGTGTGATGGTATTGATTAAAGATAACAAGTGGAAAAATGTACTTCAGCCTTCATATGTTCAGGATGCTGGCTTCCTGCTGCTATAAAACAAATGAAAGATTTGGCTAGTTCTTGTAGACCTGAAATATTAGAGAGGAGAGAAGTTTTCCAGTGCTAATTGATGGATTCTACCTCTGGACTCCATTCCCTCTCATTAAGCCATCTATCACTGTATGTCATGGACATGACTTCCTACAGCACTTTAAATGCCAGCCTTGTAATCATTTCCCTTATTCCCCTGACATACCTGATCTGCCAGCTGTAGCTTTCTTTTTGCTCTCCTCTAAGGTTGTGAACAGAGCTAAGGGGAACATGGCTGGGTGCTGTGAAGCCTTGGCAGGCAACGGCTCCAACTGGAGCACCCAACAGTTACCCCGATGTCAAACCCTACTGATGGCTTCCCAAGTGGGGTTTGATTCCTGTGCAAAATTCAGCCGGGCTGAGATAGGAAAGCTAATCAAAATAACCCAGCTTTGGAAATAATATGCCTCCTCCCATCTTTGACATTCCCTTGACAGATGATGCAAATGAGCAGTGGCCCCTGAATTGCGAAATAACTCATTAGCAGCCCCAGATGGTATTATTTGTGCGTACAGTGCTGCATGTTGCACCATTACAGCTTGTGGTCTCAGAGTTACACTCTGCACAGAAGGCATGTAGTTGTACTGAAGAATATGGAGTGACCTGGAAAAAAGTGTACCAACTTCTCTCTGAACGCTGGATAAATTAATTAATAGGAGTTAAAAGTTAATAAAAATTGGTCCTCTAAGAAACAGCATAACTCTTGGCAGGTGATTTATTCTTCTTGAATAATACTTAATAACAGAATAATACATACACTTCAACCTTTACTTACAGTTAGAACCCACTGACTTGTAGAAGACAAGCTACATCTGAAGCATATTTTTAGTATTACTGCTCATTATTTTTCCTGCTACTTCTCATAATTGAAAATTCTGAAATTTCGTAATCTTTCCAGCCACAGGGGTGAAAATAATAATACGAATACTAACTTTACAACCTTTATTTTTTAAACACTAATCTAGGGATTCTTCTTTTCTACTTTTGGATTTTGAAAATGTCATGATTCTTTTTTTCTTTACAAACACCAGGCATGAGAAATAGATTTTTTTTTAATGAAAGCACAGATTCTTATAAAATTTTAAATACCATTAAATATCACAAATGGGTCTTACTCAAAAATTACTCAGATTCCCTTCAACTAGTTTGGGATCAAAATTGCTAACACATCTCAGTGACAAGGTTATTGCACACATTTCTTCTACAAGGTGGCCACTAAAAGATAGTGAAATAACCTTTCATATAGACTATTACTGACCTCAACAGAACAGTGTAAGTTTACTTAGTTATATGTGCAAAATTGCCTCAGTATTTCAGCATAGCTGGCATACAAATCCGAGTGAAACAAATATTCTGAATAAAATTGCAAAACTTCAACATATTTTTTTATAATTATAAGGCTATCTTGAGAAAACTTTTATTAAGAAAAGCATTTGATGCAAAAATTGCTTTCCTGATATACTTTTTTTATATTTCTTCATAAGATACAAGACATCCCCAACCTTCTCCCTCTGCTGGTTAGGCAGCCATGCAGCAGTCCAAATCCTTCCCCTGTTTAAATTTAAGCATGGCTTTGACTATCGCCTTTTCCAATCTTATGGGTGCATGATGTAATCAGGAGAGTATCTGGATTACCTTCTGATGTTTTTTCTCCCCATAAACACTCTTCTGAATTCAAATATTCTTTCCATAAAAATTTTAGACTAAAAGATTGACATTTTCCAATTAAATGAACATTACGAGCTCAATGTGATTATTCCACAGACAGAACAAATGTGCTGAATTATGCAGCCATAGAAAATATACTATTGGTCACATATTTTAGTCCAGAGTTCGTGGGCTGCTAAAAAAAAATTAAAAGGAAAAAGCTGATCAGAGAATAGCTGCTTTAAAAATATAAAAGCCATAAATGCATACAAATACATTAAATATTATACATTTTATAGACACAAATATTCTACTGTAATGTAAATTTAGACTTTCTAGAAATCCTAGAATACACATAGTTTCCCCACTGGAAAGATGATGCTAAAGAACACGACAAGTTTTTAGACATTATCATTGAGTACACACAACTTTTCACAACATTGAAGAACTCTGTCATAGTGAGACTGAAAAGCAATATAGAAGTTGATTTAGAAGTGATTCGTTTGCAAGTAACTGTAATTATAAATTTATCCTCTTGCAACTTTAACTGGAAAACACAGATTAGCATCACTTGTTTAATTTAACTGTAAATCTCAATAAATGTATGACATTTGATTTTTTAAAAAACGTTTTTTACTTGATTGAAAAAAGATATAAAATTCATATTTTCTTATGAATCAAGAGATGGAAGAGAAAACTTTGCCATGAAAAAAAATAATAATCCATGGATCAGAGTTACATTTCTTACTGAATTACAGTCAGATTTTGACAAACTAAATTTCTTCTAAGGAAAAAGATGCTACTGTGCTAATTGCAGATCTTGGTGAATGACTGCCTTTTGCAAACAAATCCCCCTGATTTCATAGAAACGGTTTACCTTAAACTTTTACTGTTCCAAGTTTCCAGTACTCCTTAGCAGGCAAAAAGCAATTATTTTCATGTACAGTTATTAGAGTTAATAAAAGCATAGTGAGAAAGTACAGCATGATAAATATTTTAGCCTTTTCTGTTTTCTGCAAAATATTAAATGTTACATTATTTATTGGGTTTAAAAAAAAAAAAGAAGCACCATTTTTTTAAATGAAGCCTGAGAAAATCCCAAAGACATTTGGTGTGCCTAAGTGCTTTATTTTTGCATTATTGTTTGAAAATATTCCTGAGTTTCCTTCTGTAAATGCTTATCGTGAACATCTGCTTCTATGAAGTTACAAGCTCTATTTTAACTTGCAAATGCCTGGCAGTGTGACATCTAATATTTGGCAGGCAGGGGGGTGGAGGTGAAGTGCCCTTGAGTGCACTGGAAATACCGACATAGCTCTTCTGGCTTAGCTACTAAGAGTATCAATAGCAGAGACTGTGTTTTTAAATGAAACGTTAAAAAACTGGTTCAGTTTAAAGCATTCTTACAGCGTCTTGGATCCAAAGTACCTATCAGGATCAAGCATTGTGAAGGTGAAGCTACACGAAACGGCTGACCCCATCTGAAAGTTTGTCCAACCAAACTTTGCTCATGCTCCCTTCACCTGTGCTTACTGCCCTCCCTTGCCAATCTGTTTCCTTTGTTGCCCTGGCTCTAGTAAATCACTGGTCCTTTCTTCAATGGACAAATTCAGCTCATTAATCTCAAGGAAAACTGATCCTTTTTATTTATTTATGTATTGCTGGGGCAGTTTTGTTCTTGGTTAGTGAGTTGAATCCTATCATTGAGAACTAACTGATCACTTAACAGTTAGATTTAACTCACAAGGCTCCAGGCAGTAGGAAGTGCCACAACAGTGACATCCTAAATCAGAGCTAATCACCATTAGCATATCTTCAGGCATCTGACCTAACTGCACCCTTCCATGAGAGTTAGGATGTTGGGTGAAAGGATAAACCAGGATGACGCAAACATCTATCCTTCCCCTCCTCTTCAGGTTGCTTCTCTCACACCAAGTAAGTCTGAACCAGTTTAGGTACCAAGTTCTGACCTGCCACAGTTCACAGGCAAGCAGGTAAGCTTAAATAAAATAATTAAATATGTAATTAATATAATTAAACACATAATTAATTAAATACATAAGTCTGAAAGCTGCAGTGGCTCAGGAGCAGCTCCTTTTTCTGTATAGTGCTGCTCTTCCAGAACAGCAGTGAGGAAGATGTCTGGGAAATACCCACTTCAGCCAATCCAGGTCAGTTCACATCAGCTGACATTTTTTGCTCTAAACACGGTCTAAGATTCCTTTCTAACTAACAAAATAACAGTACCCTCTTCTGCTCATGAATAAAGTGATGAGAAACGGAACACAATTCATTAGGAAAACAATAGCTAATTTGTGACAAACAGCAGGCTTTTCTTAAAAGAGACTTTGGAAATAGAATATCAAAATCTCTTCAGTAAGTACAGCTAGCAGCTTGCATTTCATTATTATTTTCATTTTACAGCACTAGAAGTTCTGTAGCTATGTATAGTACTAAGGGAACATGGTCATTGACTGCAGGTGCCCTGCAGTCTCAAGATAGCAATAAAACCATTAAGCAAAATGTAATTAAATTTGACTCTAGTCCTGTATGTTGAATTGCATAGGATGGATTTTTGGGAAGCAGGTATGGTTGTAGGCTCTCTCTCATTACCACCACCTGGTATATGATGCATATTTTTGTGGGTTGTATGATGAGGGAATTGCCGTTGCCTTGAGCAATTCCTTCCCCATCCATATCATAGCTGCCACAAGTGATGTTATTGGAATCACAGCCACTTCCTGACTATGCCTGGCAAACATCATTTAATGTTAAAGAAATAAACACTGTGATGAGTAGCTCCTTTCAAAAGCAAGAAGCACATTTCAAATTGTAAAAGATGAGATGTTATTTTGTTCAGGATATAAAAATCAATATCAGTATTGTTTGTATCACAATGACCATAAAGAGATTTCTGCAGAGCTCAGAACTGCAGCATGTCTGGAGGACTGTGCATACAAAGGAAAAACTTCTTTACTTTGAGGGTGACAGAGCACTGGAACAGGCTGCCCAGAGAGGTTGTGGAGTCTCCTTCTCTGGAGATTCAAAACCCGCCTAGATGTATTCCTGTCCAACCTGCTGTAGGTGACCCTACTTTGGCAGGGGCGCTGGACTAGATGATCCCTAGCGGTCTCTTCCAATCCCCACCATTCTGTGATTCTGTGAAAGGCAAGACCCACCCTAACAAACACATAAAAACATGGGGTAGGTAAAACTCACATTCTCATGAAACACAGAGGATCAAAGGTGGGATTCATGTCCTTTAACTTTAGCTGTTCAAGAATTAGGTGTCTTCTCTGAGACAGTCACTTGAATTCTCTTTCTGGTAAGGAGGGATGGGTGAAATCCCCCCAAGGATGAGTTAGTCCATTGTAGAATGGATCTCTAACACAGGTGGGATATTTTGCCCTGTGGAGGTACCTGCTCTCTTCATTGCTTGTAATGAAAGTCTAGTTTTCTAGCTTAGACTAGACAATTTCCAGACTACTAACTGAAGTGAGCTGCACACAAGTCAAAATATAAGGTCACAGAGCAAGCGTCTGCAGGAACAGAACCATATGCTGTGCCATGTACAAGATGTTAGATACATACACAGGAGAGTTTTTCAAAGTAAAAATATATATATATATGTAAAATAAAGCATTGCCAAGTACTCTTGCAGTTAATGGGATGCGATGAATAACAAAGAGGTTTTGCAATGCAAAGCCATGTAAAAGCTCTTAAATCTGTAAGCTCTGGTACTTCTGTGGCTGTCTTCATTGAGCAGCTCATGTTCACTGTTACTACATGCATGAGGAATCTCACCTGGAAATTAACTCAACCTCCTCAATCGCAAACTATTGATCAGAGTCACACTAGAGTAAATGTCCAAGAGGGAATTTCTGTAACACCAGCAAATGTCTTAGGGATATTTTTGGTCTGTCTTCCATTCTCAAGACATTTTATGAGTGGAAAAGGGTGATGCTGCAGTGCTGATTCGC
>RSEF01000001.1:37132173-37152439 GCA_003993805.1 Himantopus leucocephalus
CATCAGTATGAAATGCCGGACTTGTCTTGTGCAAATGGACCTGCATGTTCATGGTTCCCAGGACCTCTGGCACCCTGAAGAGATCCTTTAGAGCAAACAGCCACTTAGGCCCTCAGCAACATCAAAAGAGCCCTTTGATCATTTCAGGACATGAGGCTTTGATTTCAGACTAGTAGTAGCAAACTAGCAAAGCCATCTTTTAGTTGATAGCATATCCAGATAATTCTGTACTTAATGCTGCGTGCAGTGGATGTGATACCACCATGTCTACAGTAAGCCTCACCTTGCCCAAACCAAGAACAATTTGGAGAATACTTTGCCATTTCATAATTCTATGAGATACCTTATTTTTGAAGAATTATATATATTTGCTGTTGTCTGCTGTTACGTAACATCTCATCTTTTATTTTGCAGGCCCCAAGGGCAGGGATTCAGATAAACACCTGTGGCAATCATGAGTAAAGCAGATTTCTGGCTTTGGTGTTTTGCTAGTTGAAGTTCTTTAGGGACGTGATTCTGTAATATCAAGGTAAACGGGAGCCGTGCCTCCCATTTCATAGAATCACAGAATCATAGAATTGTTAAGGTTGGAAGGGACCTTTAAGATCATCTAGTCCAACCGTTTCAACAAAGGATGTGATCAAGCTGCATTATGCTGCTGGATAGGTAGACACAGCCTGAAAGACATACATTAACTTAAAGGGGGTCTTTCAATATCAGTCAGATTTCTCTCAAAATATTGCACTACTCAGAACTATTTAGGATGAGAGCTTTGTAATTTTGACATTTTAAGTCAGTCCTTGTCTAGGTAACTTCCCACTGACTCAAACAGAAAGAACTATTTAAAAAATATGGGATTTGAAGAATACTGCAAGTCAGTAAATGTTTTGTGAAGGAATGTGTGCTGCTTTTGGAAAAGGCAATGATTTCCCCAACATAGAGGCTATAAGGTAGATGTTGTGAACAGAGTGACATTTTATTATGACCCTAAATTTTCTATGTTTATCCTTGAATTTGAGACTCCAGGCACTAAGTACTGTAATTAAATCAATCTGGATAGATTTCAACATATTTGTTTGACTCTGTACTACGGTCTATTTTCCAGAGCAGATTAGGGTAATAACTTTTTTTAATATTACGCTTTCAGATTGCCAACCGTTCACTCTAATAGTAGTATGTAATTGACTTTCCCAAGGATCACCTCCTTTAATCACGGAGCACATGTGAATTTTCTATTGGCTGAGTGTGTAGCAGTTGGCATATCAGCATCCGAACAACAGTCTCCTTTGCAATGACAGACACGTTGCCTCCTTTTGGCACAGTGATGCACACAGTGATTCAGCACAAATGATGCAGCATAAATTGACAGTGAGTGTTATCCAAGACAACACAACTCCCTAGAAGCGTTTGGAAAGTTTTTCTCATTATTTTTACTCTGACATTTTACAGGCATTCCTTTCAAATACATTCCCACCAAAGCCATGGCTGTCGCACTACAAAATAAAGGAGGAGAAAAAGAAGAAATACCAAAGGATTAAAGTATACTATAACAAACACAACACATGTAGTCTGCAGTTTCCTAATATCTATGTCTGACTTCAGTGAAATGCAGAGAAGTGAGATTTACAGTTTTGTAGTATCTTTCTTGTAACAACAGCATCACACAGATCATCCAAGAGTGGACAAAAATAAAGCAGAAAAAAAGAAAAAAAAAAAAGAAAAAGGAAAACTCCAGAACACCATGCACTGCAATTAGCTAAATCTGGTTTAGGTCTTATTGCTGCTGCCATGAAAATCTTCCCCCGACTTGGGAGAAGAAAAAGATATATGTTCACAGTGAAGGCAAGGAAAGCAGCCATGGAGTGAGTTAATTGGGTAGCTATTTGGAAGTGTTCTTTGGATATTGCATGTTTGTCTGTAAATTTCCCCAGTTCAGAACAGGTCTGCCAGCTGCAATACATACACATATAAGACAAAAGTCTGATCTCACACTAAGGTCATCTTTTTCAATTGTAAAGTGAGTAGAGCGTCAGTGAGACCAGAATAGCAGTGGAACATCTATCAAAGCATGGCTGCAGTACAAAGCATGATACTACTCAGAGTACCAAGGGCTATGTCTCAGAATTCCCTCCTCAGCCTTCTGGAGAACAAAAGTCAAATTCCTGATCAAATCCTTATTTCCCTTGGTGAAGAGCAATGTAGTTAGGCACAAGAAATGTAATATTTTTCAATGGAATATAGAGAAAATAATGTTACATCACAACAAATGGTAGCTGGGAATGGGAGCACTTGCTAGAAGGGCCTGCTAAAGTCTTCTTAAGAACATAAGCAAAGTTTAATTTTGTCCAAACTCCAAAAATGAGGAAGGCCTTGTGTGTATCAAAGGCCAGTTTTGTGTGGCAACAACCAGTATCTTCCAAAGGGATTTGGAGACCCAATGCACTGGTAGGCTCCCCAGTCAAAATAATATGTGAATGTGGTCTGTGCCTAGTTTGATTTTGCACTTGCCTCTGCTGAATGCAGATGCCAACTCTCTCTGAGACACGGTATTCTTCATGGATAAGGAGGTGGGTCCCAGACTCTTGTCTGGTGCTGGGTGGGCTCGTCTGAGGCAAGCTTCTTATGACAATCTAAATCTTGATGACTTTCATGAATACTGGAGCAGCTTTTCAGTTCAACCTCTACCCCACATCCTTCCAATATCAAGCAGTTTTCCATTTCCCTCTTCCATGAAAGAGTCGCAGTAATATCATTGTCATGGTGGATGAAGAGAACTCAGAGCAGAAGCAGAATCTGAGTTTACGTTCATCCTCCATATCAGGACTTCAACCTAAATTCGATGTCTATGTTGAAGCATTTCACTAGTGTACATTTGGGGTTAGATATCCATCCTTGTTCTTCATCTCTCAGGCAATGTTAGGCAAGGTTGTAAACATTTGTCAGAAGCAGCATGGGAAACTTAGGACAGAAGCCAAGGACATTAAGCAGCATCTGAACAGTGTTTTCACTGTTGAAACTCAGGGCACACAAAGGAGCATCCCAGTGGAGGTCTCTGAGCTGTTTGCTTACTCTTCTCATGGTCTTCAAGGAATTGCTAGCTTTAACAACTTCAAGTGCTAGATAATAATGAAAGAATAGCCTTGCTTTTGCTTTAAAGTAACTTTGTTCTCAGATATTTAGGTGGTTATGTAGTTGTATAGTCCCATATAGCTACATAGCTTGTTCTCTTCCCAGGTCTCACCCATTTGGTAAAGGTGGAGAGAAACTGGTGCTGAGTTACGGAAGTTGCTTTTTCTTTTGTCTTTGTCATTAGAGTCTGATCAGGAAGTTTGTGATAAGGAAACTAGGAGGCAGGCAACACACTTGCAGTATTTCACCCAGGAATGAGGTCATGTATAGACAAAGATGAAACTGGTGGGCTCAGAAATGAACGGGAGAACTACTTTTGTTATCCAGATGTTGGTTTTCTGGGTGGCCTCCGAAGCTTTGAAGGGCATTTTTCCTAGAGATAAAAGATCTTCCGCTACAGATGGTGCTTTTTAACCCTAAGTCCTTGCATATCTGTGATAAAACTCTGGCAAAAACTGACATAACACTTCTTAGGAAGGCAGCTGGGTTCTTATTGTCACAATTTTTCCATTCGTCACTTTAGAATTCCAGGTAAAGCAACTTCCCACAGGTCCTAACTTTGGCAGTTTATTTATGTAACAACAGACTCAAAACATATTTCATTTACGGTCTATTTAGGGTATTAATTTATTCATGGGGATGATTTTTAGCTATTAGCAAGTTTATGCCTTTAAGACTGCTATACAAATTTTACATATGCATATAAATATATAAATTTGTGATAAAATATTTTCCTTCCTATTCGTCTGCTGTTCTTTGCCGTGACCCATTACTCCCTCCCAAACATGAGTCCAAACCATTTCTAGTTGGCTCTGCCTAGGATCTAATGCTTTGAGCCAAGAAAACGAAAAACAACAATGATGGAAAACATGCTTAGGCAAAGTCTTTTGGGCTGTGAAAGAGTGAACATAAGAAATGACTTAAAAAGAATGCAGTGCTTGGGGAATTAAATTAGAAAGCCAGTGAAATGTATATCTTGTATGAAAACATTTTGAGAAGAAATAAAATGGTTCATGTGAGAAAATTGTAATGAAGAGAAGCATAATTAATTATTTAGACAAACCAAAGGAAAATCAAGGTAAAATATATGGTGTCCTTCAGTGTGAGTAGTTTATTTATAAATAGACATATGTTCTGAGACTGAGTGTCCGCATTGGATTTGTGTAACTGTGCCCTATTTAGCAAGATTTAAAGTCCAAATAAAAACCACATACAGCAGTTTCATCTCCAGTTCTGTGCAAGCACACCGCAGAATACAGATGTCTTGGCTTCACTGAGAGTTCTGTTTGTGCTTCAGTTTGGGCCCAGACTACAAAGCCTCAGATGACAGCAGCGTATTTTTGCTGGTTCTGAAATTTCAGCACTTTGTGGTATCTATATACAGGCATAATTTCCGAGACAAGGTAATATTATTTGACATATATTTGAATATATTCTCATGGATTATTAATGTCTGGCAAATATTTTAAGTGCAGTATGTAGGTACTAAAATTAATTTTCCTCAAGGCATATATGATGTAGCATTTTCTTCATAATTGATTACCTGAAAATTGGAACTTTCATCAAGAATGCAGCTCAACTGTCTCCTGTGATGCTGAGACTCTGCATGACACAAATGGAGCAAACTGGAAAGAGTGGGTGGCCATATGTTAACATGCACTCTGAACCACTGATTCTGGAGCTAGCAAGGATGGATGCAAAGAACAAGGGCTGTTAAATGAAGACTAGCAGCCCTTAGGATTTCCAAGAGGACATAATGCTGTGAGCACTAGGGAGGATTTGGGAAGATTGCCCTTTAGCTCCTCTTTTGAGATCTCAGAGGGTACCTGACTCTAACCTGCAGTCAGTACTCTGCAGCCCTCAGACTATGCAAAAGTCTGATAATGTGTGTGAATACAAACCAGAACAACCCTGGACTGTGATTGCCTTATCTCTCCTCTGCTGTCAGGACCATTACTATCACAACTCTGTGTCACAAGGCAAAAGAGAACAGTTCGTTAGATGTCTAGGGCAAAAGACAGGCTAGGAAGAGAGTGGGTGAGCCCCACTACCTTGCTTCTTTTGGAGGCCCCTTCATTGCTAATGGGGAATAAGAGTGGTGAAAATTAACTGGTTCTCTGATGTAACCATCTTTATGTAGGAACAGGAAAGAAATCACATTAATGATAATTCTAATATTTTAAATCTCCGTTAACCTCCATGGAGATTGTGATCTGGCAGGGGGCAGACGATTGTTCAGTCAAGCCCTAATTGGGAGAGGAATAAAGTCATGAAGACCAGTACCAATTTGGCCTGAGGGAGAATGCACATGATGTTTCCTCTTGATATGAAGGGAGCTGAACATTGCTGAGCGAGACCAGACCTATACAACAGGAGTTAACTCTTGCCCATTAAAAGAGTTCTCTGAGTCCTCTTTGTTATATATATTTCTATAGCAGCGCAAAGTCTTTACACTTCAAGAGCTGAACGACACACATTAGGCTACAGGACTTGGTGATGGAACCCTCTTAAAAGGAGTTAATATCTTCTTTGGAGAGTTTTTCATGCCCTCTATCTATGGTATGAAACACGTAGGTAGAATTTTATTGTAGACACTTTTGACATATTTCTGATCTTTCTTTCCACCTCATCTTTCTCTTCCATGATACACAACTGTTTCTTGACTCACGTTTCCTCTTTTTCATGCTAATGCCTTAAGCCCCATTCCTCAAATCTTACATTACAGTTCTGATAACCAACATAATACAAACGATTAACTAGATCTGAATTCAAACTTCCTGAGAAGCAAATCCCATGCTTCAAATTGGCTTTATTTTCTTATACTTTTTTGAAGTTTTTTTTGAAGGGATCTCTTAGGTAACCTGACATTTTATCCTATCATGTGGCAACTCTAGTTTGCTGTCTACAGTTTTAGCTGCATCTATAAGTTTTGTTGATTTTGAATGAAGTACCAGAAGAAGCCCAATAACAAAGGAGTTAATAGAGCAATTTTCACAGAATATAGCATTTTACAACATTGCCATTTCCAAGAGCATATTTTCAATCTCATGTCTATTCTGACTTAGAAACGTAATTGCAAGGACAATCCCTCTTCCAACTGAAAGATTATAACTAACAATATATGGTTCAATACACATACAGAAGGGCTTGTTAAAGGCAGAGTAAGATCACCTTTCATTTTGTTATTCTTTGATTAACATATTCCCCTTCACTCTGATGTGTTCTGCCTTTGTGGGTCTGTGTGACAGGGTTTTATTATTTTAACAGTGATTTTTGTTATTCAGTTTGCAAAAACCTTCTACAATTTTTGATCAGTACACAGCAATTTTTCAGGAATATTTTAATCATGCTTACAACAAGCCAAGCTTATGACAAAATAATTGAATACCTGATTTTTGTCATACTGAGAGGCTATGGAAGTAGTCTGTTGTATTGATTAAGGACTCAGCCTTTCTATACAACATACATTGTTGTTCATATTTCTGGCCTCCATCCAGCACAAGGTGCGATAAGCCAGAGATAAGCTAACAAATTTATTTTTAAAATTAAGTTGTATATTGATTTTGATTCTTATTAAGGGGAACTTCCTATGTTTTATCTCAATTCATAGTTTTACAGTTTGTGACCCGTGAGTTTGCTTGTTTTGGTAATGTATAGGTACGGAGGAATGCCAGCACCAGCCTGGGTCACAAGAACTGGAAAGCACATGTGGTACATGAGAAGGTTGAAGCAGAGCAAAGATAGAAATAATCATCATTGCTGAATAAACCTTCCAGAGTACTGCTAGCTAACAGGTGGCTGACTCCTCTCTGAAGTATGCTTTTTGCTGCTGGGAGCGCGGCTGTTCATCACAAGCAGTCTCAATTTAAGAAGCCCCACTGCAATTTAAGAAGCCCTACTGATGCCTTCAAATTATTTTGTGCTGTTGTCTTTCCCACTACTGGAACGGCTTTCACACTGCTGTAATTCACAGAATCTTCCCGCGCTTTGCTTAGTTGGTTATAGACAGAAGAGAGATTCAGAAAAAACATTTACCCAAGCTGAGCATGGGAACATTTCCTCTAGGGTATATAAAATCTGATTTCCCCCCAACTCATACTTTTCTCTTCTCTTCTTTTTAGCTACAGGAGAGATGAAATAGGGAACTTTGGATGTGGTCAGAGAACATTTCAGTCTGTTAGTGAATACACGGTTATGCAATTATAATTCACAACAGAAAAAGTTTGGGCTTTCAGTAAATTTAGGATAAATTGTAGGGGGTTTTGTTGGTTTGGTTCGTTTTTTTTTTTGTTTTTTTTTACCACAACCAAGAATTAATGTAGGGAAATAATGAATAAAATGTTTACAAAAAGAATTTTAAATACTTCTTGAAAATTATCTGCCAGAGCAGTTCAATAAATTGACATCTCACACACACACACACACACAGAGAAATTAAAACTGCATTCTTGTCTGGGGAAAAAAAAATGCCTGGCCATTTCTAGATATCTTCCTTCTACTTTGTGAGAAAAAACAGCAACATATAAATAGCAAGAGTGTTTTGTATTCCAAGATCATTATGACATATAGGACTGTATAGTTTAGAATTGAATCCCTGTAATAGGGAACATGGATGAATCAAGAATTCTTCTCACTCCTGCAAAGGCTGATAATCTTGCTTGCATACATAAAATTCTCCGATTAAAGCAAAACCCCAGGAGTACCATGATGTATTGACTGAGAGAATGAAAGCTCTGCCTTCCAGCCAGACTAATATGGCTATTTATTAACCAAAGATAATCTTCTCTTTTTTTATTTTCTAAACTAATGATGGGTAGCCTCCTAGGAAGATAAATGATCAAATGATGATGTAGACTCTTCATTCACAATACGGCGCCATACAAGAATATTCTCAAATACAATAGGAAAGTTTTCCTCACCCTTTTTTGGGCAAGAGTCAGGTGAAAACATCGGAGAAATAGCATTGGTGTGTGTCTCTACAGAGAACTTTATATTCTGTTTGTTGTGGAATGGAAGAGGAATAAAACAGGATTTTTCCCCATAGAACTTCTTATGTTTATAAATGTATAATTAAAAGAAATCCAAGAAATGCCTCTATACTTCTATGGATCACATTTAATGGAGAATTGATCCTGCTTTTAAGAAAGTTCTAAAACTAGAGTTTTTCCAATAAAAACGAAATCTGTGGTCTTTCCGTGAATGGTAAACAATAGAGGCTGTAATGATTCATCCTCTCCTCGGTTTTATTATTGCCTTCCAGCTTCCAATCTAAAAGCTCTTAGCATCATAATTACCTCTTTTGGCTTTTGCAAAATGTCACAGCTCCTATTTAGCCAATAGATCACATCACACGGGGCTACAGCTTCACTTTTAAACACTGTATTAATAGCTGAAACGTCTGACAGGCTGAATTAGAAGCTTGGCAACATATTGGTCTCCTTTTTGGCCTTTTCTAGATTCCCTGTTACTTTGGGAAGCAAGAAAGAGATCTGGAGCCAGAGACATCTGGATCTAAAGACGTGCCTACTAAGAGTGGTCTTAGTCTAAGCCATTCAAACCCTCTTCCAGACATCTAAACATTATAGTTAACCTGTCACTTTGTTATGTTGTAATTAGTCTTAATCATTCATAGCTTTTGTATACATGGTGGCCTCACATACAGAAGAAGTACAGTTTGAAGGCAGAGGCAAAATGGTATTAAATTAACTGCCGTATCTGAATAAGAAAGAAAAACTTTGAATCACAGACCTCATATAGGGACTCCAAACAAGAAAAGTATGGCTATTTTTTTCCAGCTGTGTCAGGCAGGCTAAAAAATAAATTATTTTTACCAACATAATTGATATTCTCTCAGTAATAGCAGAATTATTTCTCCCTACTCAACATTTCATTCCAGTAGGTCACCAAAGCATCCGGCTTTCACTCTTCTTCTTCTCCCCTACCCTTGTGAAAGTTTTCTTGAGTCCCTCAGAAAGTGATACAACCTTTGTGCAATTAACAGCCATACCAGACTTTCACAATGATGAAGCTGATGTTATTCCACTCTAACACCTGCTGCTCAACCTTTCATCATGTGTGTATATGTAGCTTAAAGTTCTTCCCTTCATCTGCTCACAGGCAAGTTTCTTTGGCTGCCTTGAATAAACAAAGGGAGGTCCTACTGGGACAGGCAAGCTGTGTGAACTGTCACTTTCTGTTAGTAAATAGCTCTTTTCCAAGATCAGAAAATTTTCCATGTGCAGGATCTGTATTTCATCCCTGAGAAAAGCCTTCCAACATGAATATAATTATGCAATGTTGCTCTCCCATCCTTTTCATGGAACAGGATAATGCGTTGATGCGGTACTTCAAACTCTCTGTGGGACTGGCAACGTGACAGACTGCGGTTATTTAGTGCGAACACATTGGAAGAACAGAGAACAAAAACTACTCATCAGTGTGTTGATGTGATCCTCAATATGGCCAACACTACGATCACACAAAGTTGTAAGATTAGAAGCAAAATGAAAATTGAAATTAAAGTTTAAAAATTACTCGGTCTTTGTAATCTGTACAAACAGACAAGATACATTTTTTGTCTTAATATTTGAGAATATTAATAAGATGAGTAAGATTAAATCATCCAAAGAAAAGGCCATCTATTAATGGAATGAAACTGAAATTACACGCATACTGTACTGAGTGAATGTGGGGTGAAAAAATCATATCTTCTATTTGATATTTATGGACTGCAGTTGTCTGACAAGGAATTTAAATAGAATTGAGAGTTTAACAACATATTTTAAAGAGCATTAAATGATTTATCAATGTTTTTGATTGTTTAGGGGATTGACTTTGTCTAGGACCTGCAAAAGACTGCTTATAGAAAAAAAAGGATTATAGGATCTGATCCATTTGAAAACATGAGGGAGAATTGAGAGCCTCCTCCCAGCTTAGTAGTTCTTTTTCTTTGGAGTTTTATTATTGTGGAGGAGAGAAGTGAGTGGGGTTTGCTCTGTTTTCCTTGTTTGAGATTCTCAGTCCAGTCTTACTTGGAGTTTGATCCTCTGAATACTGATCAGGCTGATACTGATCAGCCACTGATGAGTGGCTTGATGGTATAGGAACATGGTTAACTATATGAAGGAATTTTACAAGCACACCCATCCCCATCAATACCTCTTTAAACTTTGTACTTTTACCAGTTGGAGAAGTTTAATACAAGGGTCTTGATAGTTCAGATTGAGAAGATTAATCTGACTTTATAACAGCTTCACGTCTGAGATCCAACTTTAAAAATTGTTTTGAGCATTGCCATTAAAAGTGCACTAAAATGATCTTCAGCTTTATAGCTCCTACAGTAAAAAAAAAAGTGTTAAAATTCTTCTAAAAACAAAAGTGAAAACTTTCTATGGTAATTTATCTTTTATTCAGTTATGAAAGAGGCTTTGTTGTTTAAAGAGTTGAAAAAAGAATTAAAATAATATGAAGCATATATGAATTTATTATGTTGTGCTTAGATGGATGAAGGACTTGTAGTGTTGTTTAAAACCTCAGTATAAATTAATACACAGACACACAAACACACATACTAATAGTTAATATTGATCCTCAGCAAGGAAACACTGATTTCAAGATGTTTCCTGAGTTGTTTTTCCCAATGGTGCTAAATGTGTTTAATTTTGCAAAGTCTTTGCAACTGGAAAAGAAAAAGCATCTGATCTGAATTATTCTGTTCACAGAGAGTCCTTCCCTGACACTATAAAAAGGTACAAAAACATTATCAGGGTGAAGCCTGTGGCTGGGCATTTAATAGGAATCTGCATATTTGTGAAGATACTGTCTCTCAGGTGTTATCTTGCTGCATAAGGAGATGATGGAAGCCTACCAACAGGCTTGACGTTTCTCCTGAAAACCTAAGAAGAAAACAGCATTTCCAAATGGCAAGTACCACGTTTTCATATTTCACAGTGCCGAGTCAGACAGGTGAACCTTTTTGGGGTCAGGCAGATATTTCCTTATGCGGTTGCAGTCTTATTCTCTTATTCTTGCTTACTTCAGTTATACTTAAAATTGGATCCACTGTCTTCTCTCTATTTTGGACTCGGAATTTTTTGCCACCACGAGCATAATAGATTGTAGTACACGACTACACTTCAGCCCTTACTAATAAAATGGTCAAACTAAGGCTGCCTCTGGCTCTCACCAGTGGAAAATGTATTGACTCAGGTTCATCTTTAAGGTCTTGGTAAGCACATGGTACAAATCACTTGGGCAAGACAGTAAGACTGATGAGCCTCTGTGTGCTTCCAGGCACGTTAATGTTCTACTCCTGTTCTCTGGTGCGGGAGGTTAGAGAGATGTGAACAACCTGAATTGCACATTTGTAAACAGCTGAATTAGAAAGTCGGTTTCAGGATGGCCTGCTTGTATTCCTATATTATTCATGATCTGCAAACTCCCATGAGGTCAATGAATTCCAAATTGTAGCTGAAATTCATTTACAGCCATGTTTTCAAGTGATTGCTTCGAAACTTCTGAAGTAGGTGCCAGAGGTCTGAGCCAGCTGATCTGAGATGTGTTGGTGTACGACGCATGAAATCCATTACTCAAAAAAAAACCTGCCAAACCCCACCCCAAGCTAAAAGGCAAATTAAACTAAAAGCTGTTTGGCTTCATGAACTTGTATTGGGCAATCTGCAATACAAACAAGCTTCCTTTCTTTCAGGACAGCATGCTACTACTCTTTGTCATAATCACTTAAATTTTGGGTTACTATATTTCACCTCTATCAGGAGAAATTGGCAATTTGAGTGCTTCTTTCATGTACTACAGAAGAAATGTTGGGCTGCGCTGGATCAGGAAAGCAGACAAGGAGAGAGTATCTTTTCCCACAGTTTCAAAATCTTTTCAGTTGTTACTTAATGCAAAAACTTTTGCATGTATTTATTCTTAGAGTTGCATCACACTGCTTTCTCAGATTGTGTCCCAGTGTCTTTTTTTCCTTGCTTCCTGAACTTCTGTCTCTCTTGCAGCTGCAAACCTTAGCAATAGCCACCAAGAACAATAGCTCCAGCCCTCCGTTCCCCCAGGCCACAATGCTTTGTCCATAACTGTTTCAGTTCTGTATTTACATAACAGAATACAACCCCAACATAATTATCCTAGTTGAAAATTAGATTCATAACAATAACCTCAAAACAATAGGAATTAAGCAATACCAGTAATATCTTTGCAGAAGTTTGTAATTAATGTATAGCCTGAAAGCACTGAAGTTGTCTCCTAGACTTTGTGCATCTATTTGGTAATATGAACCCGTGTATGTGAAAACAGACTTCAACAGTTTCACCTGCCTGCTTGCATAAAGACTTGTAATTCCAAGTTGTAGCTATTTAAATGAAGTAGTTAAACCCCTGATCTCAATAAGGTTAAGTAATGACAATTAGAGTATTAGACATTTAGCCTATTTTTCCACATAGGAGACTAAAATATGGTGTAAGGAACATATCACGTTTGTTCCAAAGCCTTTAGCAATTTACCCTTTTTTTCGTAATTCAAATTACCCTTTTTTGCATATATGCAGTCAGACCCACAGTTAATATAATTGCTATGATTAAACTGAAGTCAGTTACTTCTAAAGAAACCATTCATTCTACTTGTTATAGCTTATCTATAAACAGAGGAGGTTGAAATTCTGGCTCATATAAATGAGAGGCAAAATCTTAACCCAGGGACATTTATAACCTGAAAAGACTGGAGCCTATGAAGGGTTCTGGGCATTTCATAAATGTAGAAGAGTCAAAGACTTGGAGACAGCTGTGATCTGCAGCTGTTTTGGGAAGCCACTTTTCTGTTGGAGAGTGCAGAGAGCTACAAGAAATACTTTTTTTAAAGAAAGAATATTCTAAGACTCGAATACAGGTCCACCCAACACCCACTTAGCCACTAGCTACCCCTGGAGTCACTTGAATTCAATAGATAACTGAGTCCAAGACAAAAGGCAATGGGCACAAGCTGAAACACAAGACATTCCATCTGAATAAAAGAAAACACTTTTTCACCATGAAGGTGGCTGAGCACTGGCACAGGTTGCTCAAAGAGGTTGTGGGGTCTCCAACCTTGGAGATACTCAAAACTTAACTGGATGTGATCCTGGACAACTTGCTCTAGCTGAACCTGCTTGAGCAACGGGCTTGAACTTGACAGCCTCCAGAGGTACCTTCCAGCCTCAGCAATTTTGTGATTCTTCAACCACCAATTAATCTTTCAAATGCCTAAGTGACTCCTGAGTTTATCGACAACTGCTTAAGTTCTGAGCACGTAGCTCCCCCTTGTCTTAGGGGTAGAAGATGTACACCCATAATTAGGAGGCTAGTTTTAATTCTCTTCTCTGCCTGAGGCGTTTTGTACATACATCTCTCCCCTCCTGGGCTAACAATAGTCCACTTTCCGTAGCACAACAATATATATATTAGGACAAATAATTTCAAAAGATGACCCTGAGAATGCTGGGGTCTAGAAAACTTCAACTTCACAGTTTCAGTATTTGCACTGAAGGTTTATATCCCTTCTGGCATAGGAGGGAGGTGAATCCCTGTGCTATGGAGCTGGGATGAGCCTGTTGCAAGTGTTTTCTCACGGGTAGATTTCCACCTATGAATGCCACCCAGCACTGGCTGCCTTCCTGGATCAGGGAGCTAGGCTTGTGTCTTTGAAACACACCACGCTTCAACTACATGCCTTTTCTTGGGCATTTCCGTAACTCTGAAGGATTATTGTCCTGGCTTCTGCATCCCACTATGATGTGCCAAGCTCTTCCTCAGTATTGTGCAGATCCTGAATGCCTGACCCAGAGACATGTCAACCAGACATTTAGTTGCCTAATGGGGACAAGCTGCCGGGCTTAGCAGTCCAGTGCCCAAATTCTTCTGTGAATTGAGCCTCTGGGCAATGTAGAAAGGACAGTAAAAAATCATAACAGATGCAGTTGGCTGAAATGGACTGCCACCGTTCCAAAGGCAGCTCATTTCCTCATCTGAAAATCAAGTTCTTTTGTGGTATAATAGTTTGCATAAGCTCCCCAAACATGTAAGTCATATCACCTAGACATTTTTAAATGTCAAGTGAAAGTAGAAGTCCGTGTATGAATGAATAATATCTTCAACATAGGTACTGTCTGTGTGTAGTATGACACTCAAGCAGCTTGTTTGTACTTGTATTTTTCTTTTTTAAATAACCAGAGAGATCATTTCATGTTAACAAGCTTGCTGTTGATTAAACTGAGCCATGAGGTAACAGATCTGGAGAAGATGAGATGATAAAAACTTTAAATCCATAGCAGAAGGTTGGCTAAAACATTTTTATTGTCTAAGGTATACCTGTGAGTTAACTAATTGTGAAGTGATAATAAATGATTTAATTATTTCCCATCTGTTAGGAATTCAATTAGATGCTGCTCAGTTTGCATAGCTGCAGTCCTTCTATCGCTTTACTTTGCATTCCCTACCCAGTTTGAAGACCCTAGAGTTAAGCTATGTTATTACCCCCTGAGGCAAAGATGGGAGAGTGCCTTAAGAGTACTTTTTTTCCCCTTAAATACATCATACCTGTAATCTTGCCATTGCGTTTACAGCATCTTTTTAATATAATAAATGCTGCATATATTTAGTCTGGGAAAAAAAAAATGCCTGAATTGTTTTTTAGTCTGAATTATTATAGAAAAAAAATGTTGAGAAATTTGAGGTGAAGATTCAACAGTAGAAGAAGTACATTTGAAAATAATGATTCTCAGACTGAGGGCATAAAACCAGGAAATTAAATGCAAGGAGTGACTTGTCATGCCCCATATATATGTTGAATATACAGGGTATATACTCTTCTACATTATAATGAGAATAATTCATGCTGGTTTATGCTTACACAGGCCACTGCCAGCTAACATTATCATTCCTTCACTACCTTTGGCATTGTTTTAACTTTCAGCATCAGCTTCACATTAAAATTTTCGGGGGTAGGGGTCGTCTCCATTTACACCTCTACTGTATTGCTGTGAGACACAGAAAAATCCATCATTTTGCCTTTCTTTCTAAGGTAATGGAGAGAAAGTTGTTCAGCTAGGAAGGGAAGATGAGGTGAAGAACATTTAGCTCAAAAGCCTCTTGCCCCTTGGCATTTGATGCCAGTGAAAGATGAGGAGATGTTTCCTGCCCCTGCCTGTTTACCCCTGCAGCACCGAGGGCCAAAGCAGGGGTAAACACTGTCACCATGAATTTAGGGTGGGGAGGAAATACAGTTAACATTCTCTGTTCTGTACCTGTAGGAACTGGGATTTGTATTTCCCTCGATAACTGGCCTCTGAGGGAACATGGACAAGGACAACTGCTTCCATGACAGGTTTCCAGGAGGTTCAGCCAGTGTTTCCCTCCCTCCCTCCGTCCCTCCTTCCCAGTGCGGCAGCCACAATTCCTACAGCAATTTCTCACACTTTAGCATCTCTGATCCACATAGGTTATCACCGCCCAACACTCCTCTTCCCTGTCAACAGCATACCCCGGTCTGAGACTATGGGAATATTCAGCTACCTAACTCCCACGGAAATCAAGTGCCTCTAAGCACCTTGGCTTTTCTGAGATAGAGGATAAAGGAAAAGCATGTCTTCTTGAAAAAGAGAACTGATACTTACCAACATGGACAAAGAAAATGTGAAATTACGAACAAGGTTCCATCTCTAATATGTAAATGGGCTGAAAAGTAAGGAAATTATCCATAGGCACCCACATCAAAAATTTTTTAGAGAGAAAAGGCATTCTTAAAGCATTTTTTTCTATATCCACCTGCAAATTACTTGATATAAGTAGTGAACTGCTTTGTGTTTCACTTTGTTTTATGCTGTCACTTTAACCTGTGTTTAAGAAGCTGTCTCCTCTTCCTCTCGATAAGGTACACTAATTAATTGGGTGACCTAACGGCATACACAATCATATTAGTTCTTAGATTAATTTATTTAAACCTAAGTAAACCAAAGAGAGATTTTACCTTTATTTCAAGCTAACTGTCTTTTGATATTGTATTTGCCTTTGAAACTATGAAGCAAGTTCTCCTGGAAGGGCACAGAGGAAAAAAAAAATCATTATAATCTTTTTCAACTCTATGACTGCTCTTCACTCAGACGTGAAGAGCCTCAGGTGACATGACTTAGGCCAATTGTTTCACTTATCAAAAACAGATAACATAAGCCCTCGACAAATCTGTCTGCATGGTTGTTTTCTGACCTCTTATTGAACGTTTGTCAATTGTCACTTTGACTCACAGTCCTACATTAAGAGGTCTGAGAAATATTGCTTTGCTGGGGTAGATTCATATTGACACAGTTGGGGTTTTTTTTTAGCACTATATCATCAACTTTATGCCGTGCTGCCCTGATGATTTAAGCACATAAAAATATAGCACCAGCCAAAGGACAATGGTAAGGATCGTATTTTTTTGTCTATTTTATGTCGTTTTATTTGTGCTGAACATAAAAGTAAATGTTTTAGACTCAGTTTTGAACATATAGACCTTAACGCTGAAAGAGAATTTCTGTCTATGTGTGATCTGTACATACATAATTATGCAAAAAATAAGTGTACACATGTGTTCTGCTCTGGTAATCCCGCTTAACACTGTGTAAAGTGACATTACATTGTCTGAAGCTCCTTGTTGGAGAGTATTGCCTTGTGTAGAAGCTTTGGAGTAAATCTGGTGGATGTGCCAAAACCTGTAATTTATTCAATCTCATCCTCTTACCCCCAGCACAAAGAAAAAGAAGGAGCATGTGGTGATGGGTCACAGTGTCTGTTTAAGAGTGACAGGAGAGTGGTAGAGGCCTTAGCCCAGTGGTATAAATCAGAGCAGAACCATCCCTGCTTTAACATGCACTGAGACTGGTCAGTCATGGGTCACAGATCAGCGAATTGTGAATGGTTGTTTGCCACCGGTCTTCGTCACAAAACCGAAATAAGTCTCAGATACAGTGGAAAATCAAGGCAAGACCATATCAGTATAAAGACATACATAATTCCATATACACAAGAAAACGATAAGCTAACATGCCAAATATGTACCCGACATACAAACAGGACAGACATTTTTATGTGGGAAATTGCTGAGCCATTTTGATCAACTGTTGCCTTTAATGGATCTTAGGCCGTTTTCTTTCTCCTTTTTATTCACTCTGGGGTTAGTTTTCTAAAAACCTCTGATCCACTTCAAACAAACAAATTCCAGAAAGTCACTATTAAAAAACCCGCACATGGTTATTTGTTGAAGAAGTGTTTACCATGTTCTTGAAATGTACTAAAGCCTTTGCCCACCTGCAGTCAGGAATATATTTGAAATGCACGCTCAGTAAAAGATTTTACCTGGAACTCTATTTTAATTTTGTCAAAATATGATTGCTGGAGCCTGTTGAGATTTTATTGTAAGACACGGATTGGCAGTTCAGAGCTCACCGTTTATATTGCAGCTTGTGCAAAGCTGAAAACATACCTATGCAGAAAAATCACACATAATGAATAAAATCTTTTTTTTGGGTTGTTTTCTTTTTTTTTTTCTTGGAACAGTTTATGCTTTTCCTGGGGCCGGGAAAGATCGATTTTAGTGCACAATGATGAAATGAAGCAAAACAGTGAGCCACCGACTTACTTAACCGGTGGCCGGAGGGCAGCCTCGGTGGCGGCTGCTGCTGCTTCGCTGCTCCTCCCCGCGGCGAGGGGCGGCGGTGTCCCCCGTGTCCCCCGTGTCCCCCCGCCGCCGTGTGCCACCCTCAGCAGCACCTGGGAGGGCGCCAGGACCCGCTGGAGAGCAGGAGCGAAACGGGCAGCTCAAGACACATCAGGGACACGCTGGCAAAACCTGAAGAGTTTGGGAATCTGGTGGTTTTAGTGTTTTTGTTGTTGTTTTGCTGTTAATACTTTGTTTTGGATTATTACTTTATTTTATTTTATTTTATTTTTTTAATTTTGTTTTTCTTTATTTTATTTCACTTTATTTCACTTTATTTTATTTTAATTTAATTTATTTTATTCTTTCTTTATTATTTACTATTTGAAATTTAAAGGGGTTTTATCCTTTTCCAAGCTACATGTTTAAAAAGCAAGATAACTCCAGCCAGAAAGAATCAACAATCATAAATCGTTCCTATGAAATATGTTGTTTCTTACACTCTCCACACAGCATTTTCCAGGAAATGAGTATTCCTGCAACCTCTTAGTATCTCATCTAAAACACTCAAACAAACAAAAAGCTAGAATGGCTTGACAAGAATTTTGTGATTTGTGCCAAACTCAGCTAGTATTAAATTTGCTATTAAGAAGTATAAGCTGCAAATTCCTATCCTCATGAACTTGAGACCATTGTCTGGTCCAGTCTAAATACAACTTTGTTTACACTGATTTAGTAGCCTTATGAGATTGCCTGGTCGCTTTCCTGAGTTCCCTCAGCAGGTGAAATTACTTGCTGAGCTGCACAAAATCATGCTGGGAAATAGCTGTGCCATGTAGATCTTGCCAGTATTTATTTAATGTTATGTTACTGCTCGAAAATAAAAAGCAGTAATATTTAAAATGCAGCCAATGTGATGATGACCTATAAAAGCAAAAGAAAAGGCTGGGTAGCAAATGAAACTATAACTTACATGCTGGTTTTCATGTCATTGTTTCTACCCCTACAGCAGCAGCTCCCTTTGTGGTTTTGCAAACCACAAACAGTATGTTAGTTTTATATCCCTCTCTCTGAGTAATAGGTCTCTCTCTAACCAGTGGCACGCTATCTCATTAAAGCCTATGTGCTCTGAACTGCTGAAGGTAGTGCTTTTGAATTACGAAGGCAAGAGATCTCTGAGAAAATTCAGGTATCAGCCGTGATAACTGCATCTGGAGGTTACAGAAAAATGCTCAGAGGATTAAAAGGACTCCTTTTGCTATAAAGATAAGTATATGAAATTCATGTTCACTGAAATTTTACCTGAATAGTAATGGACATTTAAATATTCTGTAATTATTTGAAGCTATTTTAACCTTTGTGCATTCGCTTCAAAACTGGCATTGATAGCAAGCACAATACTTTGTTAGTATTGGTATCATGCAGCTATTAAGTGGTGAAAGTGAGGACAAAAGGACTAGAAGAAGTCTGCAGTGTACCTGAGTGTGAAAAAGCAGGCTTCGGGCACTTATCAGGTGTCTGGAGCACAGTGCAACCCACACTTTGAGAAGCCTGGCGTGAGAGAGCTGTAAACCCCGCTTCTGCTGGGGAGAAGCAGGTATTGCCTCTTTGCACTGGGGGCACCACATTCTTCACATCTTCCTTCTGCTTGCAAAACAGGCTGCCTGTCCCTCCAAAAGCTGCTGCTGGTGCTGCCAAGGCCATGATGGCAACTGCTACTGTGGGACCTGAGCACCAGCTAACAGTCTAAATACGTGCTGAGATTCCCAGAAGTATGTATGACTTCTTCTGACCCCCATATTTTCACAGGTACGCTGTTATCAATATCCAAATTAGCTTGTTGGACGCCAACATGGGTACGTGGATATAACCTAAAGTCTTTACTCTGATCGAAGGGTAATGTCACCTATAACCAAAGTATGTTCTGAGGAGCCGTACATCTCCCTGGGGTGGGTCTAAAGAATGGTACAAACGCCCGCCTGCCTGACTTCTGTACGTCCCTGAGGACTAAAGCCTGTTATGTGTTGTTTGTGCTAAAGTAGCAAATTCAAGCCCTGCATGTATAATGAGAACATGCTTGCTCTGGATTGCTTACAGTGAGGAGCAGGGTTAGGGATGAGGAAGTCTTACTCAGTGTCAGAGGCACTGAGAGCAGCTAACGCTCTTCCCCTGCTGGCATCACTCCCCAGTAGTGTGCTGAGCTTAATAAAGAATGAATGCTACTTGTGAGTAAAACATGAAGGAGATTTGCAGTTTAGGCCCAAGATTTCTCCCTTCATCATCCCTTGTGTTTTCTTTTGAAGACAATAGAATAACTGAGGCTGGAAGGGACCTCTGGAGATCACATAGTCCAAGCCCCCAGTCAAAGCAGGATCAACAAGAAAATAGAATGTTCTGTATTTCAGTTTATGCCCACTGACTCTTACGGACACCTTTACAGCTCCATCTTCTTTACTTC
>RSEF01000001.1:37152539-37172672 GCA_003993805.1 Himantopus leucocephalus
CCCCCCCCCCCCCCCAACCCCTTGGGTATTTAGACACATTTTCAAGATCCCCGTGGAGCCTTCTCTTCCTCAGGCTGAATAACCCCAGCTCTCTCAACCTCTCCTTGTATGCCAGGTGTTCCAGTCTTCATGACCCTTCACTGGACTCACTCATGTATGTCCATGTCTCTTTTGTACTGGGAAGGCCAGCACTGGACTCAGCACTCCAGATGTGTCTTACGAGTGCTGAGTAGAGGAGCAGGGTCACTTCCCTCAACCTGCTCCCTCAAAGGTCTTCCTAACTTTGCTGAGGAGGCTGTTGGCCTTGTTTGCCATGAGTATGTGTTGCTGACTCATGGTAAACTTGTTGCCCACCAGGACCTGCAAGACCTTTTCTGCCAAAACTTTTCCCTTTGCTGAACTCCATGAGATTCTTGTTGGCCCATTTCTCCACCCTGTTCAGGTCCCTCTGGGTGGCAGTATAGCCATCTTTGTGTATCAACCAATACTCCCAGCTTTGCAGCACCGGTAAACTTGTTGAAGGTGCTCTACTGTCATCCAGGTCATTAATATAGCTGTTAAACAATATTGGCCCCAGTATCAATGCCAGAGTACTCTATCCCAGCCAAAACCAGTACACTGGCCTCCAACCAGATACGGTACTGCAGATCACAACCCTCTGAGCCTGGCAGTTCAGCCACCTCACTGCCTGCTTATCTAGTCTGTACTTTATTAGATCATTTACAAGGATGTCCCAAGACATTGTTTACAGTTTTGCTAAAGTTGAGACAAAGAACACCCACTGCTCTCCCCTCATCCACCAAACAAGTCATTTTAGGAGGTGGTCAATTTGGTCAGACATGATTTCCTCTTCATAAATTCATGTTGACTACTTTCAAGTACCTTCTTGTCTTTTATGTGTTTGGAAACTGGTTCCAGGATTATTTGCTCCATCACCTCCCTAGGGCCTGAAAAAAGGCCAACTAGCCTGTTGCTCCCTGGATCCTCCTCCCCACCCTTTTTGAAGGTAGGAGTTACATTTGCTTTCCTCCAGTCCTCTGCACCCTCTCCTGGTCACCACCCCCTTGGATAATCAAGAGTGGCCTCACAATGGCATCAGCCAACTCCCTCAGCACTTGGGGATGCTGAAGAATGCACAAATCAGCGCAGTTAGCAATTTATTTTTTTTTCTTTCTATTCTCCCTTGTTAAGTGCAGATTTCTCCTGAAAATTTGCTTATTTATCAGGAAAGCTGCCTCAAAAACTGACAAAAGTGGAGGAGTAGGCCAAGGCCATTACCACTGCCAGTGGCTTTTTGTTCATTTTCAATTGCCAGACTTGGTCCAGGTAAACATTTGTTTTCTGTGACAGAGGGGGATTACATGCAGAGGGGGATGAGCAAAAATGAGTTGGAATCAAACATTTAACCTGAAACGCTTCTTAGGTTGCACGTTACAGATGCACCTTACAGAAGAAGAGATGATGCTAATAATTCAACAATGGGAAGGAAGACACTTTCCACATGTTTAGTTAAGAGTACAAGTATTAGGCTTTGATGTGAAACTTTTTATCAAAAACTTTTATGTAATGGGGTTTTTTTTTCAGTTTAGCTTTAGTCAGCAATACCTTCTGAGACTAAAATAAAAGGCACTCAATCCTGTCAGTGATATCCCTAAGCTCTATTTTATAAGTTTCTTCCTGAAAAGCTAAATTCAAGGTGCAAGTGTCAGCACTGACCTTCTATTCTAGATCTATCTTTCTTTCTTTCTAGGAAAGCACGTCTTTCTTCATAGCAGTTTTGCTATGTCGTTCCTTAGCTGCTGCTTCAGACCAACGTATTGAGCAAACTCAGCAGGATAGAGGACGACAGAAGGTGCAGGGTGGCTTAATAAAATGCATAAGGCTTCAGCTATAAATTTGCTTCTGTATTCCCATCACATAACGTTCTCTTAAACATCACAGAGGGTCCCGATCTGTCAGGCTTCTTTCCCAGAGTTGCACTCTATCATTTCAGGATTTTTGAGGCAAACAAGCTATATTATTATAGAATCATAGACACAGGGCAGGATGCCGTTGGCCTTCTTGGCCACCGGGGCACACTGCTGGCTCATATTCAGCCAGCTGTCGACCAACACCCCCAGGTCCTTCTCTCCCAGGCAGCTTTCCAGCCACTCTTTCCAAAGCCTGTAACACTGCATGGGGTTGTTATGACCTAAGTGCAGGACCGTGTTGAACCTCATACCACTATATTGGTACATATACCAATATGTATGAGGAATAGTGTGGTGAGGAATAGGTATGAGGAATAGTGTGGTGAGCAGGACTAAGGAAGTGATCGTTCCCCTGTACTCAGCACTGGTGAGGCCCCACCTCGCGTACTGTGTTCAGTTTTGGCCCCCTCACTACAAGAAAGACATTGAGGTGCTGGAGCGTGTCCAGAGAAGGGCAACGAAGCTGGTGAGGGGTCTGGAGGACAAGTCTTATGAGGAGCGACTGAGGGAACTGGGGCTGTTTAGCCTGGAGAAAAAGGAGACTCAGGGGACACCTTATCACTCTGAAAGGAGGTTGTAGAGAGGTGGAGGTTGACCTCTTCTGGCTGGTACCAAGCAATAGGACAAAAGGAAATGGCCTCAAGTTACTCCAGGGGAGGTTTAGATTAGATTGGATATTAGGGAAATGTTCTCCGCAGAAAGAGTTTTTAAAAGATGGGTAGACGTGGTTTAGTGGTGGTTTTGGCAGTGTTAGGTTGATGGTTGGACTTGATGATCTTAAAGGTCCCTTCCAACCTAGACAATTCTATGATTCTGTGATTCTATATACAAGTACTTTTCTTGTCTTATGACTAAGCAGTTTCAGTTATAACATGGTGAACACTGGGAGAAGTTCTGCAACCCTCATTTTGCAAGTCCTATAAACTATTGCTGGTTGTGATATGCCTCCATCTGTGTAAATGTGATTGACTGTCAGTGGCAAATATGGTGGAAAATACTGTCTGAATCACGCAAGGGCAGTGTTCTGGATGGTTGGAGTTTAAGATATGGCACTCCAAATCAAACCTTCAAGCTTTTCAAACTACAGATCTCTAGTTGTGACACAAGTCCATGGAAATATGCAGAGACATGCAGCTGTGTCTTAGGAATCAACTCACAGCACACCCTGAATATTGTACAGTTTAAGTCTTGCACAGAGAGTACATCCTAGTTCCCTTTTCAAAGCAAACAACTTGGGAGATTCATAGATATGTCATTATTCTGTGATTTTGAAGACAAGTGCAAATACTATTGACATAACTAAAAGGCTGTTATCTTTAGCCTGCAGTCTTGCGTATAGTCAGTTATCACCATCTGGTGTCTAAATATTAAAGTTCTTATGGATGGAATATTTGAAAAGCATATCTAGAATAGGAAGGAAAATAACAACAACAGTAATAATATAATAATAAATGACAGGAGAAAATGCATTAATGTGGAAGGTGAAACTTTGCCATATATAAGAACCACTCTCCCCATAAAGAGATCAAATTGTGAGGGGCTAGAGATTGCCAAATAATCTGCCTCATAGTGGATTGTCTATTTATGTGCTAAGCAGAATGCTTTTATTCCTTCTATATCTTCTTTCCCAATGTATTTGACAAGGCATTTGAGAAGATTGTATTTTTTATAGTGTTTCTAATCTTTTAAATCAAAAGTAAAGGAGGTAAAAGAAGCAAAGGTCAAGGATTTGATATCCCTAGCAGGAGAGATATATCCTGTTTTGGGTAAAAACTCTGAAATCAGCTGTCAGAATTTACCTTCTGTCTAGCTGCAGCATTGCAAGGGCATGGAGAAAGCTGACTGGTTGATGATGGTTTCCTTAGATTCCTCTGCACCTAATCAAACTCACAATACTGGAGGTTTCCATCATTGCCAGAGCTGACAGAATTCAGTGACAATCCAGAGAAATGCCTTCTGAAAGTCTCTTCTGTGAATCACAAGTGGTTAACAAAGCACTGCAGCAAATGAAATAGGTTTGTTCTTCACAGATCCAAAAGCTTGTTTGCAGCTAGTGTCTCTATCCCTTTCACTTTAAATCTGACATTATTGTTACTAAGATGCAGAATAGGCTTTTCAAGGATTGTCGGTTTCCTCCAAATTTCAACGACCAAGAAAAAGAATTGCATTGTTTATTCACTATGTGGTTGGGGGCCAAGAAGGCTAAATACATGTTTATCGCTTGTATTTTCTCAGCAGATTTTTGCTTCAAATTCAGTGACCCATTTTAGCTGCAGTAGAAGGTCACTGTCGCTAATTTACTCTCATTCATTGGTCTCAGTGACAGAATTTAATTATTTCAGCCTAGTTCATAGTGGGAGAGCAGCTGCACCACTTAAAACACTGTAATGAAAACCAGTAAACCCTCACCTTGCCTCAGCAAGAAGACCAGGAATAGAACAGTTAAACAGTCAAACTTATGGTCTGTAATCTCAACTCCAAAAAAGATCTGTGTTACCTTAATAAATGGGAAATTTCAGCTGACTAGCAGCTGTGCAATTGTTCTTCAGGCTTGAGCTGACTCGCTAATATCAATGGAAACCTTCCTAAAAATTGAGGAAGATGTTGTATTGAGCACTGTAAGTATAGAGAAGAAGGAACGCCTTGAAACAGGATCGACAGTCTTTGAGATAAGGCTTGCAATGCTTTTTAGAGGCAAACATGCTTTCACGCAGCATAGAAGGGATAGCGCACTGAAGCCAGGGATAACCATGTGGGTTTAGCTGGGTAAGACATTACTGAACAGCAGAATCTGGCCTATTCATTACTCTAGGATAACTAGCAAAATGACAGCAAATCCAAATGAGCTGCTAACTCTTCTTCCATGCAGGCATGGGAATAGCATGCCACATGGGCCAGCAGTGCTGGGTAAGAAAAAAACTCTGCCACGAGAGAACAGGGCAGGCACAAGGCATTCCTGGCTAAAGGGACTAGCTTGTCAGCCTGGCCAAACTCACCACAATCAGCTCAGGTCCAAACTAAATAAAATATTCCCCTGTAAAGGTGTCCGCCTTAATAAACTTTTCTTTTAGGGGCTTCTGTGGCTTTTGGCAGAAAAAGGAATGATAAAAGCTGTGCACAGGAACACTCCTGCAGGAATTTCCTCTTGTGCAAAGGCAGAGTCCTCCATGAAAATTCTAGAGCAGTCTCTCCTTACGATGTTACTCCTCTGCTCTACATTGGCTTGGCTTGTGAAAGCAGGATGGTGATCATAAAGTTGAAGTCTCATGATTCTTTTACATCTAAATTTGTTTTTCTGTGTGTGTCTACCATTTTTGTTTTTCAGTTGTTCATTCCTTGCTAAAGTGAAAATTATCTGGGAGAAGAGTTTTATTTTTAACTTCTACTTTTGAAAACCTCCAGATTTTTCTTCTGAAACACCATTTTTTTCTTTGCTTTCTTTGGCCAAAGTACGTCCGCAGCTGTGAGACATGGTCCAAATCAAATTAGAATATTTTATTCAGTAAGCTCTAGTTTATTGAGGAAGTTGGATATTACATATTATTTGGACATCTCAGATATTACAGAAGTGATAATTAATGAGTGAAAATCTATAGAAAGTGCGAGACAAATAGTAAAGAGGAATATAGGGATAAAAACATCTAAATATGTCAATCATGATGCAATCTCTTATTTAACAACCTATAATTTTCTTTTTTAACAGAACAACCCTTTACAGCCAGATTTGTCATAGTACTTGGACAGAGGAGAATATTTGAGTCATTTTTTTACATATTGTCTCATCATTAAGGTGCTGATAAATTTTAAAAGTCAAATCTCAAAAGTGGTTTTCCTAAATTGTCCAATTTTGTATTTATTAGTAACTTTTTTCATTTCTTTTTTTTTTTCTTTTCAGAAAAATCTCATTTAGGATTCCCTAACAACATCAAACATACCAAAATAGAGTGACTCTCCTTAATTCTTTAGTTGCATTTTTATTGAAGATCTTTGCTAAAGCTTCTGTGGTATTCTCTGAACAACTTTTTATACTTGTACTGTGGTCCAAACTAAATATAGTGAGAGTAGCTCTTTGCATATGCAGGGTAAAACTGATAATTTTTAAAGAATACATAGGATATAAACTCTGAGGAAATACATAGACTATGCAGAACTTAGATCTTAGAACTTAGTCTTTTTTTTTCCAGATTTTATAATCTCTGTATGTGAAAGAATACGTGTTCACTGTTTTACTGACACAAAACCTATAAACATAGCATGGATTTCTGCAAGCTCCAGAGAAGATGAGTATGAAAATGAGCTATTTACCCATCCAGCATGTCTTTAAATATCAGTGCATAGTAGCTCCTACAGCGCATTACCTTGCAATTTGTCCGGTCTGTTAATCTAATTGATTATAGTTGAGCTGTTACCTGTCTTGCAAGACTCCTCCTCCCCTGAAATACCATCAAAATATTTGGTAACTTTACTATTTAATTTGAAGGGCCAGACCTTCAACAGGTGATTAACTTCGCAAAGCTTTAGCATCAGCTCTCAGATACCCGAGGAAGGGAAAGGAGCTCTGTATTGCTAGTGTGAAAGCCAAAACATGCTTCCCTCCTCCTTTTCCCTGCTTTGCCCTCAACTCTGAATGCACCAGTAGGATGAAAGAAGAATGGAGCATCTTTCTGATGCAGTTAACTTCCCCCAAGACCACATAGTTTTTAACTACAGCATTTTTTTAGATCAAAACTCTGAAAAGATATGTGTTCAACCCCGTCTTATGTTGTTGATAAGCTTGTAGTGAAGGCACTGTTGTGGATTTGTAAAGGTAAAAGTCATTGCTGTTATGGAAAAGAGACATTGTTGGATATCCTTATTGAAAGGATGTATTGCAAATGAAGTTGTGTGATAAGAAAACTATGAATTGTAACAAAGTTACTGGAAAGTATTTTCCAAGCATTTCCAGGAGTACTTTTAGAGGATTCTAAAAGTCTGAAAACTAGAAAAGTCATACTAAAGAAGCGGAATAATTTGAGAATGTATTTGTAATAGTGTTAATACATTTACTGTCTTTCATACCTTGAATATAATTTCTCAGTTTCCAGTCCCCCAGGAACTGTTCTTTTATTAATGTTGTAGAAGTTCTGTTCATAATTTGTTGTCAGAATATCTGACAACATATTAAAATTCATAGGGTACCTACCTTTTCACTCATGGGGAAAACTGTTTTATTTTATCCTAGATGTTTTGACATAACAAATAATTCAGCTGCTTTTACATGGGAATGCTAAATGTTCTGTAAACAGTAATTACAGGGTAGGAAATATATGTTCATGCTATTCACAAAACATACTAATAGATCAATACATGCAGTTTGTTTTTTGATTCACTACATTTGTCCTCTAGACTAGTTATCATCAGTTGCTTGTGAATGATTTTAAACCGTCTATATGGCCATTCACGCAACAAAAAAGATTTTTTTTTTTTCATCTATCATTTAGTTATGATTTTTGGAAACACCCACTATAAATCCTACTGGTTCAAGGTGTTCCTATCATAGATCTAAGTTTACAAATTGCAATTTCCAAATGTAGCTTCTTAAGGCAAGATGTTTCTGTCATTGGAATAGAGATTTAAACAACTTTGGTTATCTTCAAAGCAGTGCATGTGTAGCCTGGAGTATAGTTATTTGTGCAATAGGGACATAATTTTAGTCTCAAAAATGGGTGAGCACTTTTGTGACTGTCTCTGAATAAGGTGAATTTCTGTTCATCCATTTTTGGAATTCTCATGAACAAAGATTAAAATGATCACTTTTTACAGTGGAGCACCGGATTAATTCTGAAGATCTTTGGGGAGAGGCAGTCCTGATAAGCAGGTTATTTTAAAATTTGTCTTAAAATGAGTTACTTTGAATACTCCAGGGTTTATGCTGATGTTGGAGTGAAACAAGACTTGTCCTTTTTTTGTCTTACTGAATCAAGGCCTGAATATAGCATATTTGACATGAAATAGTCACAGGTAACTCAGATTTCTGTCTGATTTGGGAGTATCCAAGTACTTCCCTTTTAAGGATTATCAAAAGAAATCACACCTTATTCTATGGTGAAACACTTTGAAAGTGTTGTGAAAAATGCATGGCTTTGTTTCACTCAAAAACCTCATATGTTGGAGAAAAGAATGCTCAGAGAGCTACTTTATGCCAACCTGACTCTTTGCAGAACAGCACTGGACAAGAAGAAATCACTTTGCACTGAATAGGGAACCAGAAAGATTGAGCGCTAGGCAGACCTCCGCTCATTTCAATGGAACAGACAGTATTCTCACTGCTGGGGAGTTGGCATTATGACATTTATCTTTTTCCCATCTTTAGACCACATTTTACACGTACAGTTCATAGTCATGAGGGAGACTCAGATGAACCAGGCTGAAAAAGGTGCTCCGGATAGTTTTGTCTTCACTCATCTGAAATAAAATAAAAACTCTCATCAGCATATCATGTTCTGGCCTTGTGTCCAGCCCCATCCTTTCTTTCCCCATATGGATAATGTCTGGCCAGGAAGGAAATGACTGCATTTTCAACTACGGGAATGAAATCTGGCCTAATGGAAACTTGGTTGAGTTACTTCCTGAAAGCTAATGACTAAAAAGAGCTTTCCAGGAGGAGGCTAAGATCAGCAGAAATGTTGGCCAGTGAAAGACACAGCATCCTAACATATCCGCAATGTGGATTTTCAAAAAGTTTTCTTCTGTTGCTCTGCAATTTGGGGACTGAGGATTAGTGATGTTTGAAAAATCAAACAGGCTTTACCTTCATTCACTTGATGTGGTCACAACTTATTGATTAAAAGTCTAAGTAGCCCCACTGAGCCAAAATAAGCTTGTTAGGGAGTATGTGAGGCATCAGTTTAAACACTGAGAGAACAATGGCATTTGAGGGGTCACGCTGTCCCTTCTCAGGTGCCACTGATCAGCTTGCAATATGGAGATTTTCATACTCTTGCTGTCCATTTCAAGGTTTCTTTTCAGAATACAGAAGTTTCCTGTTTTATTTTCACTTTTCTGTGCTGATTCCTGAAAGAAAGGTTTTTATAAATAGGCTAATTCATTACTTCTTTGGATACAGGGAATATCTAGAAGAGAAAAATAGGTGTTTATTGGGTAGCCACATGAAAGATAAATGATTGTAAAGTTCAAAAGCTTAGTCAGCGTGGAGGACAGCTAAGGACTCCAAACCATTTCAAATACTTCAGTGTATCTTTAATTCAAACCATTTCAAATACTTCAGTGTATCTCTAATTTGAACTTGCATAAAAGTTTGGCCATACATCTTGGGATTCATATTTGCAATTTATAAATATTTGCTTTACATTTTCCTTGGATTTCAGATGAAATCCAAGTCAAGCTTGGTGTGACCTTTTCCTCTTGAAGAAAATCAAGATCACCTTACTGTGTCTTGATTAGTGAGTTGAAATGACATTTGTTTTAACCAATTAGTATACAATGTCATAATATGCTTCTTAGAGAAAATTCAGTATCTATTCAGGAAAGTTAATTATATTTCCTTTTTTTGGCCTCTTTCTGTGTTCCAATCCCCCTTTCTCCCACTTAACCATGCAAATTTAGAATTGAACCTCCAAATAGTGTTACTGCGTTGTTTAATCTCTTTCACGCTGCCTGCGGGGATTAGCTGAGGTGACACAATTTCTAATAAAATTTTACACCAGTAAACCTGGCTTGAAGAGCAGATGTAAAAATCCCGCTGATTGTCATGCATTTAGGCATTCATTCATAAGAAAGCACACTACTGTGCGTATGTGGGACAGGATGTTTTGCTATGCCAAAAGCGAATCTTCGTGCTGTTGAATTTATGCATTTCCCACTGCTACTCAAAATGCTTGTCTGAACGCTCAGGCAGGGGAGAGCTCTCTCTGCGGAAAATGCTCATCTTCTGTTCGAGTCAAGAGGTCTGACTTGTACTCTATTCCCTATTCATTGGCAATTTGCAGCCAATGTTTGCTTTATCGTCGCAAATTCGCGAGGAAAAGATTGTGGCGCTAATTTTTGCTTCAGTGTGACGTTATGAAACAAGTAATAAATGGCAAGAAGAGAGGAGAAGGGAAGAAGAAAACAAACCTGGGACTCCACAAAGATAAATGTAATATCCCCTTCACCCTCAAGAAATGAAATTATTCTGACAGGGTCAGAGATTCTGCTTGGCAAACCATCTTAAATTAATTACCTGCTTGACATTTTAAAGGAAGGTTTCAGATTGTAAATTTAACCCAGACAAAGCATTCTTTTTAATCTTGTCAGTATGCAAACTACTTTGCACTGCAGTCTGTGAATTATTTATCAGAGAAACGACCCCAAAGGGTAAAAGGAAAATCGGGAGTATTTGATCTCGGGTTCTGCAGCCTGATGTACTTCTCTACCTTAGATCTCTACCTGT
This sequence comes from Himantopus leucocephalus, assembly GCA_003993805.1. Classification (NCBI taxonomy): domain Eukaryota; kingdom Metazoa; phylum Chordata; class Aves; order Charadriiformes; family Recurvirostridae; genus Himantopus; species Himantopus leucocephalus. Next base: position 37,162,941 of record RSEF01000001.1, read on the forward strand.
TGCAGTTGCTTAATTTCTCTTTGTTTGATCTTGCTGATTTTTAGCTCTCACGCTGTGCTATGCTAAAGCCTAAATATTTTTAAATTTAAATTTAAATTGCTTCTAAAACTGTGTCCCAGCAAGTAATTGTATCTATTTTCTGGGGAAAACCAAAAGCTAAATAAGGGGGAAAAAGCCACCTGTGTTTCTGTTCCGTATGTTTTCATTAGAATAAGCATGCACTATTCATGGCTGTTGGATTTTTTCCTGCACTCAGGTGAATACACTGTCTGTAATAGTAAGTGTCTATCTGAGTTTCTACTTGTAAACTGCATTAAAATATTAATCCTGTAACAAGTTGTGTGACGTTAATGATGAAGGGTGGCCACATGGGATAAAAATACCTTGGAAGATGTAAGGGCAGAATCCAGTTCTGACACAGGTTTTTGTGTGCAAAACCACTTGATTTTAGTCTCCTTGTTTTTAGATGAAGACTATACAACTTCTAATTTCCTATCTTCCAGTCTTTTTACATTTCGAGTTTATTTCTACAACAATATTTTGTGTAGGCTTTACTATTACTGCTAACAGAAAGACCTCTAAGTGCGTTTGTAATGAGAGTGATAATTATAATTCAGGGACAAACACAAATCAGAACATAACCTGACTAATACCTGCTCTTGGCTGACATTGAACCTGTTTGCTTATTTACTCTGGATTTCTACAAACACCATAATTCTCTGAAGACAACACCCAAGTAAGCATCTGATTCTCAGAAGGAAGTCAGATTTGGAAAATCGGCAGAAAAAAACCCGCTAGCCAATTGTAACAACTTAAGCATGCAATGCTCCTATACACATTTTTCACTTTGAGAACATTTGCTCCCTGGATGTGCATTTTTAAATTTTGATGTTTCATGTTTCAAAGAAGTTCCAATATTTTCTGTTTTATCCATAAGTAAGATGAACTTTAGCTGAGCTGAGTGGAAAGTTCAATAGAAAGTCTATCAATCTGCAGAGAGGAATTATAATTCCCTTCTGCTTCTGTCAGGTAGTATGGAAAATTATTTGTTTGACCTATAGAAGTTTTTGCATCTTGATGTGAGCTGAAAAGAAGCTGATAAAAATGTTATACCATTATTTGGTTTAGTGCACTGACTAATGTTTTTGTTTTACAATTTTTTATTGTTTAGTGAGGTGATTCTTTCCTACCACCAGACTTTCTTCTTCTTTTTTGTCAATGGTTGACTATTCCAAGAGCAAGACATGAGAGACTTCATAATAAAAATACGTCTAAGCAAAATATGGATGAGCTTTTATTTTACTATGCAGTCCTAATGAAATAAGTAAGTTCTGACGGATAATTCTCCTTTCAAGAAATATTTGTCAGATTTCTGCTTAGGTTTCTTAGTACCCCAAGACTTTCAATCTTGCCTTCAGTTTCCTCTGGCAATAAAAAAGCGCTTAATCTCTTTGTGAGCTGATGAAAGATTAACTATGCATGGCATAAAATCTGGGGTACACACTAGTTAATTGCAAGCCTCCCCACTTCAAGGCTGTATGCACTTCTCATCTTTTTTTACCATAAAACTCCCAAGAAATAGTTAAAGGAATGTGTACATCCTCCACAATCTATTTACCTACCAATAAATTCCCCTTTGCAGATTCTTGTATCCATACAAAATACACAACTTAGAAACTGAAGACTTTTGCCTACTGAATATCCCAGGTCCCTCTTTAATGAAGTGTAAGTATGAGCTCTAGTGTCTGTGGATGCATTCTAATTAGGGATTTTGGCTATTGTTTAACTATGATAATTTCCCCTGCGACTTCTATACAGCTGATTTCACTTCTTTTCTCCCCCCAGCCCTTGCACAAACCTACTGGAATGTCAGTGCTGGGGCTGTGATCGGAGACCATCCTAACAACAGCTGCATTTCAAAGTGCTCCTTCTACTTTTAAGGGTTTTTTAGTTTCCCAACTGATTTGTGAGGGAGGTTAAAACTCATATGAGTGCAAAGAATTACCTTTATCTAGATTTAAATATTATTTTATGCTAATTACTGAAGCTATTCTTTTAAGATAATTAAAATAGACACTCCTTGATTTTTATGTATGTATCAATAGCAATCAAACTTTGATGTTCACTATCCATGACTGCTTTTTGATCTGCTCATGATGGAATTACCTGCGGGACTTTTCCAAGCTGTTAAAATACATATTTTTTAAAGTCATGATGAATGGACTGTATATTCTTCATGTCCTAGGCTGAGGCTGAACGCTAGTAGTGAGGTAATATAGCTACTCTATCAAGATACGCACTGGTGGTCTTGGCTGTATTCCCGAAGTCCAAAACATTCTGAACAAAATTCATCCCTCTGCAGCACCAGCTAAACCTAACCTGTGCTCTGCTTGCTGGCACACCAGCCTTTCGCTGCCGCTCTTCACAAAAGTGGATTTCATCCACCGTGTGTTCAGACCTTTAGCATTTCAAATCTATTTCATCGACTGTGTATCTTCTTTTATGTCCCTGAGTGCATTATTATGAGATTCTACTATTCTGATTTGTACTCAAAGACCATTTGTACGGGTTTGGTTTGGTTTTACTTAACCTTGCATTTTCATTGATCATCTTAGTACTTTGTTCTTTCATGATGACTTTTCTTTGCCCTTCACAAAGACCTGATACACATATTGAGATTTATGTAGTGCAAAGTAACTGCTGGGGATCGCTCTGGCGCAGCAGTAGAAGATCTAGCAAAGCTTTCCTCTCTGTGCTGGCATGAGGTGGTATTTCGTGTTGCCCAGGAAAAGGAGATGGCACATGACTACCATTCTACACGTTGTTAATATTCCTGGCTTCCCCGATAAGAAGTCATGGCAAAGTGTCCACGCTTGGCTTGCTTAAAATTTTAGTCAGAGAGTGAAAATGTTCAAGAAATGTGGCACAGCTCAAATGAGTGATACACAGGGGCAAAGCTCTCCTTTTTCCCAGTAGGCTGGTATGTGAGCTTGGGGCACCACATAGAGTTTTGAAGTATATTAGGGCTTATTAAGCAGTTGCTTTAATGTTTAATGCCTATGTGGGTTTTTCTCTCAGCTTTCATTTGCTGTGGGTTTTTCCTCACATAACTATTCCGTTTGCTTTGCCTGTGCGCTAACAATTCGTGGTGAGAATGCCCTTCAAAACACAGCATCCCTAACCATCCGAGGTACTGCCTTCCACCTTGGCTAAGGCTTTTATTTATTTTTTAATAAATTCCACCTCAATTCTAACACATTAAACTTCATTATGGAGTGATTTCCCTTGGTATGAAAAGACCTTATTAATTGTTCCATTCAAAAATTATTATCGCTCAGGATGGGTGTTATAAGGGAAGTGTAATGGTTAAGGATTTTTTCCACATTCTGCTTGAGGATTTCTTTTTCTCCAGTGATTAGTTTTGCTGCATCTGTGTTTATTTAAGAACCTGAAGCTAAAATAATTAGTAACAGGTGGCTGAGGTCTTGCTGATAATCTGCCTGCCTTTTAGGTGTACTTTTATAAAAGGTTTTCAGTTCCCTCCTTTTGGTTCTTTTCCATAATTAACAGGCTGCAGTGGGAAATGATCTCTGTATGGTATGTTACTTGGACTTAACTTGGTTCTAGGAGAGGTTTTAGTTTAACGCTTTTAGCTGACTGTACAACAGATATTTTACCCTTTAATAACAACAAACCATGCTTCATCTCTTCCTGTTATATAGGGTTTTTCACAGTAATTGTTTTCTATGGCTTGGTTTTCTAAGAATATGTTTGCATTGCTCGTTGGTTCTGTGTTTTTACATGTGTTCTTTCCTGATTCTGCTCTCAGGAATTTTCAGTGGCCTTTCTCTCACCAGCTGTTCACTGAATTTTTCAGATCCTTTTCTGCTGACTCTGGTGATGTTTAAGAGACAGGTGGTAAACTTTCTATATTGTTACTATTAGGAAGTCTTGAGATGTATGACTGAGTTTCTTTAAATTTATGTGTAAAGTATGTTTACCCAAAATGTGGAATCTACATATCTGAGCTTCTTAGCTATCCAGCCATGAATGCAGTAAGAGCAAGAAATCATTCAGCTGTGCGTGATGGGCTGGATATGGTTTATTGACATTTATGGCTGCAGGTAGGAGATTGCTACAGCTATTTGAACACTCAGGCAGGGTGGTCCTACATCAAGACCAAGATGGAAAGCCAAGATTATGAAACCATCCATGCAGCTACTCCACAGCCAAGTGGTTTTGACATATGCTAGGGATATATGCAGCTATAATTCAAGAGCCCCACTGTGCCTAGCTTGTTCCAGGGGTTTGAAGTGTAGCTTTCCACATCCCAAGATATTAAAGAGGCTTTCTTTGTGTCTTTTACTGGAACCATTTCATTTTCTGTAAATACACACTTACTGAGCTACAGTGAAGCTCACTTGATGTTCTAGTGACTGAATTATTCTCCTGGGATGTTTGAGGACACCCATTTGGGGCCACTGATATTGAATCAGATAGTTACTGGTATTAATTTTTTCTGAGCCATGAGTAAATGCCTTAAAAGTAAACGTCCCAGAGTCTCTAAAAAACTTCAAAGGTTTAGGGTTGGTCTTACTTAGAATGTGAAAACAAAAAGAGAAATCCTTACTGTTCTTTTGTGGAGCATAGGAAAGCTCATATTTGCTGAGACAACCTCACACTGGAATCAGTCAGCAGAACCTGTGTGACAGAGCACATGTGGCTTTACAACTCTTTCCATTCATTTAGTGTAGACTGCACCCATCCTTACAAGGAAAACAATTTCTACCTACTGTTAGCTAAGAAGTCTTCCCAAAACTGTAGTATTACTGGATGGCGATCACTGAAAATAACAAGTATCTGTTATCTTGCAACAGTAGGAATAATTTGTGCTTTAAAACAAGTATGACTTGTAGTCCCTATTCATGTTCCCATTAAAGTTAGTGATGTTTTCCAACCACATGGTTTGAACACAAAATCAAGATTTTGGCTTACATCATGTAGGAAGTACAAACCGCATATAGAAGCTACATACTTCTGCTCTCCTCTCAAGTGCACAAATCCTGTTCAATAAATAAAACAGGCAGAGAAGTAGGTATATTGGGGGTTCCTTTATGTCCTAACTCCTACACTGTGTTAATAGCTTTTTATTCTTTATGAGTAAATGCCTTAAAAGCAAATGTCCCAGAGCCTCTAAAAAACTTCAAAGATTTAGGGTTGGTCTTACTTAGAATGTGAAAACAAAAAGAGAAATTCTTACTGTTCTTTTGTGCAGCACAGGAAAGTTCATATTTGCTGAGACAACCTCACACTGGAATCAGTCAGCAGAAACTGTGCTCTTCCAATTTTATAACATATAAGAAAATAATCCTTTTTAACAATGGTCAGCTTTAAACCTACATTAATATGAAATTTTAAAGTAGCAGCTCAGTGTGGAAAAATCAGTAGTAGCATGCAAATAACATCTTCCTAGTTATAGAATGAGATAAAGCAGTCTGGAGAACTGTGCAGTAACAATTACGTCTAGTAAAATGGAACTGATCTAGAAAGAGATAATAATGGCATACTTCTTTTTCTTTATGTAAAATATTATTAAGAAAGATCATGGTGAATTGTCTTTCACAGTTCAGAGAAAAGATATTTACACAGATGCCTATTTAAATTAAGAATCAAATTATCATCCTGCAGTTCATTGGGAAGTAGTCAAAATATTAGTAGATCATGCATTTAATATGAATGATTCAGAACAGGAAGAACAAAAACACACTACAGAGGAATGTTTAAATAGTTATTATTTAAAGATTTTCATGAAAACACTGAAATATTTTACTGCAAAAGGAAACAATGATGAAAATAAAATCAAAGATAAAGCAAGCTGCCAAACACAGGTATCACTAATATTTTAGCAAAAAGATTTCTTATATGCCTCAACACTTCATGAAGGCAAATTTTGGTTTAGTTTTTTTGGCTACAGGGAACACAGGGCACTAAAAATGATACTTTTTGGTTTAAAACACCAAAGAATAAAGACTCTTTATGTTCTTGTGTAGAAATAGGAAGGATCTTTAGAGCAGAAAAGAAAAGGACAAGTCTATAACATAAAATAACAATATAAAATATGAATATGAAATATAAATATATTGGTGTTGATAAAAATACAATATTTATAAATATATTTAAATATATTTTATAAAATAAAATATAAACAAATTATATAATAGAAAATTTTATAATAGAAAACATAACATATATTGGTCTTGATTAAAAAAAAAAAGAAAGGGAAATGTTAACTGATAAAATTCTACAGAGCTAGAGTAGGAAACAACTGATTATTATATTTTATACAGGAAAGGTCTTTCTAGCTGATGCATAATCCTGTCTTATTGCCTCATGTTGGTCATACTCAAACTCTTCCTGTAACATCTCTCATTAAAAGCTATTAAATAGCAATGTCTTCATTATGTTTTGTTGATTAGTTACTAGACCATTGTTCATCTGTGACACTAGACAGCGATTTCATAGTTACTCAGACTAGTAATACATTTAGTAAAGATAGAGCAGAATATGTGTTGGAGTTGCCAGACATTTATAAGAACAAATATTTAGCAGTTAATACCTGTATCAAACTTCAGTGTTTGAGCTAGAGTTTACCATTCTGTTTGTGCTCCTTCAGAAGAATTTGTGATGTTAAGAAAAAAATAATTGGGACTTTAAGAGTTTTAAGCTGTAAACAGTGTCAGATATATATATATAAAAAATACATACTGATATGTTATGAGAATGGGAATTCAATTCCATTGTTTAATGGTTTAAGGTATTGACCAAAAAGCCTTGGGCAAAGACGCTTGGCTAAGGATCTGAGAATCTGTACAGGGGCTGGACATGGGAAGTGTGATTTATTTTTATTTTTAATTGTCTGTGAAAATCTGCCCAAAATTGAAGAAGACATGACTGGAAAATCTGATTTTTTTTTAAAAAAAAGTCTGCTTTGGGTGTGCCAGACAACCAGGTTCTCCAAAGCTCTTCTCATGAAGCATGTGCAATTTTAGGGCACTGAGTGGCCTGGTGAGACCCCTTCTGAAAGCCTTCTTTGCTGACAGGCTGCACAACAGGGCTGTGAGTGCTGCTGCCCCACCAGCAAGGCAGAGAAGCAGCCAATACAAATACAAAAAGCTTCAGGAGCAGAAGCTGACACACCATCATGCCTGTCCAAGAGCAATGAGTGGGAAAGGAGGGGCAAGAATTGTAACAGGATCTGGCAGAAATGCTCACCTGCTGTGGTGCACTGTGGTCCTCCACGGGCTGCAGTGTGGATATATTCTCCATCATGGTCCTCCATGGGCTGCAGGGAGACAACTGTCTCACAGCTGCCATGCAGCATTTTTACCTGTTCTTAAATATGCCATCCCGGAGACACCACCAGCGTTGCTGATGGGCTCAGCTTTGGGCAGCAGCAGCAGGGGGTCCATTGGAACTGGTTCTGTCTGAGATGGGGGCAGCCTCTGCTCTCTTCACACAGAGGCCAACCCTGCAGCCCCTCCGCTGCCACCACCTGGACATGGACATCCAGTACGAACTAATGGGATGATCTTATATTCCAGTAGAGAATAGTGCTGGTAAAGAACCAAAAAGTCCTTATTCTCTGAAACATAAACAGTTCTCCTTTATTTTCTCAAGAGGTTGGAATATAGCACAGTACCTGTGGATCTTGCCTGTTTAAAGACACCTGTTTGCATTGATCGTGTTGAGCGGTCTGATGCCCCTGTGCCATTCGCAAGTCAGATTCCAAACTTTTCAGATGCAGAGGTCCGTGTCCTTTTTTACTCAAGGTAATTTATTCCCACGCAACCCAATTACAGAGTACAGCTCCCACGCTTCTGTGCTCTGGTCTGAAGTTATACTTCTCTCTTGTTTAAGTTATATTTTTCTGTTCTGAGGGAAAAAAAATTATACTCTATTTCTTTGACTCATTCCTTTTCTTTAAGTCTGAAGATTATTAACTGAAATATGGAAGTGCATGTGGGTAGAAGTGTGTGGCCTGAATGCTCATGAACTAGAACGAGTTTCTCTGAAAGCTCTTCATTCATATATGAATGGCGACCACTTGGATCATTTGGTGGTGCTGTCAGACCTTCTACAGATATAATAACCCATGTGCCTTTTCCTGGGCACCTTACTGAAAGCTGGTTTTACACAATGTTTCCTAGGCATAGAAGTTTTTCCATATGACTAGTGCTCTTTTTCCTATATTAATTTGCTTTTTTTTTATTGTTGGGATTTTTTTTTCTGCCAGACGCTAGCAGGAATATACTACTAAATAGTGAACCCAGTAAGTCAAGAATATTATCCTAATTGGAAACCTGAATTTGCTACAGAAACATCCTAAATTTAGTTTGGGAAACATCATCCTTCTTGATAAACTGTTTGTAGAAGACAGCTACAAGTTTACAAAGAGCAGTTCCCTCGCCACAGGGTTTGTGCTTCTTTTTTCTGTGCTGGGAAGTATCCCTCAAGCTAACGAATGTTGGTGTAGTAAATAGGAATTAGTTTAATGGCCTTTGGAAAACATAACTTCAAAAGAAGACATTGGACCATATAGAGTTATTATAATTCTAATAGTAAACACATGAGAGAAAGCATTTAATTAAATACACAGAAGTAGTCCTGAGAGGATGGACCAAAGGTGAGCTCTGTGCCTTCCAGCTGTGTGCTCAGCTGGAGAAGTGAGAGGGTCATCTGCTGCCTCTGCTTCTTTTACTCGCATTCTCCGGATTTTTTATTTCCTTGTCTGCCAGGACAGTGGAAACTTGCTGGCAGTGGGGGACGTGTTGCTCTCCCCAGGCAAGCCTGCTGCAGCATGGTAAATATGAGCTGGACTGCCACAGAACATGGAGGTCAGTCAATCAAAGTCTTACAGTTTCTGAAGAAGCTTCTTGCCACCCTTATTGGTGGCAATGCTGTTACCACTTAGTTACTTCTCCAGCAGTTATTTTAACAAGAAAACCACTGCAGGCATACTCTGTGAGGGCACCCATCCTATTGGTTTCTGTTGAGCTTTCCCTGTGAACCCATGTCAGATCAGACCCATCTCCAGCAGTTTTCGACTCCCGATGGGGCTCAAGGAGGAGCTGCCCACATCACTATGCAGGCCCAGTGGATTCGGCTCAGAAACAGAACAAGTGCCTTGAGAAAGGTCATGTCGGATAGGGGGTCTTCATTTGAAGTGAGGCTGTGCTGGGGATATTTTGGATGTCCATTTTCATTTGTGAACTCTAGCTCCACCTAAGTCCATCTTTAAGTTCCTCTATTGCTTACAGGATTTAGCCTTTCGGCAGATCTGAAAATCCTGGCTGCTGTGTTCAATCTCTTGTTTCAATGACTTTGCTTCCAATGTAATATTCTCTTGGAACTCCAATTTGTTTATTAGCGTTTTATTTTTATGTTAACAACCAGGAGCAAATACAATGCAATTTTTCCAGAGGAAAAAAAATGTGTATGATAGAGCTGGGAAAAACCTCTGAGGATCTCTGGAGCTCCCAACATAAGAAGGACATGAACCTGTTGGAGCAAGTCCAGAAAGGGGCCACGAAGATGATCAGAGGGTTGGAGCATCTCTCCTATGAAGACAGCCTGAGAGAGTTGGGGTTTTTCAGCCTGCAGAAATGAAGGTTCCAGGGCGACCTTATAGTGGCCTTCCAGTACATAAAGGGGGCCTACAGGAAAGATGGGGAG
>RSEF01000001.1:37172772-37210116 GCA_003993805.1 Himantopus leucocephalus
TTAAGGTCCCTTCCAATTCTAACCATTCTATGATTCTGTGATTAATGACTCACTCAGAGTCTGGTGGGGTTGGTTTTGGGTTTGGTTTTTTTTTTTTTCCCAGGTGAAACCCATCCTTTTGTGGAGACCACAATCTGCTAAGGATTTAACAGCTGTGTTGCCATCAATCACTATTTAGTGGACATAAAAGAGAGGGAAAGGTAATTCAGCTTACTAAGACTGTGCTTGCAGCAATAATTTTGTGCCAGTGATGCAGTTTCTATCAGCCCTAGAACTCATTTAAGGATGTTATAATGACCACATGACCTCAGTGTGAAATTTCCACTGATGTCTAAACCTTCCAGTGATCCACATTGCTTTTGTGGACCAGCTGCATTCAGGCTTGACTCAATCAGCTTCTTCCCTCAGCAAAAAGATTAAAGTCCTTGTAGAGAAGATGGATATGACTATGCCCTAATGCAGTCTAAATCTTCATCTGGGACAGATCCAGCCTAGCTTTCAGGATCCCCATGCTGTGACTCACCCTTTGGCTTGTTTTTCTCATCCACAAATTAGAACGGGAAGGCAAACTTAAAATCTCAGACAAAACCTATCATCTGGCTGAAAAAAAGAGAAGACATCTGATAGATTCGTTGAGCTTCAAAACTACCAATGAAATTGGGTAGTTTAGTTTTAAGCAGAATCCATGGACTTAAATGATGGACTGGTTCTGTACGAAGCCTTTAAGATGTCAAAGCCTTGAAGAGAAATAAAAGGACACAATTAAGAGAGCTGACCAGCAAACTGATCATTTTCTATCTGGCAAGTTGGCACAAATGTCATTTTAGGCATTAGGTACACTAAATTAAAAACCTCATTTAAATAGAATCCTTGTGCACTTATGAAACACGCAAAGTGTATTACTGCAATTTAATAAACTCTGTTCCTCTGCACCTATTATAAAGTAAGCCATATACTCAGGAGAGTAAGACAGGTTCTTAATGCCAGCGAAGCAAACCCACATGAAAAATGTGCATTCCAGCTCAGAGACAGTTTACAAATTAAAACAAAACAGAGAAATTAAGTAAAGGATGATGCATAAGTTAACAGTGCCTGGAGGCAGCCTTAACTTTAATGCCAACAAATCATGCAGGTTTTACATAGTTATTCACTCTGGTGTTCAATAAAAAATGAGGTTACAGTAACAATACCGAACATATCTTTAAAGAAACACACTCAGCAATAAGTCATATGAACTTTACACTGCGGTGAAGAGAGTAAATATATTATACATTTAAATAATGCATGTTTTCTCAGGGTTTGAATCTTAAATACGGGTTGTGAGGTAGCACTGGAAAGCTATAGTCAATGAATTGAATTAGGAGTTACTGTTACAGTAACTGTTACAGCTATGACATGACCTCACTGAAATATGTGTTCATATTATCTTAAATATTTTGGAATGAAAAAAATATTTTTTCCCTAAAATAATCCTTTTTTATAGTAAACAAATGTTTGTGATTTGTCTATCTTAATTTCACCTTTATTTAAGGTGAAAACAGAATAAAAATAACACACTGAAGAAATAAGAAATAGAGAAAGTGAGAAAATGAGAGAGAAGAAAAGAAAGAGATGGTAAGAAGGAAGGAAAGAGAGAGAAAGAGAAAGAAAGAAAGAAAAAGAAAGGAACGATAAATGGATTAGGGGGGAAGGCATTACAGAACTCCATCTAGCAATCTCAAAAGTTTTTTAAAAATCGCTTTTTGCATATTTAGGGGGAAAATAAAAATCAAAATAACATTAATACATAATATTTAGTTCTCTTTTCTCATATAAAAAGCACCACCCCCACGCCCCCAACTAAGATTTTCTCTAGAATTTAATAATTAAATATTTTCTAAAGAACAATATTTTGGGGTGGACTTAACAAAAATTCTGTAATTTCAAAAAAGCATTTCCCACAGGAAAGAAGTTGATTGCTGTTATTATTATTGGTGTTGATTTTGTTGTTACTTCTGTTATTCTAAATAGTGTGTATTTTAATATTCATGAAAACCACTTCTTTCTAGCAAAAGTCTTAGCATAAAGCAGACCCTTACATTTTTAATCATGTAATCACTTTTACTGCTATTCTAAGACTTGTGTATATTCAATTGCTTTAGGAAGTGAAAGGAAAACAACAAAATGGAAAATACTGTGCCTGTGCTATCCTCCTTGTCCAAATGGTTTGAATTTAAATATTAAATTAAATGAATAACTTTGAATAATTGACGATTACAATCTTCACAATTATTCACACAAATGGATGATTTTATTTTAATATTTCAGCACTCCTGAATTTCTTACGGCAGAAGAAAAGAGGGGTTTAGATGGTAATGGGAGGGAAAGGTCAGGCAAGAAACAATTTCTTGGTTTTATTTTCACCTTTATGTAAAAAGGTGCCAAGTGATGCCCTGCTGGGTCAGAGTCAGGACCAGCTGTAACTCACTTCTCTATTGCCCCTGTTATTGGAATTGGGCTGTTTTTACATCAGGCTTTCTGGAATTGATACAACTGCAAACCTTTCCATTGGAAGACTTCTGTGACATCTGGAAACACTAGGTTTTGTAGAAAAAAAATCTGGGCCCATTTCAGAAGAGAAAAATGCTGCAGGTGACATTAGAAAGGGCGTGGGTGAGATTTTCATTTAGAGAGAGTATATGTAACAAAACGGCCTAAATGAGAAGAAAAGGAAGGTCTTAAGAGACAAGGACTGGGGGAAGGGTAAATAGCATGAGGCCTAACATATCTGATTTTATTGCCATGACTGTATCTGATTTTGTTAGCCCTGTGTGAAGGGGGACGAGCTCCCTGAGCAAGGACCCAGACCTCCACAGCTTGGAAGAATTATGGTGTTCAGGGTGGGAGTGTGGGCTCAACTCCGCTCTTACTGGGGGTTGTGCTATGAGCTTGAATAGGAGGAAGCTTCATCTCATTCCTTTTTTCTACTGAGGGCTACACTTCACATGGCCAGGCAGGGGAGCAGACTGAAACCAAGCTGCTTTCTGGTCACTGGGAATACCATGCAATTGTAGTAGCAACTTGAGATAGACTTGTGAAAAATCTCACCTGTTCTTACAGCATGCAGCTTCAGGGCACTTGTAGGATTGATCCCATCTCTGCTGCATGTCCACCTTGTGACAAGAGCACAAGCGCAGGTGGGACATGGGGTGGCAGATACAGACTGCCCATTGCATCAGAGCCCAAATGCATGCAGGTCAGCTCTCAAGAGAATCTTGCCTCCTCGTAGGCTCAAGGATTATACCAGCCTCACAGCCATAAGACCGTTTTGGGTTTGAACATGCACTTGAAAGATGATGTAGATGTGCTGGTTGAAATCATGCAGAGAAAATGGAATACCAATATATAAGCTGGGGTGGAAAGGTAAATCTGTTGCGGTGTTGTTGCTGAGAAATAATGGTGTTTTTTCTTTAGTGAGACTCATGTGTCATAATGCGTATGAAGCTCTGCAGCCACTGCAGGGAAAATTACACTTGGCGGTGCAGAGATTTAATAAGTGTTCCCGTGTTACGTGTATGTTATATCTGTTTGAAAACAAAAAACCAAGAATCAGCTAGGATCAAGACCAAGTCAAGACAAAAGCATTAAAAGACATATGCATATGATACACGTCTGAGGAGAATGAAATTCCTGTCTCCGGATAGCTTTGTGTAAGCAACACTGTCTGCACTTAGAGTTGGGGCCCAGCTTTGCACTCCTATTGAAAGGGCTACCATTGCTCGGGAAAGGAACACAAGTTTCCTGAAACTGGAAAGAGAGCAAAAACTGGCCCATACCCAGAGCCTGGGCTATGATAACTACTCCCATGGCAATTTTACACATTTTATACAATAATTTTTTTAGCGTGAAATAAAGAAAATTTCTTTGTAGCAAAAAAACAGAATAAATCTGAAGTGGCCCAGCCACATGTTATAGAAAACATGAAAGGTACCAGAAGATGAAAATTACCCCAGCCACAAGTTACAGACTTCTGCTTATTTTGCCCAAATTAAGTTCAAATTCCTTTTTACATTGACTTTTCTCAAAAATGGGAATTGAGAGTCTTTCAAGCAGTCAGCACTACTTATACCATAAAGATTTAGACTTTCTTGTAAGAACCCACAGGTGGCTGAACCACGCAGAGCTAAGGTGGGTTTTGGGCTGGCCTCCGGTTCCCTGCATATGTGAAAAGCAGCCACCTAAAAATGTTTTTAAGGGACCTTGATTCTTTAGATGTGTATTAGACACACTGAGAGGTCATTTATCAGATCAAAATCCTTAGGGGACTTCAGCAAAAACTAATTTGGCAAGATTCATCTAATCTATTTTATACGTCTACAGTGTGGACAGCCACTTGGGCACATCTAGGATGTGATTTATCTTCTGATATAGACATTGAAAACAGATCAGTTGAATCCTGCAGCAGAAATGCCTATTTCTTTCTGTTGGTTCTGAAGAGATTATAAAATCTGTGCTATTATAAAACATTCTTCCCACTGGTTTGCACAGACATAAATATCTGTACATTGAAGGCATCTAAAATTAGAGGAGATGATTACTTTTATCCCTAGTTTGACCAGGATCAGGTAAGAGTGAAGTCCTGAGTTGCTCAGAAATGGAGTGGTGTCAGGCACTTCCAGAAGCAGTTTACAGGGTCTTCTGCTTTTTTAAAACAGGTGAAGGACCCAGCTGGTAGTTTAAGTACCTCCAGGATTAGTTAACAGCAGAGTACAGTTTTCAGATCATCATCTGGGCAAGACTAAATTTTCTGCGTTCAGCATGCCAACCTTTATTAGAGATATTTCTGGTTTCACATTTTCATGTAAATTATGGGGTTTTTTTTGTTTAGAAGCTGTTTCTAAACTTCAGCACTAAACTCTGCTCATGCAAATTTGCTAATATTTGGTTAACTTATTTGGCAACCACCAGCTTACTTGCCTCAGCATGTACTTCTTTTACTATCAGGCCACAATATGCAGCCCTTTTTAAGGAAAAGACCTAGAAAGAATCTTGACCGAGAAGATCATTTATGAATTACAATGGCCAACTAGTGCTTGCTCTTCTATGTCTCTTCCGCAGGAGTCAGAATCAGCTGGTTTTAAGTTGTCATCTGTAGCTCATATGCAGAGCTTGCCAGAGGTTAAATTATGATTAATTTTGAAAATGACAACCCCGCCCTCTGTTATTCTCATAACTGCCAAAACAGAGATGACAAAATCAAAAGGCAGAAATAGATGTAACTTCAACTTATATTAGAGTCTAAAGAGGCACAGCACAATTTTGCATTTATATGCAGATATCACAAATAAGGTAGAATCATTCATACTCTAATATCCTGTATATAATTGACTGTGCTTTTGTATCTTGTTTCTTGCTAATTTTCTTTGTCTTGCATTTCAGACTAATCTGAATGCATCTTGTGTGACTTGAATAGATGAGACTGAACTGTGCCCCCACATACTGACATTTTTCCTTATCGCTAGCCACAAGGATGTATTAGCTTATTTCTGTCCTGAAAGCTACACAAAAGGTTGCCTAGTCTCTCGCTGAGTTTGTAGCACCACAAATTCCACCTGCCAGAACTCCTGCTCACATTTGATTTCTGTGCTCTACGACAGCTTTCCAGATAGTATGACTGAAATCACAGTGTTAAACATCTTCTGCAACTGGGCCCCAAATCACCAGTTGCTTCCAGTAGCATAGCCTACTGCCGGCAAGTCTGCTTCTTGTTTTAAAAGACTGGTTTGTGTTGGTCAAGTGCTGAAATGATTCCTTCTCAAATTATTTGATCAGTGTCCTGCCTTCATGTTTACAATTACACTTCAGGCATTTGTGTTTAAGCAGAGGACCTTTTTTTCTCCTTCCAAATTAACCTTTTTCTCATCAAGGATCATTTTATTTTAAACAAGAGAGAATTAAAAACTGTGATTCACTCTTAGAATTAGCATTGCTAAATGGCACTTAGAGTAATAGGAGCTGAACTCTGGTTTGTTTGTTTGCTGGTGTTTTAGATAGACCTCAAGAGTACAATGAAATACTTTCTATAACTAGAGAATGTAGTCATTGTTAATATAAGTAAAGGCCAGCTCCATATGCTGGTGACCTTGCAATCAGCGTTTTATAGGTAGAAAGCAAAATCAGTTACTGGGAAGCTGTGGGGATTTTGAGGCAGCCATCTCAATTGCACCATCACCAGTCTCTTCAATCTCACCAATTAAAAGTGATTCTGAATTATTGGGCAGGTATATCACACCATTTTGTTATTCTGTTAATAATCTTATGGTCACATTCAGAAAGTGCTGCAGGAAGACAGTGTAAATCAGTAGAATTTAACTGGTGATGGCATCAAGCAGATCCATAAAGGCAGAGGACTGTGCTCTGTGCCTGAATGTAGGTGGCCAATATCTCATTAGCATCAGGCTTCTTTTTGAAAAAGATGGAGTTTTGCTATCTTTTGGATTTGTGGATGTGAATGCAGGTTGATATTTTAATGATCTGCATTGTTTTCAAGCTCTGTTGCACAATTTCTAAGTGTGTTTCAGAAACTATTTCATCTTGTCTCCATTGTCCCCATTTATAACTAGGATAATGTGTTTTCCTCTCCACACATTAAAATAACTAAATAGAACTAAAAGCAAATGCTCTCAAAGACTTTGATAAGAAATGATAAACACACACAGATGAGGTCTTAATAAACACTATGTAATGGCCTGGCTTTAATCACTGTGGTGTCTGTTTCATTTCAGGGCCTTGTGCTTCTGTCTCCAGTGTCCCAACCTAACAATTGGGTTGAGGGTTATCCTGGGTTTCATTGCCTGATTTTGACCCAAGTCTTACCCTGGTTTAAGAAAAACTTATCATCAAAACCAACAGAAACCTCTCCGTTAGCTTTAACTTGGTTAAGTTAATATTTTCTGAAGACTATCATTTTGTCTGAAGAGCTTCGGCCAGCTCTACTCTTTTCTGATAGCTTTTAGATCCAGGCTGCTTGCAAAGAGACGGGGGATCTGCATCATAGGATCTGTCTGTTCTGAGCATCCCCTGAGACCTGTGCAGGTCCTTTCCACTACAGCTAAGTGGAGACTGCTCAAAGGCTCAGTATTCCTGAGGGAAAACACAGAGAAAATACAGGGCAATTCTGCTGATGAGGTGCATTTCAAATAAGAACGACGCTAATCTGTGTGGTTCTTATGAATGACTCACTGCAGATCTAAATGCTGTTAGTACATAACACTATAATCAGGGAAAATAGGTGAATATTTGACAATTATCATTTTTAAAGGTGATGGTGATAAAAATACTGTGCTTGGATTATTGACACATGGAATAATGAAACAGCCAGTAATTATGACATATAAAACGTTTGCTGAGTGAAATTGCTATTATGTGACTCAGTTGCACTAAGTATTCTCTTTTAACACTGTTGAGCTAGCTGAAAACTGTGGATGTTTTTATGTAAAACATAGTAGTAAAAGGATAATTGAAGATAGTGGAAGAGAAAAGAGGGTTAATACATTTGATTTATTTTTATTCGGGTTTTTTATTTGCTTTTTAATTCATGTATAGTTAGATGTATATAATCTTTTAAGATTTCATAATATTTTTCTCTATTGCAGTAAAGCTGCTTGCCTTGATAATTATACATATTTGGAAAATGACTAATATTAAAAGCAAAATCATTCTATATTCCTGCTGTGTTTCTCATTTTTTTTTCTTAGAGTCATTGCATATTCTTTTCAAATTCTCCTGCCTCTCACTTACCAGAAACTATGCATTTCTATAACTCTATGCGTGTTGGAGTTTCAACATCAAATTAGTGTCTCAGAGCAGGGCACAGAGAGAAATGGTTCATGCAGTGTATGTGCACATCTGATTGTGCTATTAATTGATCTTAATTCTTCTTTACTAATGAGCTCTTCAACCAAAAACCTTTCTATCTCAAAGGAAAAGAAAAATTCATTTAAAAAACCCCAAAACAACAAAATAGATAAATAAAGCAAACTAGTTTCCTTGTGCCAAAGTAAGTGTGGATATTTAATATAATTTCACATTTAACAGTGTGCTGATAAAGTGAGTTTCATACCAATAAACCCTGGGTTTGGTTCTTCTTTAAAATAGAAATATTTTGATTATTTCAAATGGGAGCATGAATTGTGAAAGCACTATAGATGCTGAGGAAAAGTGTTCTTTTGTATTAAAGAAACCATTTTTAACACTTCTCTTAAGTTTGCTAAAAATAATGTAAAATGCTTCACCACTGCCACTAGAACTAGTCTATTAAATGAAGAGCAACATTGTCCCCTAGTGGTAAAAGAAGTATTTTAGCCTCGGCAAAACGAAGGTGGATTCCTGCATTGAAGTGTTCAGTGCTGTGGATTTCCTGAAAACAAAACATTCCCCAGTAAATATGGATAGTGCTAAAATCTCCTAGGGTTCAAGTATGCCGGTTCTCCCAAGAAAGGGAATTTATTTTTAATAGCAAGGCACAGTATGCAAAAGACTATTCAAATGGCACAGAAAATTAATTTAATCTCATCTGGTCTTCAAATAGAAAAGCTATTTGTATGATGATCAAGCTGCAGCATATACATACATGAACACATGCACAAGTATGTAGATAAGATGCACTGGAATTGCAGGCAAAATACAGTCTGCAAAACAATGAAGAGAGATGGGAGGGAAACCATAGAGTTCGATCAGATATGGGATGATGCATGTCAACTTCTTGTTTCATTGGAGTGGGACCAGAAATTAAACATGCAGAAGCGTTTGACTGATGTGGTGTCATGACTTGTAATCTTGAGTAGTAAAACTTGGGAGGAGTCCCCAGAAAATCCTAACAGGAAAGGGCCCTGGTGACTTTTACTTTTATACACCAATGTACAGAACTGGAAAAAGCTTAATAGTCTTCCAAGTCTTCACACTGTCTTTCAGGGATGTGAAGCAGTAAAGCTGAGGACAACCAATAAGCTCCACTGAGGAGTTTCAAGTATTGCTGCTTACCCTGGATGTCCCAACAGAAAGACTGACCCAACAAACTGACAGCTCAGATACAGGACCAGCTGCTCGTCCTTGCTCTTGAGCCAAATGTCCTTAAGTTGCCATGAGCCCTAGGAGAAGACTGTTCAAACTAAGGTCCACTGAACTCGTGTAAAAGAAAAACATGCATGGAGAAAATTCTGTGTTCAAGAAATTGACATTTCCTGATTAAATTGGTTTCTGCTTGAAAAATCCCTGCCAGCTCTTGTGATGAAGTTGTCAGTGTCTGACAGCCTTTCATAGATTTTACTGGAACATGTTCTCTCCTTCTGCTATCATTAAACCTGTTCCTTTTCTTCCCCTCCCTCTGCACTCTGTCATTCCGAGTAATACATTCTCAAAATAAGTTCTATTGGAAGAGAATAAAGGAATGAGAAACTCTAAAAAGTCAAGAGGCTGGCAATATTTTCAAATTTCACAGTGTACCACTTCTTTCTACTCTCGTTCCTGCAAGCTCTTGTCTTCTAGCTAGCTTACTTCTAAGGCAGTCTGCTTGAAGCTAGAGCTCTTTCTTATTTTGTGGTGAACACAGGAGAGGAAAAGGATGGAGACAGCTATCCTCTTTGGGCTTCCTAAGCATCATGATGGAACGGGACAAGACCATGAGGTAATTGGCAGGGTAACAAGCCAGAAACATGTCTAAAAATTAGCAAAGAAGAGCAAATAATGAAACTAACTCTGCATCATATTGTCTTCAACCGCATAGAGTGGTCTCCCTTCTCCTGCCATTAACCAACAGGCTAAAGATTAAGGCATTTTCCCAGGAGGTAATAAATGTCATGTTGAACACTCCCATGAGGAAAATTTCATTCAGCTCTTCCATGTGTTGAATGAGTATGCAAAACAAAAAGCTATGATTTAAAAGACTGGCACTGACAGCAGCATCCAATCCTGGAGGTGTGGGCCCATCAGGGGTGTTAGGCAGACAAATCCCTTTTCCTGTGTCCTGCCAGACTTTGATAGTATGTGGGTGCTGAGGGGCTCAATTGTTGCAGTAAGCTCAGGGACAGGACCCCAAGTCCAAGCCCATGATGTATATCAGCTGGCTGAGGCTGGGAACTGCCCTGACTTCTAAGCCCTAGGTCTTTTTTTCAAAAGGTTATGCAGACAGCCTCATCACAGCATATCATCTTGTCCTAGCAAAATCAGGACCTTGGCAGGAAAAACATCTGGTTATTCTGCTTGTTTAACACTGTCCGTGTAATTTTGTCAAGTGGAGATTGGGCAGATTGGGTTGGCCAATGTGGAATCCCTTTGCATATAGTTGTGTGCTTGAATGCACTCTAGCATGCATTTGGGGCTTCCCCCAAGCAAGCTATCCATATCACATTAAATGCAATTATGTGGGCATTTCTGAGAGAACACAATATGGGGAGCTGATGACAGCCTCAGTCAAGGCTCTAAAGCCCTCATGGAGGTCTGTGGAACTTCAAACTTGAGTGGGAAGAAGGTCCTGGAGGTAGTAGCTCAGTGAAGGCTGTGGGCTCCGAATTTCACTTGTATGGGACTCAGTTCTGCCCCTTCCTGCTCCTCGATTTCAGTTCTGTTTGCATCTAGTCACCTGTGAGTAATGTGTACAGGAGTAGAGGCCCCTGAGATTTACAAGACAGTGTTAAGACAGTCTGGCTTTTGCTGAAGTTTCTACTGATGTACATGAATTAAAGAATTTGCATGAGGAGCCATCTGTAGCGCACTGTCATTCTATAAAGTAGGGACATTGTGAGTTAAAGCATTATTAGTCCTTTGCTACACCTGCTGCTGTCTGAGACAAAGAATTTTCAAAAGAGATAGTTTTAATTAATTAATCTAGATTCTGTCTGCTGACTTACTAGTGTTAACTTTTTTCGGTAAAATTTATGCTTTTTTTTTCTAATTTCATCCTTTCAGTAATTAGAATTAGAATTTAGCATTTGTAAGGGTTTTTTTTTTTTTGCTTTAGAAACAAGATATTTCATATCATAAAGAGTCAGAAGAGTTTTTAATGTGTTTCTGTATATATTGTACTGATACTTAAAAATTACTTCTGAGTCTTTTCTAAAGCGTTAGCAAATCTTTCTTAATAAGTGTACCTGGGGCTTTGAATGAAAGTTTATTTCTGCATTAGGTATGGCAAATAATTCAATTTATCTTTTCCAGAAGTGGTAGGTATATGGTGAGCAGATGGTAAATTATAATTTACAGCTAACTTCCTAATACTAAATTAGAATTTTTAAGGAGAGCCACTAGTTGCATAATTCATATTTATGCTGGATCATAAAATGAAACTCAATTTGTGTAATTGTAAATACATCCTGTAAACAGCATAACATAGCCAACTTTTCTAAACAAAACAAAAGAGCAAATGTCTTACAGAACACTAAAGCAGACTATACTGGAAAAAAATAGAGAAATTAAACTGACTCCATAGTATCCATTAAAAAGTGTGTATTTTAAACATAGTGAAGCATATTCACTTCCAAAACAGCCAATGACATTACAGGAAAGAAAATGTACCGGTACCTGTGGATTAATTTTCAGTATAAACTAGCAGGCCAAATGTGGTCATGGTTGTGAATGATGTTAGTGTCTTCACTAAACCCTTTCAGTGAAGGGTCCATAACAAACAGACCCTCTGGAGAGGAGCTGTCACTGCTGTTACCTCTTCAGTCTTGGCCAGAATCCATCACAAACCTGAGGAAGCCTTCTTCACCAAAGGGAAAGTCTGGAGGCCACCTGGTCCAACCCCCCTGCTCAGTACAAGGCAATTACAGAATTGGATCCAACTTCATAGTCAGAGCAAGGCCATATCTGGTCATGTGTTGAGTAACTTCAAAGACAGGTTTCCACAACCTTTCTGGGTAATCAGTTTCCAACCTGAAAAACTCCCACAGCTAACATCTAAAAATTGCCATTTGGAGGAGGAAAGAACAAAACAGAGTAAGGCCATATGGAAGTGAGAGCAAACTGGAAAAGACATAAGGGAGAATGGAAGGGTAGTGAAATGGTACAGCTGATGGCAGAAAGAAGTAATACAAGGATTGCGTAAAATAAACAGGTAGTTAAAAAACTAAATTCATGCGAAGAGGGATAGTAATACAAACTAGAAACAGTGATATTTCAAAATATCACAAAAAGAGTCTTGTTGCTACCTGTTACTGAAAGCAGGAGTCTAAAACTAGAAACTTCAAGATCTTCTTTGTTCTGGCAAATGTAGATTTATTTGTTTATGAGTATTTAGATGCACTAAACGTTGTCTCTACTGTCATCTAAGAAATACCAGAGCATATAACTAAGGAAAACCTGACCATTTCATAAGATTGCATGAATTTCTTTAAAAACAAACAAAAATCAAACAAACTTTTTTAAAAAGGCATAACTTATTTTTTCACTACCTTTTAAAACTCCACCACCTTTTCCACTGAAATAGTGTGGTAATCTTCCACAAAGAGAACCTTTGCACCCACATGCTTATATACCCCTGCCTGTTTATATGTAGTCTGTGCAAGCCCTTTTGGAATGATTACTTGCCATAAGACCGCCATATGAATTTTCCCAGGTTGATGCTAGACTAATGTTTGAATTTTGCATTGTTATATTGCAGATAGAACTCTCTAATCATTACAAAACTCTCTGAAAATATTCTTAGCATGCTTCAGAAGTAAAGTAACCTCTCTGATAATTTTACAACAGTTTCCGCCAGCTTAATTGACAGAAATTTAGGAAAAGAATTCTTAGGCTGCCAAGAAGCCATTGAAATGCTGTTTTTCCTCATACTAGTTAGCAGTGGTGTTAGAGTTAATGGTTCCTGAATGGGATGCTGTTCCATTTACTCCTTAAGCATAGCAAGAAATCTTGTGTTTACATTAAAATATTATATCTTGGCAAGTTCTGACTGTAGTTAAAGGGCTGTTAGCCTTTTCATTATGAACCCAATTAAAACATCCCAGTCTTTATCAGTTTAAATAATATTAAAGATATTACTTAAGCATAGTTTTGTATTCATCATAGAGGTAATTGGAAATCTAACCAGCAATTGGATTTGGTCCTTCCCTCTAAACATTTTCTCAACTTTCTTAATTATGCATATCCCCTTATTTTGCATTCTGGAGATTATCTGTGGTTTGGACTCTAGTAATTGTTTATAGACTGTTACGTGCCGTGGGATTTATTTTTTTACTGTCTTGCAGGGAAGGGAATAATACTTGAAGAAGCATCCTACAGAACAGCACATTTGCCCACAGTCTTAAATTCAATCCTGTCTTCCTTGACAACAGTTTTGGCCTTCCAGGAAACTGTTAGGGTAATCGTCAATAAAGCTTATTTAAATAATTTTCTAAGAGTGATGACAAATGAGTTCAAGTGTCACTAGTTGCAGCCATTTAAGAAATTATTTCTTAAAGTGGTTTTATCCCTCAGCCACAGCACTGCAAGCAGAATTTAGCATGTACACCAGCCGCAGCCTTTTCGATGCAAAGTCTTTGGTTTTATCAGAAACATGTCTTTATTCCCGTTTAAGCATTACTGGATCCCTTCAACAAGCTATTTATTTAAGCCAAAAGCTTCGGGTTGTAGAAGAACCAGAAGGTTAGGTTAGGTTAGGTTAGGTTAGGTTAGGTTAGGTTAGGTTAGGTTAGGTTAGGTTAGGCTGGGCAGGGCAGGACTGGGCTGGGTTAGGGAGCTGACATTCAATGGCAGAAGTAGAATTTACTTATTTCAGTGTGTAAATTTTACACAAGAGTTTAATGCTGTGTGATTTGTCTGGGTTTTGATGGTGGAGAGAGCAGGCAGGGGAGTCTTCCCCGGTGAGATACAGGACAGCAGTGCTTACACAGTCAACTGTGCAGCTCTTCCTGAATTCTGGGAGACACCACTTCTTCAGAGTCCTTGAAATTCCAAATCAAAACTAACTCTGGGAAAGACACCCTATCATAAACGTGTTCTCAGAGAACTATTTCCTGCTTGGACCCATATTCTGCAGAAAAGTTAATTTAAAAACTATTATTTGCTTTCCCTTCAAACACTTTGTGCCAGTGCAATTTGCAAAAAAAGACTTGTGGAACAGTTTGTGGACTTTTTAAGTATTAAAATATTGGTCTCCTGCACATTGTGAACTAAATACTTGTGAGTAACATTCCAAGTATTAAACATTCCAAGTCTTTCAAAGGACTTCTATAAAAATAACTAACTAAATAGGTTTTATTATACAGAAAAGAGTAGGCACAGAAAACATTTCATGGAAATTTGGACCTATATTTAGACTAAAGACCTTGTAGAACAAAATATGCCAATCAATTCCTGAAAAGCGTTAAAATAATAAACATAGTTGTCCAGAACTAGTGTGACATTTAGACACCGTGATGCTAAGCAGCACACAGACAGGGGCTGGATACCCAACCCAGAAGTCAAAGTCAGAATTTTGAGGCCAGTGTTTCAGCCACGCTGAGGATAAGCTTTTAGTAAGGGTGAGATTCACAGCAACCCAATAACTTACTGAAGGACATTTAAGCCAGTTTGTAAGGAAAATGGAAGGACAAGCTGCATCTGCAGTTCTATGTTTTCCTTAATAATGTCACTGAGGGCTGAAGTTACGCATCCTGGGGAACTGGGTTCTACAGCCTGATGTCTTCTCTTGCAGCTGGGCACCTGCAACATCATTGAGGGTAGAGAGGACAAGTTCACTCTTACCTCTGAGAAGGTGGTTCATAGTGGTCAATCACATCATGGTTAATCGACGTGTTCTGGAGGTGGGATCCCCCTAGCCCAGATAAAGCTGCCAAGTTACAAACTCTTATGCATACAAGTTATGGCCTATGTCTCCTGCTGATGCAGAATTCATGCTTCTGGAGACAGTAAGAGATCAGGCTAAAGTAATCATAACTCTCCAATTTAATGCTTACAGCCCTCAGCTGCAAGATGAGATCTGAACCTCTCCACAATTTTGAATAATTCAGTAATGCTACATCATACCAGACTAACCAACACCTGTTTTTGCAACACAATATTGTAGATGTGTTTTCACACTTGATTATTCTTGGGGAACAACTGCTTTAAAAGTGTTTTGTTTTTATTTCTTTATGGATTTCTTCCTTGTGAGGGCAATTTTCTTGCTCAAGAATGCAGTATTTCTTTCTTGACCTACACCAACATGAAACTGTAAAATTAAAATAATGAAAATACTTAGACTCCTTTGTTGAGTTTCCACGTTATAGAAAAACAATTTAACTCCTCCTTTGTTACCTTTCCTCTATCCAATTTTTATTAAACATGATGAAGCAGCTTTCTCCTTGAAATCTCCCACATTTTAACTCTGGGACAACAAAACACTTGATTCTTCTTTCCCCCTGCACCTAAAAACCACCAAGGCAAAATAAGTGTAGGTGGCCACCTTCCAGGAGTCTCAAAAGGAGGAAGATTTCCAACTCATTGAGACTTTTGTCAAAATATCCTTCACAGAAAACTCCATTTAATGTTTATCAGTGTCTAGATTGTCTTAGAGAGATCTCCAAACTCCTCTAAAGGCTAAATTAATTGCCTGTACATGCAGCAAGCCAAAAACCAAGGCTTTAGGCATGACATGATGCCTAAAAGGCACCTTTTGAGCACCTTTGGAGGCATTTTATGCACCTTTGGGAATGTGGTACTCTGCAAGCCTAAGTAGAGCTGAATGGCATTAGGTGACTTTGTACTTATATTGCATTCTGAAAAGGTTGTTCACTTCTTATTAAAGCCTTTTTAAAGTATTTTTCCTCCTTTTGAATAAATCATCTATCGAAATTGTGGTTAGTAAAACCATGATTCAAGTAAGTCAGCTTTTCAGATAGAAAATCATTCTGTTGGTTAATTTCTGACTACGCTAATGCTGGCCCTTTGCAGACAAGAAGAACAAAAATACCAACAAAATCCAGGAACAAAAAGCAGGCCATCCAATAATCAAACAGGGGCACATTACAGGAAAAACTGTGGTCAGAAAATTTCTCTATTTGTCTGCCTTTCCTGGAAAGACCTCCCATATATAACCATCAGACAGCATTAACTCTTAATCACTGAGTGTTTGACAAGGTAACTTGTGTCTTACAACATTAACCATAGTTGAAAGAGTAGTTTACAGATTGAATTGTCCCCAGGAAGAGGGCTTGGGGACAAAAAATCCCCAGAGAGAATAATAAAAAGGAAATACTTCATGGAGAACCTACAGAAGCTAGGAAGAAAATCCCACTCAGCAAGTTCTAGACAGCAGCTGGGAAAATATGGGTATATTTTAGCATGGAGGAAAGAGGGGCTCCACCATACCTGCCCACCCAATTAAGATCCTAAAGCGAGCTGAAAAAATCCCTTGTTCAGGAGATAAGTTCTGAGTGGCAAAGAACATGCCTGGACAGCCATAGGGGAACATCTGTACATGCTCATATAGGGTGAAAGAGTGGAAGCAGAAAGGTTCATTGTGGTCTGTTTGCACCTAAACTGCATGTATTTCATTTTATCAGCACCAAAGATACTATCATTTCTGATAAAAGTATTGTTTCAGGAGTAAATTATGGGCCAGCGTAGCAATTCTGTGTTAATAATACTTATTTAGGTATTAAATAAATTATTATTAACTATTATTCAAATTAAATAATTAAACTATTAATGATGATAGTAGCTGTGAAAGTAATTATGTGTCCAGGAGAAATGGTGCTTCTAGCAAATGCTGCTGGTATTAGGGGTCTTTCCCATGATGTTATTTGGGTTAGGAAGCGGAACTGAGTGCAGATGGGGGAAATAAAAATACAGCTTGTTGAGTTCAGAAAAAACTCAACCAAATCTTGATCTGGTCTTTTCAGAGCCAACAGGCAGAATCTGTCACTCAGCTGAGGAAATCTGGCCAGACATGTTATAAACGTGAAATGAGAAGATCGCTGGGTAATTTGTAATCCATTTCTGAATGTTTCACACAGGTGCTTTGCAGACAAGAGTCCATTTGGAGGCATTAGGTACAGTTCTGCCAGTAACTATCACTTGTTTATCTCCTATTTTATCTCCATTAACCAAAGTAGAAAAACTCTACTCAGAGTGCAGTAGCATTGTTTGGTTGGTTTTTTTTTTTAATCATTATTAGAAAAAGTACAAAACAGAGAGGACTGAATTAGCACAAACAAAAAATTGCATTAATACCATCTACAGGTTTGGAATTATGTTGGGTAAACAGGAGGAGAATGGAAAAGGAAAGTAATAGACCAAAATCAGGAAGCTGGAAATTGCAGTTAATTGGTGAATTAAATAACATGTTACTTTCTCTTGGGTTCCTTTGAAAAAGTTGTCCGGAACAAAGCAGGCCTGCTTAGCAACACACTGCACTCCTGGCTTTGCAAAAAGCAAAGTGGAACTGAGAGATGAATCCCCATCTTCTCCCTTCATCCGTTCCCCCCCGCCACCTCACATCTATTCCTTCTCTCAATTCTCTTTTCCCTTCTCTAGAAGTGGGACCCTTTTGTTTCAACAGTACTGATTCTAGTTTTAATAACATAAGCTTATGATCACAGCTATCTTAAAACCTTCCAACTGCAGAAACTGGTGTATTAGTTTGCCAGATGGGAGAGTCACTGATAAAATTGCATCTCTGTGTATTCCTATAGCAATGAAAAACTAAGTAAAATTTGGCACCAATGCTTTTGGGTTCTCTTCTCTTCTCTCTTTTTTTTTTTTTCATTTATCTTGTTTTCTTTCTCAACTCTCTTTGTTTTCTTCCCTAAAGGCAAAAGGAATAATACTAATAATTATTAAATTACTTCAAAGATAATCAAATAGGATATCCTCTCAAAATATCTCTGCTGGTGAAGGAAATTTTAAACTGTAATTTTACTACAATGAACAAATTGTTGAATGTGTATTTTTCTCAATCTTTTTTTTTTCCATGTCATAAGTGGTAGTGGATTCAAGAAAGATATACAAGTCCATATATTTATATTGAACCCTGATTCTTTTTCAGTTGTTACACAGAGAGGAGAATGTTTCCTTATTCAAGTGATATTAACAGTAGATATCATCCATAATCAGTCAGATCTCAGATTCATTTGCAGAGGACTTTATTCTTCCACAATAATTGTTGTTTAAACAGAGCCATTAAGATTAGCCAGCTTTTGAGCATAGCTTTGAATAAAATTCCAGTTTCCTAGGAGCAGCAAAAAACAGCTTTTATTCAATAGTTGTCTTCCACTTCTTATTACAGCATTGAGAAGTATTGGGGATGCTAAGCAGTTGTAACTCACCTGTTGAGGAGGAGAAATACATTAAGGTCATGAAGGAACCAACGGAATTTTTTGGTCTCAATGTTGTCTTTTTTTGTTGTTTTTTTAAGTACTAATTTAAAATGGGTTGACCTAATTATTCCTTCTGCATACATAATTTCCAAGCGTACTGTCATGTGTTTAAGTCATTTCTTATTTAATCTTGCTGTATGACCTCTAGGCTCCACACAAGGTTTTCTAGCTGAGTGCTAATCTCCATTTTCCCTATAGACAATGGAAAGAGAAAGGGCATGTTGGCAGAATGTTTCGTCACACCTCTGAAAAACACTTACCTTGGAATAGGTTGAATTGCAAATGCTTATGTCTTGATACAGCTGATGGGGAGCCTAGATGACTTGCTTAGGAAAGCTTCATAGCCTTCAAATGGCTGAAGCTGAAGATGAGTGAATCACATCCTTCATGGTCTGCTCAGAGATGGCCTAATCAGAGGTGATTTAATCCTCAATACAGGCATAGGCTGCCTGCTCTTCTCAGTAACAGTGAGCCATTAGATCACCTCCGCTAAATCTTGTAATCTTGTTTGCTGAGAGCAAGAAATTTTACAAGAGATCATAGAAATATCAGGACTATTTTCCTTTTTTAAATGGCTTTTAATTTTATTCTGTCATCAATTAAATCTCTAGATGTTTTATTTGCATGTTAAAAACAAGATGCAGATTTTTTAGCTCTCCTAAGCATAAAATAGTTGTAATCAATCTTTTAAAACAGACGCTACTCAAAAAGTAAGTTTAAAAATGCATACACTCAAAGTGCATTTTATTGATTGGGTCCTTGATCAAGAAAGAAACTAAGTAGGTCACCGCTGCCTGTGTATAACTAGTATACCATTTTTAAGGAACAAATCCTTAGACAGAAACTTGCACTTGACATTTAATATGCTTGGAAAAACTGATGTAAAATAAATACTTTTATGGACAACCTAGTTTAAAGAATATGTTTCACTAACATACTGATATTATTTTATTTTTACTTAGTTTAAAGAACAGTGTATCCCTCTCTCCTTCTTCTTTTCCAGACCTTCCCCCTAGACTTCTCTTGAACTGGAAGCCTTCCATGGCGAGTTATTCCTTAGAGTGTCTGTGGTCCAGCTCTGGCTTCAGGAAACAGGAGATAACAGACAACAGTTACAGATCTGCAAAGGATGTTACAGTCAATCTGACACAAGAATTATAACACGCCTGTTCATGTGTGGAACAGGTGTATCTCTTACATCACTTTTCTTGGTGTATCCATCAGTCTTGACCTTTCATTGCATGGGCTGGAGACTTTCTGGAGTAGCTTGTGGTTCCTTTCTTGGTATGTCTAGAAAGAGGGGACCAGTGCTGAGGAGTGGCATGCATCCAGCTCTTGACTACGGACAGTTAGCGTGATAAAACAGGGCGGTCCCTGACTGGAGGAGAAAAAAAAGACAAGTAAAAGAATGTATACAAAACCAAGTCACTCATCTGCTTTACACTGCTAATGATATTAACACAATCAGTCGTGGTAGTCGGTATTCAGGTCTGTAAGCGTGACCATAAGTTTAAGTATTAATGTGAAAAGACATTTTTCTTATGCTCATAAACTTTGTCCTGCAGAACTGCCAGTTGAAAAAATTTACAATTCCGTAAGAGGGAAGCAGCCTAGCCAGCTCTGCCCTGTCAGTGCTTCGTAGGACCCCATATCTCACACTTAAAAAAAATGTGAGCAAGCTGAAAACACTTCAATAAAAGCCGACAATTTCCTAACAGTAGTGAGTTATATTTTATGAAAAGTCCCATGTTCGTACATCTACTGAGATGCAGATATTCACACTCACACATAACACTTATGAAATTCTATGAAAGTAATTTAGTCCTTGAAATGTATAAATACAGAATCAGGATAGTTCCATTTTTTCACTTGTATATCAATAAATAAATATGCTGGCCCTTGCGCTCATACCCAGCCAATGTCCTCCTGTCTTTCTCCCTCCAAACAGCGCTACGTTTGACATGCAAAACAAAGAGAAATCACAGGCTATAAAATAATTCATGCCAGTTCTGTATATTTATGCAATGTTTGATTCTTTCAACTAGGTTTAACTTAAAATCATTTTTGTCTCAGGAGAGCAGAGCAGTCAAAATTGAAATGCCTGGAAAAGATACAGGGGACTGTCACTGCTTACTCACTGGAAGAAGAGTTTTTGTCTGATGAAAATGTTCTTTCTATGTGAAAGAACCAGATGTGGATGTAGGGGAAGACAAGACACAGGCACTCCACTCTCTAGTTGCGGGGAGCAAGTATTATATGGGCTTATGACTATAGGGAGCAGGAGCTATAGCTCCTATTTTAGGTCTCCCAAGAAAATCAGGCCCAGGTGGAAGGATGTAGAAAAAAAATCCTTAAAAAGAACAGAGCAAACATTTGCAAACAGGCTGGTTGTGCAGAGGCTGATGTTAACAATGTGACATGAAAGACACTATGTATCAGGAGTCTGTAGAAATAGAAAAGCTTGCACTGATCTTCTAGATCTCTTTTTGCTGTGTAAGAGGGTCTACGGCAGTGTACCTCGCCAGTGTACCTGTGCTATGCTTTCTGTAGTCATGTACGCACGGGCAAGTGGAAATAATATGCTGTTACTGTGACCTGCTGTAGTTTTGGTTTCTACTGGACAGGCTGATTTGCTGGAGGAAGCTAAGGAGAGCTATCATTCCCTCTTAGCACTACCTCTTGCAATCTGTATGCTCTTCCATTAACACTGAGTCAATGGTAATTTAATTAATGCAGTTAGTACAACAGTTCACTCTCTCCTCTGGAGAAAGAAAAATCACTCCATTGAAATTCAAAGGAAAAGGAAAGAGAAGCTATCATCTTGGTCTTTCTTGTAGCTCCTTGAAAAGCACAAAATCACTTTAATGTCAATCACTTGCTGCTACACAGTCAAAGGAGATCTAACTTAAAGCACTTAATACGTAACTTCTGAATTTTATCCAGGACCTCTCTGCTCCAAATCAAATCTCCATCTCATATTGTTTGATCATCTTACCACAATATTAGCTCTTTAGTCAAAGATAATGCTCCAAATTCTCAGCCTTCATGAATTAACATAGCTCCTTTGCCTCTAATGGGGCTGTGCCCATTTCAATCAGCCAAGTCCAAGGGTCTAGTCCCCCATTTTTAAAATTCTTCTGCTTGATTCAAATGGTATTTATATGCTCTGTGTAGTGCAGTGAGGGCCAAAATAAGATTCATTGAGAAAATACTTATTATTTCAAAGGATTGTTTGCTGATTTTTCAACATATTATTTACCAAGAGATTCTAAAGAGGTTTTTTATTTATTCACTGAAGACAACTTACTATATTTCTTTATAACATCACATTCATCAAAGCATAGAAAAGTGTGCACCAAGCCACTCCTTACTTCACACCACTAAGCATCTTGATATAAAGAAACACATTTTTCTTTTTAGTTATTTGAATTTCAGCAAAAATTCCTCGCTACAAACAGCAGTCCAAGTTGTATACTTGTCTATAAAATACTAGAGGAGCTCAGAGCTCAGATGTAGAATCAGCATATTCCTAAAAGAGCTTCTGGCAGCCCTCTTGACTTGTAGTTGAGGCTTTGAACAAGTACAGTGTTACCTCTGTTAATCTGCCCCACACAGACTCGCTGTACGCAAAAGGTCCATGTCCTCTAAAAGATCTGAAAGCTTGTCCTCCAATGCCGTTTTAATTTGCAAGCATAAATCTTATCACAAAATACCCTTCTCACAGGAGAAACAATTTCACAGTGGCGTTTCAGGGTAATATTTCAGTTCTTTAAATGTGAACCTATATGAGCTCTAAACCAGAATATCTAGAAAAAAATAAAGTATGGGTGTACTGGACTTACCTGGGAACTCTTTGCCTTTACTTCCAGTGCAAGATTTAAAGACGATCTGTTTGTGGAAAACTGTTGGAAAATATTGATTTTGTGATCCAGAGAATTGTTAGTTTTTGATCAAATTATTATTTTTTTTTTTTCTATGGAGAAGTACCGGTCCCCGTGTGATTACTCTGTTCCAGGTAGAGCTTGGTTAAGAATGACTCAGGCTTGAGTTGTGTTGGAAAAGACATCACCAAAGCACAGACTGCCTGGCCTGCTGCAAGAAGAGTTAAATGACTGATCACTTAGAAAAACTGTTGACTATTTTATACATAATCAAGGACTGGATAAAGTTGGTGTGGTGTATGTACTGCTACTGTTACAATTAGCAATTACCTTTAAAGTAACCTTACACAATCCATGAACTGTTACATGGTCACACACGTGGTGCAAAATTTCTTACATGATCCGGAAGCTTTTTCAAAAAGCAATGAGATTATAGATTTTATGAAGAACTCCGAACTCTTTCTGAAATAAGATGTGCTGAAATTGTGAGGAGAGAATTTGGGAGGGAAAGGTGATCTCGTAAGTATTAGGATTTAGGAAGGAATGGTGGTAATTAACACCCTCTTCTCTCCCAGCAAGGAAACAAAAAACTAGTTATACATTCAGAGGCATGCCCAATGGTTAAAAGATGAAAACCTAAGTACCAGGGAAGTATGACAAAGAGTGATAATCTCTGGTGGTCACAAAGAAAACACAATGCCCCATGAAAGACCCCTGAGGTAGCAGTCCCAAATAGGACTGCTTAGAGTACAACCCCTGCAGACAGTTTGATGCTCAGAACTGTATGTATTACTGGACCCATGAAAAGCTATTTGACCACAAATCTCAACAGAGACTGTTTGGTCTCATCATTGCATCAGGGTACAGCTTCTGGTTCCTACCCCACCCTGTTTGATTTAGTCCAGGGGTCTCTGTACCATACTCCATTACACACACTATGCTCATATTTGCCGGCTATTTGCCCACACTCAGGAACTCACCTTTTGCCCTAGGTTTCACGATATAAGTCATTGTAAATTAAGAATGAACTTTAGCATCTCTGTAGTTCTTCCTCCCACTCTACGAATTCAGTTCTGCCACTGGAGAACAATTCACATCATTACTCTTTTAGATACAGAACTCAAGAGAAGTAAACTATCACAATTTCTAGCATTACCTAGCAGTGTAAATTGTAGTCTACAGATAGTATAAAAGTTTTTCACTTTGACGGCTGATACGGTCACCTAGATTACAGTGTTTCTGTATCTCTATCTTTTCCAGAAGGAAACTGGCTGAAAACTAGCACTTTTGGTGAATGTTTTTTTAAAATGCTTTCGTTTTTTGTCTAAAAAGCTTTGGCCCTTCCACAACAAGCTCTGTGAAAAATGGATATTAAACCAAAGTCAGTTTGAATCTTCCCATAGGTTGTCATTTCTTATAAATGCTTTTTATTGAACAAGTTTTGCAAATGCTTTCATTAATAAACGGATGCTTGTCCAGAAACTGCTGAACATTGACAAACGCAAGCCTGGCACAAACTTGGCAGATTTCTTTCTGGAAACAGTTGCGATTCTTAATGTTTATTCATTTTTTCTTGCTATTATTCTTTCTTTGCAGGAAAGGAAATAGTGCTTAGTCAAGCTCTGTACAGTGCCTAGGACATTCTGTGCACTGCCAGCAACTACTGCTAAGTAATCTTGTTCCCACATATTTGTGTTTATTACAAATACAGTCAGTTCCTTGGTGCCTAAGTTAATAATACCCTATACAAAAAAATAGCCACTTAATCTCCTTGTATTGAATTACACTCTAAGTATATGTGGTGGGGAAACGCGCAATGACTTTGGGGCACACAGCAATGACTGTGGTGTGCAGAATAGGCCTGACTCCCATGTACAGTTCCTGTGCCTGCTTGCCAGCCACTTTTAATTATTAACATCCATCTGCAGTTCATGGGCATCTAGTCGTGAGGACAACTGTGAGGGCGAGGGACATATGTGCAGGCTTTGCGTTCGTTCTTAAGAACAGTAATGCCTCTCTATAGCTGTTGTTATAAACAAGATAACTGAAGTAATTGATCATCTTTTTCCTTTTTAAAGTATGTATCAGAAATGTCTAGTGGTTCTATTATTTTGACTCAGACTATTGTTAGTGTGAAGTCGCTCAAATACTCCTGTTGCTTCTAGTTCAGCAGCATCATGAGTTACTCAATAGGATATAAATTATAAGCTTCTATACTTCTCTTTCTTTCTTAGTACTGATATGACATTGTATTTTCTAAAGAAAATTTATCCACCACCTAGATCCACTTTACATATAGAAGGATTTCTAATTAAATTCAGCTGTTTCCTTTGGGCTAGTTCAAGCCTAGCTTTTCGCTTGACTATTGCATTCCATCATTTTATATTGAAACAAATGTCATAGCAGGTAATAAAATGGGGGTGGCAAAGGTTTTTTATGTGGCTAATGATTTCTGGTAGTTGGGGAAAAGGTTCATTCAGAACCTGGGGATTAGCAAAGTATATGTGTGCAGAGGAGCTGTGTGATCGAATGGAAAACTGGATCTTTAATTTTGAAGCTCTCTTCCTGGCTACAACACAAACCCCCTCTTTGTTACAACACAGTAAGTTTCATATAATTATTACGCATTCACCTGAACAGAAGAAAATCCTACCTCTCTGTTGTGACTTGGATTATCTATTAGACTTGCATTTTACTTCAGTATTCAGTCTCAGTTATTGAGTCTTCTAAGGGTGGGATGCTTTTAACAAGATATTTTTTCTCCTTATTGACAGGATGGTTCCATAGGTGTGCTTCTTCTTAAGCTTAATATTGATATCCAATCAATAATTGGTAGAACTAAACTAATCTGAATAGACATTGAAAACAGACATGCTGTTACAAACAGAATGCTTTGATGTAGAACCAAGTCCGGAACTTAAAAATCAAATCCATTTCCAGCCATCGGCAGACCCTCTGTGAAATTGTGTCCAGTACAAATAAATATTGGTGAAATTTAAATGATACTCACCTGGTACTCCTCATTTTAGTTAGAGAAGTGTTGAAAAGGTGATTTTTTGGAGAGGAAGAAATGTGTTAGATATTAATATGTCATTAAGACTGGGCACAAATCTGAACTGGAGATCTAAGTTCACAAGCAATTGTATTTGAAATTTTAGTGCTTTTCTTGTTGCATTCAAACCTGAATCACGCAAACTTCATTAACCTCTCTGATAGACTGACACAGAAGTCATAACACCAAAGTTACTGTCAGCATAAGATTTCCATCGCTCTGTCCCATGTATTTGCAAGTGTAGCTAAATTCACAAGAGTTTCTTAACGCACACTTCAAAACTGAAATATAAAATGGGTTTTGAACCTGAACAGTTAAGAGTTATGAATGTTTTGCCTGTGACGTGCCTCAGTTCAGTACATCGATAACTCTATCCTGCAGCTAATCCATTGTTTTAAAATCTGGTTTTCCAAAACCAAGTTTCCCCGTATGAAATGGATTTATGGTGTTGAACTGACCTTGTGAGATCTACCCGTGGCAAGCCAAAACTAGAGCACGTATACTTATTTGAACAGATTTAAAGGGATTTGGTGGTGAGTAGCCGAATGATACTGTCAGTCCATAGGTACCGAGTCTACCTGATTTAGCACACTGAGGGATAATCAGCGTGTCTCCTCTTCCTACTTTTTTACTTCTATTACAACGATACAAGAANGCAGAAGATAATGCCCGTTTCCCATGGAGTTTTCTTTTCTCTGAAACAGAGGACAGTACATGGACTAAACAACCACTAGTCAAAAACCAAAAAAATTAGTCATGAGAACACCCACCATGGAGATCACTGGCCACATCACTGGAGACCGTGACCCCTTCCTCTTCTGTGCTGTAAAAGGATAATGGAAAGCTTTGGACCAGTACTAACAAATTACCCACAATTACTAAATTACCAATTACCAAAACACCAAAAGAAAAAAAATTATTTTTTAACAATCAAAATTAGTATAATTTAAATATTTATGGCATTGTTTATTCATTTATTTTTGTGTATATTCTACTGTGAAGACTTTGTCACAATAACCTATGCCTTTTAATTACAGTGATTGACCCAACTTATCCTCACAGACACTGAAAAAAAAATACTTTTAACATGAAAACAAAATTGTGATCTTTCTTAATGGATTTGATCATTCTTTGAATTTTATTTTGCCAGGTGATTCATGCATACTTGATTCATTAAATGTATTCCATTTGAAAATTGAAATCTTTTGAAGGGAAAGTGCTTGACATGTTAATGTAAGAAGATGTTTAAAAATCTTATAAGAATGCATACAGAAGAATAAAATCATTATCTACACAAATAAACACCAATTGCAGGGTTCAATAAAGATTTTTTTTAAATTTCAACTTAAGTATGAATTTTTACACCTTAAAAAAAAAAAACCCAAAACCACAAAAAAAAATAACAAACAACCCTAGGCATAGTAACATTTGCATATAGCTTTCTGAGTTAGTTTAAAATACATTCAGTTGTCCCTTGACAGACCTTGTTTCTCAATAGCTGGGAAAAATAGCATGTAATGATAATACTTGTCAGGAATGAAATGAAGGACTTCAAAAACAAAAGATGAAGAAAGCAAAAGTATTTGAGAAACAAGATCTGGGTCATAAAAATTTTTAGAAGTAAAAGTGACGGAATAATGAAAGAAATATAATAATAATATTTCCAGCCATAGAAATTAGGAACAGATCTAACAGTAAGAGCATCTAGACTGACTACTTGTGCCCACAGTCTGTGACTTTTTGGGAGTGAGAATTTTTGTTTGTGCTTTTTGAAACATAATGCTACTAGACTGAATTGGTGACTCACCCTCTTCTATACCCTCACTGTACCTCGTCTCATATTTTGCACGTTTGGAATAAAAAGTCTTTCACAGCACTTACATGACTCCCTGTGAGGTTCTTGTTTATTTTTTCATTAGTGGAGCCTCCCTGTTTGCTGTCTTTGTAAATATTATTACCATGGCTTGAAAGATAATCAATTTGTTTTGGAAACTTTTGAATTTAGCACTTTTCTAATGCAATTTACCCTTGACTTCTTCATGTCTAAAGGACTTCTGCCTTCATTCAGCAACTCACCTTAGCTTCTGACTATTTTGTCTGAATTTCTGATTATTAAGTTTGAAATCACAGGCTGCCCTTTTTCCTTTACCTATTTGTAACCTCAGAGAGACTGACCACAATAGAAACGCCATTATTCCTAGTTGGACAGAGGCAATTTGGCAACAGTGAAAGTAGGTGCCACTTTTGTTCTCTACCTGTGAACACAGACAAGAAATTGATGGCGTGAAAAAAACCCCACCGGAATGGAGCATGAATTGAAAAACATCCAGGAAACAGAAAGGAGTAAGGTGGAGGTTTGGAGAGCCAGAGGTAATGAGAAATAAATGTGAAAAGCTGATGACAAAAGGGAAGAGTGAAGAATCAAGGAGCAATAGCAAGGAGAATAGCAGATGCCGTAGGAGCTTCCTTCCCTTGAGAACTATGTGCTGTAGCACAGCCATGTCAACACATAGTGCAAATAATGGCTACTCCAATTCCCATGTTTGATCATAAAGCTGTTTCAATGTTACCTCCCAGGGTCATCTGACAGCTTAAAAAAATGTTGGTATTTTATGAAAAGTTTTCTCAACACAAAGCAACGTCCAATAGCACAAGAACTTATTGAGAAAAGTCAAATTTTTGTTTTTCCCATCTCGTGAGAGAAGAATCAGGGAGATGACTAACAGTTCAGGTGTTTGCTTGCTTATCCAGAATGTGTCCTATTCTCATTTCATAACTTTTAAAATGAAAATTCCATCTCTTCCCTTTTAAAAAGGAAATCCTCACAGAGGTTTGTTTTATTATGCTTAACCAAACAGAAAAAAAATGATTTATGAGGTATTTAAGAGGTAGCGCTTGTCTAGAGAGTTGATATGAATACATTCAGATTACAGAATGATCAAGACTAGTCTTTTATTTTAATAGTGCTACAAACCACTTGAAGAATCAAAAGTGCCTTGATGCAAAGCATTTGATCAGAGATAGAGTTAAAGTGTTTTAAACCGCATTTAGTGAGGCACAATGTTATTTGTCTATGTTATGCCAGTGCTGTTCTTTGGGGCATGGATAACCTCTGTTTATCACTCTGTCCTACTGGGAACGGAGTAAATAGAGGGATTCCCTCCTTTTGGTTGTAGGGTTGTTGACAGAAAGGAAAGCTGATAGAAAATATGGTTAAAACTAGGCAGACAGAAACTCATTATGGATTTTTTCAGCCAGAAGAAGCTGTTTTGTCAAAATTACAACTTTTTGGAACATCAGTTTTTCCTGGTTTGTTTGCTAATGGGGAAAAGGCCCAAGAAAAATTAATTGTTCTCATTTAATTAGTTGAATTCATGTCTACCACTTGTTATAGATGATGTTTTTTATACAGGACTTTGATTTCACAATAGTGGTGGGAATATTGTGTTCTTACTCCATACAGGGCATGGACTCATGAGAGTCCCTGGGAAAGAGAAGAATGTAGGAGGTACACAAGGCACAAGGAGGGGACAAGGACAGATACTATCAGACCACCTGGCAACTGGGAGCAGGTAGTCATGGACAGCAGGAGGAAGTCTGTGAGAGCAGCTCTTACCATTGCAGATGACAGTGATGATACAGTCAGTAGTATGAGGCAGTTTGAGGCGGTCTTTGAAATAAAGAGGTAAGGGAAGGGGATAAATGGGAGCAAGAATTGAGAAATTAAGGTAATCCCTTGTGTTTGCAGTGGTCTTGGTTTAAGTTTCTTGTGTTCTAGTAACAGTTGGGAAGCACTTGAGACTCAATATATTCCACACACTTCAAAGTAAGAAACATGAAAAACTGAAAAAAAAAATTAAAATAACATATCTTATTGATCCTAGTGTTGTTCAGAATCCTATCCCTGCTCCATATGTTTTATGGACCTTGTCCTCATTCTCATGTACAACTTTTGTGACTTTCATGCAGACTTGTACATAGCAATGTACAGCAATGAAGCAGAAAATAACTATATTTTCAGTAGAAATTAAGTAATTTTAATCACAAAGATGAAATCTGTTTTGTATGGAAGTGGGAGAAACTCAAAGAAATATTTTGCTTTATGCAAGGAAGGCCCCAGTTTCCATCTGTGTCATGAAAATTAAGACATGAATACATCTTTGTAATTATTGTCCGTAAGTGCATGCATAGCACCAGCCAAAGCTAAAGGCAGGTGAACATTTTCACTTCTGCCATTTACTTTTGAAGTCTTAAGTTTTTTGAGCTGTATCTTAAATTTTTGTTTTTCTGTTCCAATGCAGTCACAGCAATGAACTTCATGACAGTTCCTACAAGCAAGTTGTCTTAGCAGAGTAATCATCAGAGCAACTTTGGGACATGTGGTACACAATATCCTTCCTTTCCCCAGCACTGGCACTTGGCCTAGTGTGCATATTCATTGCATTAAATGACCTTGTGGCATTAGACACCGATGCTAAGTGTGCCCATGTACCAGGGCAGCTCAGAATGTTAAATATCACTTCAGGAAAATGGTATTTACACACATGCTGACAGTCCATTTTCAGGTAGGATCTTCTCAGCTGATCTGTACACAGCAGCCTCAATCTCCAGTCTTCCCATTGTGAAATTTCAGACAGCTCGTCTGCTGAGTCCTTGCCAGACCTATTAATATTTATACATTCCATACACATTCCAGTCAGAGCATGTAAGTTGCAGATCTCTCTGATTTAGAAGCTATTAAGATTCATGACCCCTTTAGCTATTTAATCTATGGTCCTGAAGCCTTTGCAATCAGCTTACACTTGAAGAAAAAAGGACAAATCATTATTGTTCAAATATTGTCCTGCATTGTGTCCATTTGTAGTCCATCAAAGAGTAGTTCAGAGCTTCAATGCATTCATTTATCTCAGAGACACAGGTTATTATAGAAGGCATTCTTTCCTTGGAAGAAGAAAGAATAGGTGTGTTATTTGCTCAGCTGCATTTAATTTTGTATTAATGACTTTTTCAGCTGTAGCTGCTTCTCTGCATAAGAAACAAAATCTAATTTACTTTTTCTGTTCTCATATCTGGACATCAATTTGGATACATTGCACAAGGGTACATTGATGGGTTGCCAAGGACATCTATGAAGAAAAAGCAGTCTGTCTTCTAGAATGTAGTGGTGACTCCACCTAAAGAAGGAGTCAGCATCCTCCCCTTCTTAAGGTTTATATGTGTCTTTTTAGAATGGTGTGGTGATCCATCACAGACAACTTCTCCAGGATCCATGAGAAATCTCAAAGTTACCTTCTTATTCAATTCATGTCAGTTTTTCTTCTGTAACAGATAGTTCATGAGTGACTTCAGGAGACCACAGCTTTCAGTGAGTGCAATGAATGATAGGAATTCAGCATCTCTCAAGATTTAGGTCTGAAGTCTGTAAAGGAATTCATCTTAGTCTGTAGAAGAGAGCAAAGAGGCAAAAAAAAATAATATTAAAAATTAATGAGAAGGCTTGGGATACTCAGAATGTAAAACAGAATTTTTAATTATGATCTTAAGGGCCTACTAAGAACCTCTATTCTTTGCATCCTTTAGACTGGAGTTTCTTTAATAAATGATTATCATCATACAATTAGTATCACCATCAGAATACTACTATTTTGTGCCGCTTTCTTGGAAATAGAAAGCATTATACACTGAGGGATTTTGAAAAACCAATCACTTGTTTTCAAAAACTTCAGGGGAAATTTTGGGGAGATTTTTGTCTGAAATATAAAGAAAACACTGAAGTATTGTACTGGCATTCTTGTCAAGAAAAAAATAGATTACCATTTCTTTTAAAGCTGCTGTCAACAAGAGTTTTTTATTTTCTCGTTTTGTTNGGGGAGATTTTTGTCTGAAATATAAAGAAAACACTGAAGCATTGTACTGGCATTCTTGTCAAGAAAAAAATAGATTAAAGCTGCTGTCAACAAGAGTTTTTTATTTTCTCGTTTTGTTTGCTAGAAAAAGCAAATTATGTTCAGAAAGGTAATTCTTTCAGTAAAACTGGAACTGTGCTAATAGAAAGTGATATTTCCAGACCTTGCATATAGACTAAAGGTCTGAAAATATAATAATGCATGAAATTTTGAAATGGCGTTAAAGCCTATGGTTAGAGATTCTTTTCCTGGGGAACCTGAGTACACATGCTATGAAAATTCATGGAAATCTTCACCACTGACTTCAAGGGGAAGAAGATATAGAATGTCCATCACATATATTTGGCACTGTTTCTTGTACCTTTTTATCTCTAGAAACACTGAAGTAAAAAGGCAATCTTTCTTTTAAATGCTTTGCTCTCAGTTGCTGCCTTCCTGCAGGAAGTCATGAAGGTTCTATCTGCAATATTATTGTTTTCTGTGTGATGAAATGATGTGTTTGGTAACGGTTTAAATGATAGTTTATCTAAAAGTTCAATTTATAAGCACTTTGTGAAAAGTTTAGACTTACCAATGTGTTTTTATGGTGTACATTAAGCAACAGTTGGCCTGTTAGTGTAAGACAGGCCAATTTTTTCCTCAGAGCTTGCAGCATGCAGCCCTCTGACTTCAGAGCACATGCCTCTTCAATAGGCTCACAACATCTCCCATCACTTCACTCTTCAGGCAAAGATTCCTGTTTAAACACTGTGACTGAATTATGACTTGAGGGGGTGACACGACTGAAAATCTAGTGTCAGCAGTGGGAAGATCAGGTTCAAACTGGAACTGTGCTGAAAACAGAATATCCAATTTGCTAGGAATTTTGAAATGGTGAAATTATTTTCATCTTGCTTCAGACTGGCAAGCTGAAAACAGGAAGTTTTCATCAGATGTCAAGGGCTGAAAAATCCTTTTTCAGAAGAAAAAGAATTTTAGTTGGGCAGTTTGGCCTGGGATTCTGGCTCCTAAGTAAAAATGTGGTAAAATATGGAATATTCTAATACCCTCATATTGAGAGGAAAATTATTTCACCTGAAAACTTCATAAAAAGGTACTTGTTGACCCAATATGCCCTGTGATAAAGACAGGACAAGAAAAGAAAAGTGACAAATATACTTAAGCTTTCCTAATTCCAGGAGCAAGTGTGCACACGCGTATGGTGATGTTGGAAGTAACCCGGGGAANACGCATATGGTGATGTTGGAAGTAACCCGGGGAAGAATTTAAAAGGGAAGATGCTGTGAGGTTGGTGATATGAAAGCTTGGTGCCGTGGCTGCCAGAATAGCCTCTGCGTGTGCCAGAACCTACCTCTGATTGATCTATTGGAGGTAGATTGTAAAGGAGATGATTGTACGCTCGTTATGCCAGTATGTTAATGGGAAAAAAAAAAAAAGCCATTTTGTCAAATTCTTACTGAGTATACCAGAAGCTGTAAAATCCTGGAAATGAAAATGAAAATTAAGGGTCTGAAGAGGATTATGCTGAGTTGAGGGATGGGAGAAGAGACGGTTTAAGCTCTGGGACTGGACCGGAAACCAGTGGTGTCCAGTTCTTTCCAGACCCCCATTGTTTTCCTCGCAGCAGTGCAGACCCTTCTAGACCAAACTTGAGCATGCTGTCGACAGGCTTGGCTTCGTTGGTGACTTTTCACCTCAGCTTCAGAAGTGGTCCTTTACAATCTCAGGAATCTGTGGGCCTCCATTTCAAAAGCACTGCTGTAAGCAGCAGTGTTCTTCAGGAACTGGAATGCTTAAGTGTTTCTAACTTTAATTTCTTTTCTGTGCAAGGCAGTCTGCTTCTTTGGATAGGAGCAAGGAAATCTTATGGCAAAGAACTTACCCTTTAGTCAGTGTTAGCACAGCCACATCTTGAGACCTGAGTGCAGACCTGACAAGCCATCTGCTGTATTTACACTATAGTAACATGAGGTTTTCAACATTTTTGTTAATGAATTATAGTCAGTAAAAGAAAATAAATCATTACTGGATGGGATCTTCTGTTTACTAGTCTTAATGTGCAGCAAACAGCATTTTCTGGTGTCCTTTGGGCAGATGTCAGATAAATGTAAGTTTCCACTCTGTAACAGACAGATTTGATGCTTTTAGTGTCGATGAGAATTACGCATTCCTGGCAAGGTGAAAAATCCTTCCATCCAGGACTGGGCTGGCACCCTAGCGCTTCCGAGGCACTGTGCAATGGGCAGCTGGCAGCCACACACCTTCTTATGATTATGCACAGGACACGTTGCTATCTGGAACTAATTTATAGTGCAAAATGGGGGAACACAGCAGAACTTCCTCCGGAGATCTAAAGGGCACGAAATAAGGAGCTTAATCAATGGAGGGCTGTGAAACCTGCCCCTCCCCTTTACACCTCCCTGCAGTGCAATGTATAATTCACACACAGCAAAGCACAGCTGCAGCCGTGCACAGTGTCAAAAATGCACAAAACCACTCGGTGAGGAGATCTGTAAGAATCTGATTCACGCTGTGTCTTTTAAATGCTGATTCCACAGTCCCTTCTTTCATTTTCTTTACCTCCCGCTATACCCCTGACAGCATCTGACCTGCCTTCCGTTGCAACCAAATATTTTCTTTAGTAACAAGCCTGAATAGTAGTTCTCAAGGAGGTTTTGCGGTATGTCACTAACTATTTTGGTTGCATGCCATAGCAGGTCAGCACTGTAATTATGTAAATTTGCTGTAATTGTTGCCATAATTAGCATGTTTCATTTTAAGGTCTAAATAAGCTCCAAGTATATTCTGAAGTGCTACAGAGGAAGGGGAAAGAGTGAAAATAATACAGGCACACAGTGCTATGCTGTTGCCATTGAAAAACTCTTATTTCATGGTAATTCACATGATAATTGAGCTAGGAAATGCTTGTAGGGCTATGCAGCTAATATTCAACAAGTGGAAATAAAACGAATTTACATTACTGCAGCAGAAACTGTGCAAATGCAATTCTCTGGGTGTCTCAAGGACATAC
The DNA here is from genome assembly GCA_003993805.1 of Himantopus leucocephalus. Lineage (NCBI taxonomy): Eukaryota > Metazoa > Chordata > Aves > Charadriiformes > Recurvirostridae > Himantopus > Himantopus leucocephalus. The sequence continues at coordinate 37,206,978 of RSEF01000001.1, forward strand.
TCACTCTGTGAGACAAATATCTAAATATGATTTTCCAAAAGGTGCCGATAGAGAGGTTTTTTTCTGTTAGACATCTTAAGGAAAGTTTACATTTGGAATGGATCCATTTAGTTTTAAAACCACCCCATATGCCTATTTTGTGTTTTAAGGCCCCCAAGCAGAAAATCCTATGTATGATAAACCATCTGGAGATGTACCATTAGAAAATCATTACTGGAAGCTGTCCCTGATCCAGTTCACAGGTGTATAACTCAGTTAATTTCAGTGGCATTTTAAATAGTGGCAGGTTTGATACTTAACTTGGTCTCTGCAGTAGGAACGTTTGTCTTGGCAACAGGAGTATGGCGTTGCCATTTCCCCTAAGTCACAGTCATTTGGGAATTTGAATATTTGCATAATACAAAAGTAATTCATCCCTAAATCTTTTCAGTCCCCAAGCCTGTATTTCCTAGCATATACATTTACGTGAGCAAATTACTGAAGACTCTGTTCTTGTAAGTACACAAGTAAGAGATATATTTAGATTATCTGACACAGTTCATGGTATGTCTTGCCACACAGCAAAAAAATGCTAAACTTTCATTGTTGACTTCCTTTTCCTGAAGAATTTCTTGCAATGGCATATAAAGCTAATAAAGTCCAGTTAGCTTCTTCTGAAGAGCTTTGTTCAAACCCTTACATCAACACAGAAGGACATTAGGATGGGTTGAGTTGGCATTGGCCTGGCAAAAGTTACTTCAGTCTTGATCTTCCCTGGGAAAGAGTTAAAAATAGGATTTTGAGATATTTTACTTGTAAAGATGAGTTTGGCCTCAATTCTGTTCAAAAATACTTGAATACAGGAGGAGAGGTCAGTGGCAGGGATTCAGCTGCTGCAGATCAGATCATCTCCAGTTAAATGGTAATGTTTTTTCTCCTTCAAGGTTTCCAAACATGCCTCTGAAAGGGAAATGGAACGTGTTTAAGTTTCTGCTCCCATCAGTTTCTTTGAGAAACTTGAGAAGAGTATTAAGTCCTGGACCTAACACGCAGAAGACAGTCACTAGTTTCAGGAGAGATATTTAGTGAGATGTTCCAAATATGAAAAAATGCTCTTCTTAATTTTTTTCAGCAATGACTTCCTGTTTTTATAAAATGAAAATAAATAATATAGGAGAAATATCAGCTGATATATATATAAGGAATGGGCAGAGAAATGTGGTATTTGCATATATTGCCATTACTCTATGTAGGGTGCCCAATTTAAAGGCAGGATCCTTGGGGTCCTGCATGGGTTCTAGGTGGGAAAGTAATACAGAAAAAGAATTCATTAAGTACTCATAACTGCACTCTAAAGAATCTCATTTCTCTATCAGCTTCGTAGGAAAGATGGGAGATTAGCTAAGTAATTTAGGCACCCAAGCTATAGGTAATAAAAATGTCATTTTAGAATCACTCTGCTGGTAGATACAAATGAGAATAAGCTGGTGCCTGGACATGGTAAGTACTGAGACACAATTAGTATCAAGTCCACCAAACAAGACAGATGAAATACAAAAGAAGCTCTGCAAGGAAGCAAGTGGGAATGTTCTTCCTGCTGTCTTGTGCAGTCACCGCAGAATACACCCCAGTCTTTCTCCTTTGGCTGAATGGTGTTTGTCTAAACGTTGTGCCTATAGTCACTTCTAGGCAAATCCCTATTTGTGTCAGCAAAAAATCCTAGTGCATATGGAGTGCAGAAGACATACTGTTGAAATATTAAGGAGCTACTTTAAATCTGATTATAATCTCTCTGAAATTTAAAATGAGATGTTAGTCGCATTGTCTCCTACTGCTCTCTTCCCTCATTCCCTGACCTTCGTTTTTCTTCTTTGCTTATATGCTAGGGCTCTTTTATTTTTATATATATATATAGCATAAAGCACTGATTAGAATATAAATTGGACGAACAGTTATTTTACAAATATACTCAAACTATGTTCAGGTAGAAATTGTTTCTTATACAAAGAGAAGCAAATTACTCAAGCAGTTTTGACACCTAAGATGCTTATCAGCTGTTCTACTGTATTACAATTACTGCTATGAATAATGTATTAGATTATTTTCCCTTTTTGCCTCTCTGTGAATTGCTCATGAACTGAATGTCACTTTCTCAGATTCTGGACTTCATTATTTTCCTATCAATAATTTTTAAATCAGCATTTTTCAGTGTTGGTTTAACAAAAATACCATAAGTATTTAATACGTAGTTATTAAAGATCTAACCANTTATTTAATACATAGTTATTAAAGATCTAACCAATTACTTTTGATAGTAATTTTAATTGCATCACGTAAGTTAAACTTTTCCACCCCTAATGGTAACACAGGTACTGGATATTTCTTATATTTACCTTTACTAAAGCAGCCATGTTACCANGTATTTAATACGTAGTTATTAAAGATCTAACCAATTACTTTTGATACTCAGAATTTTAATTGCATCACATAAGTTAAACTTTTCCACCCCTAATGGTAACACAGGTACCGGATATTTCTTATATTTACCTTTACTAAAGCAGCCATGTTACCAGCCATTTTAGTGAGGTAACAGACACAGGGAGTTATTGACAAAGCTTGTGATATAAGCATTCTTGTTTTAAAGATTAAGTAACTTGTAGAAATCACAAGAATGAACACTGAAATGAGTTTTTGTAAAATCCCCTTGGATACCAGAGAACCTTCTTTGTACTCTTCCCAATACCCAGGCTTAAATAGATAAAAAGGTAATTATTAACTGAAATAGTTAAAAAGGAAAAATAAACTGGGCAAATTAAAATACCGCTCAGACTGGAAATAGTAATCCCAATATCTCATTGAATACACCCATCTTTTGTACGAAATAGAAAATCAGCAAAAATTTCTGTGCTATCATTTATAGACTTCTGACAATATTTTGTTGTAAATTCATTAGCTACGTCTGTGCTAGAAAATAAACCAGGACTAAACCATGCATTGGAGTGCTGATCTCTTGCTCTCCATACTGATGAATTATTTAAACACCCTCGGTATGGTTTGTCCCATGCCAATGGGCCCACTCCCAGCCAAAGCTGGAGCACATCTCAGGGCACAGTCCATGCCAAAACTCTTCCCCCAACAGGCAATCCAGACACAACCACTC
>RSEF01000001.1:37210216-37230717 GCA_003993805.1 Himantopus leucocephalus
TAAAAATTTAAAAGCAGTTGTCTCACAGATGCTCTGGTTTGGTTAGCAAAGCAGCCTGCTTTTTTGTTTGTAATAAAAAATCAAACCAAAACTGGAATGCTTTTGAGATCCTTTTAGAGTCACACTCAACTTAGCATCAGTGGATCTGTTCAGATGAATAAACATATAAACCGAATGCCATTTGGGACACCCCAGGAATATCCCACCTGGCCTGCAGATGTCACTGCAAGAAGGGAGCCCGTGTCCTACAGGTCCATTCTTGCCAGCTCTGTGCACATCTCAGACCATTTAAGATGTCTGNACAGAAGTCTAAGACAAGATAGATGTCCATCATTTACCTTTGACCATAGATAGAGTGTGGATGAGCAGCTTCCACTTAAACATGCAGGGCACGCATTGTCACTGGAGATGCCCCAGATACCACAGACTTGGCCTGAGAATGCCCATGCTCTTGAGAACTGGCAAGTGAGACCAGGATATCCTATAGGGAGTTTTAAATAATACCAGGCATCTGTGATTACACAGCTGAACCTGGCATTTAAAATGACATTCAGGATGAGACTCAGACACCTTAATGTTGATGTCTGTATTGTCTTCATTTGAGTTAGCTATTTCAACTCCAGCATACTCCATGGAGATACAGGGCATAGCTTGTTGCCTGGATGTAGAAGCTTAGTGCTAGTAAGACACCGGAGAATATTTAAGACATCCTTGTGCATAGACTTACCAGAGACCCAGGCTCCTGTGAAATGGAAACTGGAGGTCAGGTCTCACGTCCCAGGGCATCCTAAATAGCCCTAGACACAAATGTGGGTGGCTGGATCTAAACCATTGAAAATATAGACCTTGGAGTCTAGAGAGGTTTCCCTGTGATCAACTATGAGTATCACACTTTAAGTGACACTAGCTACTTATGTTTAGAAAAACTGAATTCCATCTTTCATGTTCACTTTATGATGAGGCGAGTAGTTCTGAGGTGTCTGCTTGCTGTATTAAACAGGATGGAACTCCAGGGACTATCATGGGAACTGAGGCACCCTACATACATATATACAACTGCACTGTAGACACCTAAATTTAGATACAAAGTCCCACCCCTGCAAGACACTGAAAGGAAAGATGAAGTGAATTCGAGATGTTAGAGACCAAAATCTCATTTTGAGTCTTTTTAAATCACTTACTAATTTTATCTCACTTTGGTCGCTCTGTCAAACTTCAGTCTCCTGTGAAAACCTTTGTGTGTGTGTGTGTGTGTGTGTGTGGCTACGCACGACACCAACAACTCAACAAGTCATTGAAGAGACAAAGTGTTATGGGCTTTCACTTATTTATGGGTGACTTTTAGCACTTGTCAATTTTGTCAAACATTAGTAGGACATTTTGTTTACTCTTGAGCGATCTGACTAAAATTGAGCCTTGCATGTTTGGAAGTAATCTCTACCTTAATCCAGCTAACACTGAGCAGCTCTTCATTGATAGAAGGCACTGGTATAGACAGGTAAGCTTCTGTAGCTTGTACTTTTCTTGAATTCATTAGTTTAGTGAGAAATCTTGTAATTATTTTGAATCCTATTATGTTCTGATAGAAAGAGAGAAGTAGAGTTGCAACTGAATGATTTAAATCCTGTTTATGCTCAAGTTTCCTGGAAAATTGAAAGTGCTTGAAATAGAGAAAGAAGCTGTTACTAAAAAGTGAGTTTTAGCAGGAATCTTTAATGATAAAGGCTGTATCCTTCCCTTTGATGCACACGTGAATCTTCCACTGAAGTCAACTGGAACAGCATTTATACCCTTAGGATCAGGATTTGTTCATAATCCTCTGAATTTTAAATTCTCATTCCATTATATCAAGTAAGGGAGAGGGGATTAGTTGGCAGCATCTGAGAGCTTTAATTTTTTATGGGATTTGTATATCTAATAGTAAATGAAAAATTGAGAATGCATTACTCATGAAGATGTGCATTCTAAAATCTGTCTTTTACAAACCATGATTTTTGCATCAGGAATCTTCTCACTTTCTTAATACGTTTACCAGTGGGTAGAAAAAAAGAGATTAGAATTTCCAACAAAGGGAATCACTTTCCTTTGGATTGAAGATACACAGACAGTGTTCATAAAACCTGCATGCTCACATTTTTCTGTTAGCCATATGCAGAGCAGAATCTTTCCATTCTGAATAGTATGCTGTTTGAATTGTGCTTATCAGTTCTTTGATGAGCACCATGATATTTGCAATATTTTATTGTTTATCTATAGCAGATGGTTTGAATATAGGCTTTTTTAAACTGTCAAAAATATAGGAGATGAAAGCACACTACAGATGAACTTAGCGTGATGCTCCGCTAGCTCATTACCCTGTAGTAATCAACAGCAGTAGTTTAAATGCACAGATCACCTCACACAGGCATCTAATTCAAGTAAAACCTTCATTACTTGTCAATTAATGTCTTTTTCGCTTATTTTAGAAGAATCTGTTGATTCAAACACGTTTACTCATGGACATGGCACATGACAATTCAAAATTTTTAGTTCTTCAATGAAAGGGTAAGTGGATTGAAAGAGGATAGGATTCATTAAGTTATTTGGTTACATGCTGTTTGTGTATTTGTGTAAAAGAAATAAGATATAACAAGGAAAGTGAAAGGTTAAGCACACAAACACACAGGCACTAATGAGCATAGGATAGGATAGGATTCTACGCAGTAACGAGCATAGGATACGATAGGATTCATTAAGTTACCTGGTTACAGGCTATTTGTGCATTTGTGTAAAAGAAATAACAGATAGCAAGGAAAGTGAAAGATTCAGCACACAGACACGCAGGCAGTAATGAGCAGGCGGTATTGGAGACAGTAGCGAAGACCAGAACTCTTTGGTTCCTGCCTGGTGGGCCATTGAAGGGTCTGCTCAGGTGCAGCCTTGCAGAGGGTCAGATTGAATTTTGTCACTGGAAATAAGGGGTCAGGGTGATAATCATGAGTATTTTGGGACATCAGGAGGAACTTGTGAGGTTGTGTAAACCTTGTTATGAGGTGTTTAGGGGAAGCACCAAAGGCAGGGAAAGGAAAAGATGAGGGCAGATCATGGAGGAGCAAACATGGGAAAATGGAGAAGAGGGGGGAATAAAAGAGGTCAGACAGATGTAAACTGGTCAGTGCACTTGTCTGACTGAGCCCTGCACCTAATTGCTACAGCCTATCCTATCTTGCTACTAAAACCAGTTCTTAATTATTTTTTTCTGTGTAATTCAGTCTCTATTCTATGTGTGACTGCTGCAGTCTAAGTGCCAGCAGCTGGAAAAAAGGTCACAGTGCCCATAGGTGCCAGCGATCAGAGGGACCAGCATGCAGGACAGGGCTGGTTGCCAGCCACCAGACACTTGTGGGTGTGTCTACATTTCCCTAGTGGATTGCACATGCATACCTGCATTGAATTCAATGGTATTCATTCAGGTATGCATGTGTAATTCACTAACTGAGCTGAACTAGCTCGTGAGTAGGAGGAGACCTGCATCTGGGAAGACTCAAGGTGGTAGGCAAGGGAGCCCAAGGTCTGGACATATACTTTAGGCAGTCTGAGAGACCATGCCGATATCTGAGGGATCTGTGATAGGACAAGAGGAAACGGCCTCAAGTTGCACCAGGGGAGGTTTAGGATGGATATTAGGAAAAAATTCTGCACAGAAAGGGTTATCAAACATTGGAAGAGGCTGCACAGGTAAGTGGTTAAATCACCATCCCTGGAGGTATTTAAAAGATGGGTAGACATGGTGCTAAGGGATATGGTTTAGTGGTGGTTTTGGCCGTGTTAGGTTAATGGTTGGACTTGATGATCTTAAAGGTCCCTTCCAACCTTAACGATTCTATGATTCTTTGATTCTGTGATCTGCGATGGTGGGACTGCCTATGAGAGCACTATGTGAGCACACAGATGCGTCTGCAGGTGACCGTCAAACTGGACTAGATGGTGAGCAGGGGGAGACCTCCATACAGGGAGAGGGGGCCCAGGATCTGGCCATGGGTGTTGGCACATGACACAGCAGCAGCCACATCCCTGGGACCGGGACTAGGGTGAAGAAGCTCCTGGGCACTAAGACCATGCCCAGCTGGGCTGCAGCGGCCAGGAGGGAACAACCTCCATGTCCTGGAGTCTGCTGGATTCAGCTGCTCCCTTCGCATCCTTAACACTCAGCATCTTCATCAGCTGTTGTCAGTTCTGCCTTGTATATCACATTCAAGTTTACTATATCTGGCCTTCAGAAAAAAACCCAAAATTTACTGTTACAAATGGAATTGGAAAGCATATGCAAACAAAAATGACAATTTTCAGTTTTGGGGGGGTTATTTTTCATTTTAAATTTTGGAGGTTTTGATGGATGCACGTCTTTTATCATGCCATCTGATAGAAAAAATGAAGAAAGAAAAGAGAAAGCAAAGCAAAGCAATGATTTGACCTCTTTCCAACAGAAAAACTCTCAGAAAGTGGTGATAGTTACCATCTGTCAAAATTTAGAAAATGCTAAAAATGAAGAAAAAGGATGATTTCATAGATTAAGCTAAAACAAAGAAAAGTATTACTTCTTAATGGCTGAGTGGAGATTTTTGATAAAATAAATCCTTTGGGAAAAACAAAATCCAACCAGATCAAGCCACAAATAATAAAAGATAAGCCTTTGCAGAATTTAATAGTTCTGATTTGCAGGTGTTGAAAGTAAGTTCTACTCATGGAAGTGTCATTTTATGCTTGTACTGTTCTTTTGCTTTTTCTCTAAGCATCTGCTGCCAGCAGACATCAAAGACGGAATACAGACTTAGATGAATGCTTGTTCTGTTCTTTCTAGTCTTCCTACACTAGAGTTAAACAGCCATCGAGTTCCCTTTAGAATTATGGCATCAAGTTGTTTGGGTTGAAACTAGAATGTAATGCTGTTGGTATAGGGACACTTCCTTACCATGCTAGTTTGCAAAATGCCTTCTGAGCTACTCACACCATCTTACACAGCTAAGTCAAATCCAGGGGGAAAAAAAAAATAATCCAATGTAAATTACTTAGCATTGTTGAGTTTCGCATCAAAACTCATAGGGGTCAGGTCCAGATCCAATAAAGCATTTAAACTCCTAGGACCTATTTAGTTCTTTAATTACCCATTTAAACAGTTAGGAATCTAAATACATGCTAGAACAATAAATTACCAACTGGATTTGAGACTTATTTCTGCACTTTAATACAGTCTCATCCTCGTTAAAGGCCAAAATAGTTTTCTGATGAAACTGTGGGTAAATTAGGATGCCACCAGTTGCCTAGGCAGTCACAGCTGCCCTGAAACTACTCTTGAAAATAATTAAAATTGATGGCCTTACATGTCCCTGTGATCTTTGCAGCGAGGGAACATGAGCTCTTACAGACCACTTGAAGGTAACTCTATATGCTCTCATCAGGAACGGTTCCAAATAAAAGCCATGGAGCTGGCTTTATTAGTTACTTGATGTTATTAGCTATGTGTTTCACATTACCAGTTTTGAATTCACTAAGTAGCAGTGCTTCTTCCTTTGTACAGCCCCCAGCACGATTGAGCTTGAAGTCTCTGCATGATAATGATATAAAAGCTAAGCAGCACTCGGAGTAGACTGAGAATACTATGTGATACTCTGAATTACTCACAGTTTATCCATGGTGCATGTGTGTATACGGGCCATACTCCACTCTTGCTCTCAGGCCAGTTTCATCTAAGGTTCCATAAAAGCTGACGAAATGGTGGGGGAGCAAGAAAGGGGAAGAAATTTCAACCTTAACTTCTTATACTGCTTTGGCAGAGTGTCAGGTCACATACTGACAGCAATGCCATTGTCCAGAAAAGCAGTGTCACTGTGTTTTCAAATTGCAAAATTGCTTGCCACTTTTCACTGAGCCCTCTTTACGTGACAAATTTGCTCCCTTTGCTCTTTGTTCCTTTTTTATCCAAGTCAAATGTGGGACCTGGATGGGGAGAAAAGAGTCTCAGCCCAGTGGACCCCTGCCAGCACTTCCCAATTCATGTCATCAAGGAGAGCAGATCAAATTTAGCAAGATGATAAGCACAGGCCAGACTCTGCCCTTTTACACCGCTGTGAATCTACAGCAAGTTCACCGCCACTGATTAGATTTACACCTGTGGAAATCAAGTGCTCTCTGCCTCATCCCTCTGGTGCTTTCTGCTTCTCCTCGCCTCGGGGCACTCTATTGAACAACCTCCAGGCACCCTCAGTGATGCTCCTGCCATCATGTCACTGCCACAGCTGTTAGGTAGTCAAAAAGAAGCCTTTTGGGTACATCTTTTCTACACACCTTAAAACAAACTACAGTCAATTTTGTGAAAAAATCAGTTCAGTGAATAGGGAAACGCCTGTGAGTATCAAATAGCACAAGATTTTCTAGCTCGCGTTTAGAGCTGAAATAAGATTGCAACAGGTACTTTGATCCTTTGAATGCCTTCTGACAACTTTTCTTAATATGGTGCTTCTTGTCTGTGGATAAGACGTGGCATGTATTGCTGTTATAAAAAAATTATGATAATTTCTGCTTCATTTCCAACAGCTGAAATGTATACTATAGATTTTTCCCTCTCTTTTTAGTGTCTCGATGGCTTGTCTTCTTGGCAGTCTTTGCCCCTGTTAGGGCAAGTCCTAAGCCAAAAGCTATCCAAGTCTTGAGTAAAGAATTAGATGTTAGCTTTGAACTCTGTATCTTGACTTGCTTATCAAGGTCTGACGATGAGTCTTCATGCATCCAGTGTGAAACTGTATCTCTGGAAAAAGTGATGCTATTGCTCAAAAAAATTGATTCCTTAGCTAGATAAATATTTGACCTTCCAGCATAAGCATTAATCACTAAGACACACTAAAAACAGTGGATTTGAAGACAATGGCAAAAGTTTATGTCTAAGTCTAAGGAGGGTCTGGTTAAGCAATTCTTTCTATTTCTCTAACATTGAAGAACAGATATGAATATCGGTTCAGATAAGAACGATCACTATTCAGGGGCTTATACTTCTGCATAGTAGGCTGTATGCTAGCATCACAAAAAAAGTTTCATTGCTACTCTGAGGATGCAGTGTGTCTTGGTGCCAAGAGATGGGTGACTTACTGTCTTTTTAAAACTAAAGCCTAACCTCCTTGGGCAAGACAGGACACAAGAAGTGGTTCTGGTCCCATCTGACAGAAAGGAGCAATGTCTACAGCGCAGCGTATTTGTTACAGCATGTTAACAGGAAATCCAAGTGAACTACAGCAATTCATGATGCTGTTTGGTCAACAGGGAGACTTTACAATATTTTCTGATGAAAAATTATCATAAATACTACGGAGAACTTTAGTCAGTGGGCATTATTCTGCCTAAGGGTGGGAAAGAAGTTGCAGGATCCAGAACTAGTTACCAATCATTGAAACAGGATGACTACTGATCAAGTTACAGGTAAGCTTCTATTTGATTGCAGTCACTGAAGGACTATTTTTACAATACAAAACCAGCAACCGATTGTTTTTACATGTAGCCCTCAGCTGTTAAATCATCGGAAATTTTTCTTTGTAGTATAACTGGTTAGCTTTTTCTTTTTGCTTCAAAACAAAAATCTATGTACTATAAATGCATCCAAAAGTGACATTACACCTTTTGGTGTTTAGAATGGTTGGTGTCACTGTATTATAAGATGATTATTTTGTGGCTGTGTTTTTTTTCTTTCTTTTTTGTCAAAGGACAATTTGATGGGTTAGGCTTTATATATCCTCTTTTCTTTCTGAAAAGAAACAGGAAACATAGCATTTAGTTTTGAAAGCAGCTAAAATAGAAGTATTTTGTGGCAGATGGGATTTTTATGAGCTGTTTGTCACTATATACCAGTCTTGTTAAGGAGCAATCGTTTTCTGCTTCATTACACTAAGATAGCTCTGTTTAGGGTTCCACTCAGCTGTGAAATGACTTTAAAACTTCTATAAGGAATAGAGATGGGATTTTTATAAAAAAAAGATTGCTAACACAGTATAAGGAATAGAAATAAAATGGTCAAACACACTGTTTTTTGGAAGTAGGGGGGGAATATAGAAATGTTGCACTGCATACTTACGCTTAATCTGCTGGTTTAAGGTGAGAAGAGGCTCCAGAGTACCATTATTTTCTACACCTAAAAAAGGTAATGTTCAAGTTAGTCTGTATATAAAGACTAAAAAGACATTATTTATGTGAAAAAAAAAACAATATTGGTTTCTTTATGCTACTATGAGACAGATATAATCTTTATGCTACTATGAGACAGAAAACACAAACTAAAGAATCAGATACACACAGGCATCAGTATGGAAATAGTGGGACAGATCCTCATCTCCTGGACATCAGTGGACCTAGGCAGGATTATGCTGTTCTTACACCTTTCTTGAGTGGAAGCTCTGATTCTTTGAACCTTTGCATCTTGTACTGGGCAATTAAAATTCAATATATTCTCCTGGGAGCTCTGAGTGGCTCTGAGAAAGGCAAGTGTCAGCAGAGCTCCTCTTCCAGGTGTTCCTGCCCCATGGCCCTGCGCAGTGCCCATGACATGATCTACCTGTCCAAGTCAATCATTGGTCCAGACATCAGTGAAAGCCTTTACATGTTTACCTGCTCAAATTTAAGCACACAATTTTCACTGGTCTTACTCATGCAAATTCGCACAGGGGAACCTGAGTATTTCTATGCTTGGCATTCATGTCACCCTTTTCCCTAAGATGCCAAGACTCCTTTTCTTAATTCAGGTGCCCAGTCTTTCTGTATATCATATTATTTATTAATTCATATCTGATTCATTCATATTTTGAAAGTGTTGGTTTTTAATGAAATATGTTAAATCTTTCCTTAAATAAAACTTGTCTCTTCTGTCCTGAAACAACTTCCAACTAACTGCTAAAATCGATTTCAACAGTGTTGCTAAACTTCCTAGCCACCAAGAAACAGTTGGTACTGCAGTATATCTGATCAACCTTCCTGGTGAGTCTGTGCACTTTTTCATTATTCCCAGTGGAACAAGGTCTCCTTCTGGCTGAGCAGCATTCCTGCTTGCAACTGTGAATGTTAAAAACGCAGAGCTATAATATATCATTTAAAACTTTGCAAGTATTGATCCTGGCATCCGTATGATCAAGCCTCTCCTTATCTTACATTTTAATCTTCTTCCTTCACACACACTTTTGTTCCTTTCTACACCCTATCAGATTTCACTGTGTTACCTTTGAAGCTTGTCTTTGTGGTACTTCTTCGCCATGAATATGTTTCAGTCCATTTTTTCCATGCCATTTCTCTTTCTCTCTTACTTTAATGCCACATCAAGGCTTTATTGTTTCATATGAACTCTATAATACCTGTGATGAAGAATCTTTATTCTTAGTGTCTCTCCTCATGCCTTTGTGGACAGTCTGTCAGGACTTACCACAAGGTAAAGCTGTGCTGCATGGATGTGGTTCACATGTCTACAGCCAGTGGTTAAAAACTGCCTAGTGGGCAGCCCTTCTTTGCCCTGCCCTGCTTGCACTGGTGTGGATCCAAAATCTTGCCATATGTTCACATAGAAAAGGGTGATCCCTAACTTTGTGTGTACGTTTTAAAAGTTAATGAATCCAAATGTCTAACCCTAACCTCACACCCACAGTCCTCGGCTCTGCTGCTGGGAATGGTCTATTCTTTCAGCAGCAAACCCCTGCAGCTGGAAGCTTTCCCTGAGCATCCGGGACCATTGTCAAGCTCCCTCCTGCTAATTCTGCATGGGCTATTTGGAAAGACTCATTCTCTGACTTTCCCATTCTGGGAAATCCCATCAATGGAAGAAAACAAATTTACACCTCCTGTAAGAGTGGTGCATTCCACAGTGTCCTGGGAATGGCTGCACCTGGAGAAATCCATATGGTCTCCTCCATCACTGTCATTCACTCCTAACCTCCTACTTCAACAGAGACAATCATCACCAGTGTTGTATTTCCCCTGGGACCCCCCAAAGGGGGAACTTCTAAACTTTTGGGTTCAGGCACGTTCCCATCTACTTTGTCATATTCCACTGAGCACTTCGTTAACTTCAGAGAATTTCAACAGAACATCTTTATCTGAGGTACTTGTACTAGGCTCCTTTATAACTAATGGATAAAAATAGACACTTAAGACTGCTATATATCTGCCTATTAGTGTCCTATCTTTTGGGATGAGCTGAAATATGGAGCACTTAGGCTCCACTTAGGCAGATTAAGCCCTTCTGGAAAAAAAAAAACCCTCTTCTTACCAGACCTGTGCATTATTAGTTCTCAGATCGAGCTGTATAGTTCAGATAACCTCTCCTTGTTATCATTCAGATGTGCCTTTTCTAAACTTTTTGGCTTATTTTACCATACTTTTGTTGAGTCTTGCCATGCGTATGCTGTTTGGCATCAGCTGGCAAAATAATTGTATAGAATCTTGTGCTTCAGAATGGTATTTTGCATCCCTTTTCAGCACTTTGAGCAGCTCTCAGTTGTCTTACAAGCACGTACAGCTCTGACAGGGTGAAATCTTTGTAGTTATAGCCTCTGTGAATGTTTCAGTGAGTTAAGTAGCTACATCTCCCATACGTCCAGGATATTTGGATGTTGCTGGCACTTGACACGAAACCAAGGCTTCCCTTTTGCTTGCTTGGCATTGTTTTAAAATGTCAAAGATATTCTGTGCACTTTGCTTCACTTGATGAAGATGTTTACTGCACATTGTGATAATGGGTAATGGCCCAACACTTGCTGCTTAATGACAGAACAGGATCTTCAGAGAACTTTGCATTTAATCTCCTTAATTTAGTTCAATAAGTAAATTTATTTAAATAGGTAAATGAGATCTTCTGAGAGCATAAAAGGAGAGTGAATTTCTGGTAACTATTCATCTCAACTGTGGGGTCAGTCAGAGAGAAAAAAATACTTTGAGACGAAGTCTCAAAACTTTCCGCACTAGTTTAACTTAGACTGTCACCATGAAAATTATCCTGCTATGACTGTTTTCTTCACCAGTGAATTACCAAAGGAGCTGACATAGTAACAAAATAGCCCTCCCTCCAAAACATAAAGGATTTGTCTCAATAAGTCTCTTACCAATTTCATCCTGTTGTTTTACAAATTGTGTTGACATAATTGCAGAAGCAATGGAGAGGTGGGAATAAATGGCTTAGTATGATCACCTACCCTAAAACCAAGTAAGGAGGTAGGCAATGTTAATGGAAGCTGAATCCAGTGGTCTGGGGGATTTCTCCTCTTGGAGAACTTGTGGCTGCAGCCACAGCCGGTAGCAAGGCTGTGTCCCAGAGATGCCAATGCACACACACAAACCCCACTTACACACATGCACACACACCGGTGGCCACCCTGGCCAGCACAGTTAGAAAGCCAGGCCTTTGCCAGCGCCACGCAGACACAAACAGCCCTCACATAAGTGTGAGCACAGGCAGCCTGGTCCTGCTTCTTCTTTCTGGCTGGCCAGGACCAAAGGTCGCCAGTGAGACGTGCACACCTCCCACTCTCTCCATCCATAAACACACACAACAGAGAACAGGGTTATGGACAGATCTTAATAATAAAAAGGACAGACTGTGATGAACAGGTGCAGGGCTCAGTCAAACAAGCACGCTGTTGACTGGATTACATGCCACTGGCCCTTTTTCTCCCGTGGTCTCCATTTTCCCGTGCTTGTTCCTCCCTTGAGTTTCCCCTTTCCCTGCATTTGGCCGTTCCACTTAAGTCATCCCATGATCAGTTTGTTTTTTCTCAGTCTTGTAGCTCTCATTCCCCCTCATCGGTTACACAGTTGTGGCTGAACCTCCCCAATACTTTGAGCAGTTCCTCCAATGTCCTGTCAGACACTGACCTGAGAGCTCTGGCTTTGGTGGTGTCTCCATTTTCTCCTGTTTCTTTGGCCTCAGTGGCCAGTCTGACCTGAACCACGACACTGGTGTTCAATATACTACTTCTTCTACCACTTTTTTTTTTCTTATTTTTTTAATGGTGAATAGCCATTAACCATGTACCCTCACAAAACAGATTTCTTACATACCTGGTATCTACATAACCTTGCCCTGCCACATAACCTTGTAGGTACCAGCACACTGCAGAACTGAGCTCAGTCAGCATCCTTCATTTGGGTAGATTTCAGTTCTTTCCTGTTTTTCTGCATGTAGGACTTGGCCGGTTGTTTTCTGAGGCTGGGGTTTAACCACAGTCACTGGGAAGAGTAACTCAAACTGTTTGTGAAACCTGTTTGGACACAGAGCCTAATGCAAAAGAGTGGATTTAACCCAGGTTTCCCATGTGCTGAATGAGTGATCCATAATCAGAAGAAGAGGGGAGTAGGTCCTCCCCAAGGACATGATCTGAGCAGTACCTAGTCTGGTAGGCAGGCTCTGATCGCTCAGGGGCAGTAGCTGATGAATATCAATGAGCAGGTTTCCCATTGTATTATCCCAAGTTTTATAGAGCTCAGGATAAAATAAGTGCTTAGTCTGGATAAGAACATTGAAACAGGGGCAACTTGTGCTTAAGAAATTTCTATGTGGAAAACCTGGGTATACATTGTCTTTATGCATATACATTTACAAAAGTGGAAAACAGCTTAGCAGAAGTCACATGCATAGGAATTAATCACTTTTAATCTTTTGGGGGGTCTCATCTTTTACATTTGCTGAAATACCCTTCTTCCAGTTCAAAAAAATTTTTATATCCTGATCATGTTTGCAATGGAGAACTGATTATTTTAAAGTACATTAAGTAGGTGCTGCATTTTCAACTCAATTTCACCTAACTTATGTGTGAGCCTTTGTGAGTCAGATGTATGTTTTACGAAATGTGGGAAGTCCTATTTTTGTCATTACTGAAGTCGCGTTCTTACTCCAGATGATCAGTATCACTAATTGGACTTTTTCTTGCCAGTTTCATCTTTCCTATGTCAAATCTTCTTAATTTCTGCCTAAGCGAAATTTACCAGTAATATTAAATTGATGTACCTCTTCCTGAAAGGTATTTTAGTGTCTGACTCATACATTCAGTAATATTATACAGTTTCTATTAATAATAATATAGAAGCAACATGCAAGTGAAATTATTTTACATACAGATCATGATTAAGTTATTCTTCCCAATGAATTCTGCAGTGAATTACTTCACACTCACATTGTAACTTTGGAGCAGCTTCCTGAAGATGCATTAGCATGGACGTTTGATCCTTCTACAAGCACTGCTGTCTGTACTTACAACTTTTTGAGGACTTGTGTGAGAGCTCAGCTGTTCATACCTAGGGACTGAAACACGACTGTTGTAAAGTTCTTCTGGCTTTGACTCAGTGTTATTCTTACAATACACATTTTATTGACAAGTTTTTAAAGAGCTGCAAATCCTCAGTATAAGCCTGAGAGTAGTGTTTTAATAATCTTCTAAACCTCCTCAGATCTCTTGCGCAACACACCAAGAATCATTGCATTTGGGAATGACCAGCAAAATCCAGGTCACACCATAAGTAATATAAGGGTATGTCTAGACCTGTGAGTGTTAATACTAACTGCCTTCAAATAGAAAGGCAGGCTCACAGTAACTGTATATCTAATCATCGAGGAGGAAGTATGGGGATGCTGAGGAACCTTCTCCAGCATCTACCTGGAGTTTGGCTTGTAATGAGAGATTTATTTCCTACAGCTCTTCATCCCCCAGAGACCTCGGGAGAAGAGGTGAACAGAATAGCATATGAAAATGCCTTCTACTGCATGATTATTGTGTGCAGCGTACAGGATATCAGTGTTCCAGGCTTTAATTCACTGTTTATAGGCTTAACATATCTTTGAGTTATATGTGGAATTGCCACGAGTCCCAATGTACCAAGATATTGGACAGTACTTGATCCCATAAATCATATTTTCATATGCATGTTCAGTCATTCAAATGTTCTTAAGACAAATACGGTCAATCGCAAAGACACAGACCAATGTAATCTTATTTTATATCTGATTAATAATGAGATTGTAGATCTGATTTTTAAAAACATAACTGTGTTGAAATTTTACGATAATGCAACCTAAAGATGGTAGGCAACTGGGAGAAAGAATAGAAAGAAGAGGTATTCAAATAGGTGGTCCGCATCGTATTTTTTAAAATCTACTGTGGAAAACACAGTGTTGTTATTTAATTTAGATGACAATACAAGCTACCAAATATATGGAGTTTTTTTGCTATAAGCTTTGTGAAAAAAAGTACATGAATTTTTATGCAAAAGAAGAGAGATCATTTAAAATTTTAATTTAGTCTGTGATGTGCTCAATGGATGAGTTCAGGGGTTTACATTGGCAGGCGTCACACCATGAGGAGAAAAGGGGTTCAGAAAGGTGCAGGGAATCTGATAAGGGGATCTTGACGAGGCAGTTTTCAGCTGCATGAATATTGGAAAATCAAGTGGTAAGTTTAGGAGGCTGGCCACCTTAATCATAGACATTTGCAACCCAATTCACCGCTCAACAATCTTTAATAAAAAAGCTGTTTGGATTAGCTTTAGACACACATTGAATAATGAGAAAAAACAGGTATTTAGATATCAATTTTTGCATAAAGAGACATTCATTAGAGAACTGCTTTGTGTAAGTAGTGCTATATCTTTTTATCAAAGGTTCCACTTCCCTATTGCAGGAAAAAAGGAACATACCAAAGCACTGGAAAGAAGTTTGGGGCTACCTTTTTATTTTCCCAAAGTACTAAAATTGTTTTGTGTCATACCATTCATTACTGAGATGTTACTGCACCAGACAGATGCTCTGTATTATTCTTACCCTTGGGGACCATTCCTGTATTTTTGACATTTCTGTAGGAAAATGCTGTGTTTACCTGAGTAACTCCTAGTGCATTTGGGGGTCACTGTTTCTTCTAGTCATGGGGTTAGTTGTGTTTTACCATCTTGCACCATCATGGGAAATGCATGGGATCAAGATGCTTACTAATACAGTTACACTTACAAGCACAGTACTTTTGTCCCAATACGTCCGAAGTAAAACCAAGTTATTGAGCACAGTGGATTTTTTTTTTTCTCCAAGGGAGTTCAACTGGAAAAGGCAGAATAAGTAGTATAAAAGGGTAGGAAATTTTATTTTTAACTTCTTCTTGAGCTATCAAAATAAAAATAGTTCCTAGCTTGGACACATTTAGCAGTCTAAAATGAGAGTCTTAACTGATGGAAAAAGACATAACTCAGTGACAGCCAAAGGCAGTTTACCTCAGCTGAGGATCTGGTTTGTAATATTTTTCTCAAATGATGTCCCTAAGCTATTAACATGACTGAAAAAAAAAAAAAAAAAAGAAGAAAATCTGTCCTTTTGCCATTGATTATGACCTGATGTGTAGCATGCTAACTAAAACCATATTTCAAACTGAATGTACCTGCAAACAGTGAAAAGGCTCGAGAATCCAATTAAGGAAACTTTAAATGACTAAACCAGCAATCTGCAAGTGAAAAAACAGTTGGTTTGCTTGCCTACAGAGAATTTGCAGGCAGGTTTTATTATGAAAAAGCTCAAGTCCTCCAGGCTTAGTGACAGCTGAATCCTACAATATGCTACATTTGGCGGTAACTCTTAGAAGAGATAGATGTGTCTCTTTTTTCTGTTAAATATAGGTGTTACCTCCTCAGTATTACTGGTGCTGGGTATAAAAGTTTCCATCATAAAGATGAAGAACTAGACAGTTGCTCTCAGGTGGCTCTACTAGATAGGTTTTTATAATCTTGCTATACTTCAAAATGTCAAGCATTTCTTTATTTCAAAACATGTAGAAGGACAAAACTCACAAGAAAGGAAATTAGAATCAGAGGAACCAACCAAACTTTTCAGCAAATCAGTTTTCATTTCTACCCTGTACCATTTCACCTGTTTGCTTCCTTCTTTTTTATGTTCCAGGCTTCTCAAAACCTTTCTATGTTTTTATGGGGAATAACTAAGCTTTTTTTTTTTTTTCCTGCAAAATGATGGATTTTTGACTTGGGGTTTTATAGCTGTACAGTTTTGTGGCTAAAAACCAAAATATTATTTAGGTATTTAAAGAGAATAGAGCTTCCTAGGACTGGAAGAGTTATCATTTTCTTCCACAAGAAGAGCTGCAGCAGTCATATAAGAGCCAGAGAGACCAAAGGATGATGTTGGGAATTAGTAATTTCTGGGAAGTCATATGCAGTTCCAGCCATAATTTTTTTATTACATATTAAAAAAGAATTCCACAAAGAGTTTATTAATTACCAGTCAGAAGACCTTGAGCATTAAATTGCTGCTGTTAGCAGGTGCAGATGTTCACACTGAAACTGAATCTTCACTGAAGATTTTGCCTAAGACCTGACACTTAAATGTGGGAACAGGGTCCACACTTTTAAATGACACACAAATGTTGCTCAGAGCGCAGTTCTAAAAGAAGGATCAGGTGCCTAAATGCTTTCCAAGTGCAAAGGACTTCTAAATCCAGATGTCTGCTAAGTTTCCATTCTATAATCTCCTTTTCAGTGGAAATACACATGCCCTTTTTATCTGAAATTTTCCTGCATTCTTTTTGCACTTGCCCACCATTACCTCAGGCAAACTGCTAGGTGCCTTAATTTCACAGACCTGCATAAATGAAGTCAGGCAGTGACTAAATCCCTTGAAGAACCTGGTCCAGTAGGCATGTACCAAGTTTTAATTCATCACAAGTAGTATCCTTGGCAGGGGCCTTCAAGCTTGGGGGAAAGGCAAGTACCTATTCAGACTCAGAGTAGAAGGACTTAACTCATTTTCCCAAATGTAGAACTCTAGTGTCATTCCACTGCCCAGGGATATTCCACCTCTCCTCTAGCCACCTCCCTAGAAGGTCATGGTTATCTCATATACCTTGTGTCATCCCTACCTTATGCATACCTTATGCCACAGGGAGTCTTATCTCATTTGACACTTATATTTGGACAAACAAATCCTATCCCAAATTACCGACCTGGCTGTTGAAATCTTTTTTTTTNTTTTTTTTTTTTTTTTTTTTTTAAGACATGTCCTTCATTTCTTGTTTTCTCTCTGCATTGATTTTTGAGTTGGTGACCTCTTATTTTTCTCCTCTATCAATCTCTTGGATACGTTTTCAGTCAGGATTTGGTGTATTTCTTAAAATCACAGACACCATAGACCTTTGCAGGAAGCCTCTGACACTCAGGGATCAGTTTCTGATTGCCAACTACACGCTCGGACAACATATCCTCTCAAGGGTTTAGAGGACAGAAAGAAGACACAACGCACAAAGTCGTTTTCAAGGAGGTAGCTGCCTTGTGTTGTAGGATATAGCTGGACAGGCAAGTATGACTTCCCAAAATTTTTGAGAAAGCTTAAATAGTTGACAAAACTGGATTTGATATAAGCAAACGTACTATTTGTCTATACAATCAAAACTCCAGGTCCCAGTCCACACTACGGGGTGAGCAGCTTGGGACCCGAGTGAACAGCCCATGAGGATGTTTCTGTGTGGTAAGATGAGTAAACTACCCAGCATTTACTGCAGGATACTGGAAACCCACCATCTCCACCTTCTCTGCAGGCCTTACTGTTCGCTGTCCTGCTCTGGCTGGACTGCAACTGTAGTCTTAACATTTTTCTCTCTGATGGGTACGGACAACATCAGAGGCACTCATAGCAGCTTGCTATTCCCAGCCACAAGCCAGGGACTGCTGCTCTCCTCTGCACGCCAGATAAACAAGCCCAGACTCAAATACACATAGCAGAAAATAAAAGATTTTCGAGCATGGATAGTAAAGGGGTTTAGACTGAAATAATTGACTCTTCTTCAAGCATAATCTGCAAGTGCTGGGGATTAGTGTTAAAGAGCATTCCTTTTTTTTCCCTTTTTGATAAAGCTGCTGTTGTCGGTGTGTTTCTTATTTAATTAATACCACAGTCAGTAAATCATTGCCTTGTTTCCAAATTGTGGGAGCATTAGCCACTTTTAGAATGAAACCTGTTGTAGTGTGAAAGGAAATCCAAACAAATCTATGCTTCAATGTGATTATTTTACCCTAGAGACTTAATTTATATAAAACAGATTATTGGAATACAGTAAAATTCCCATTAAACATGAGAGTCATCAATTTTCTGTTGAGTGAAGCATAGCTTAAATTATGAGGATTTAATTATAGAAATGATTATAAAGTTGGGGTTGAAAGGTGATTCATGTTCTGAGCTTGATTTTCCTTTTCTGCTTCCTTTTCAGTATTTCTCATTAGATTCCCTATGTATTTTAAAAAAAATCTTTCTTTTATAAAATGTAACTGAGTCACTCTATGACTGTGACTTTGTTTTCCCAGGAGCCGGTTGAATTTTGAAGACGATCAAATAAAGTGTTTTAGAAATACAGAGCATGGCTCTGGTCAGTGCCGTAGCTCACACTTGGCATTTCAGCACCCAGGATCTCCTCAGGGATTTCTCCACTATGGTTTAGCATGTGAGAGTGCCGTCCTCCTACCTACAGACTTCCCTGACACAAGAGCGTGCTGCCTCCATCCAGTTTCTTTCTCCTCACATTGTTTAGCACCCTTGTTCCTCTACATCTGGCTTTGCCCACCCTGCCCGTGGTGGGAATGCTGGGCTGCCTGCGCTGCGTCCTGCCTCATGCACCCCATGGAAGCCTCAGAGCCTGTTGCCTTGACCTCACCTCATCCGTACAGAGAACAGGGGAAGAATATGTGTCGTCAGTCCCAGCTCAGCCTGCTGAGGGAATGATTTGACCATCCCCTGGCTGTGTGCCAACATGCAGCTGGAAGGGGAGGAATTATAAGACTAAAACCAGAGTCAATACAGTGTGTCAAAGAGCATGGGATCACAGGATGAGACAGTGATGATTCCAGGCTAGAAGGGGCCTCAGGAGGTCTCTAGTGCAGGCCCCTGCTCAAAGCAGGGTTACCTCTGAGCTCAAACCAGGTTGCTCAGGACTTAATCTAGTTGGGCCTTGAAAACGTTCATGGATGGAGACTGCACAGCCTATCTGGGCAACCTGTCCCACTCCCTGCCTGTCCTCATGGTTTGTCTGTTCCTGTTGACCTGTCTGGCTGGCCATGTATTTAGGTATATATGCACTGTATGCATGTTTGTGCACGTGCCTACTGGGAACACACACTCAGCCTCCCTACTGGTTGGAGCTGGGGACAAGGAGCTACGGCAGCCTCACCTCTGCAGGGTGGCCGCATCCTGCAACCCCCTCGCAGCCTGTGTACTGGTCCCAGAGGCATGGAGGTGGCAGTGCCCAGGCTGTACACTCAGTGTGCCATCAAGCACCCAACCAAAGCAGGCAGCAGTCTCATCCTGCTGTTTCCATAACTGTTTCCAAAAGCAAATTTTAGATCTTGGGGCAGCTGAACGCAGGACTGTCTCATAACTGCATAACTGCTCTGGGCATGTCTATGCCCTGCAGTATAATATGGCAGCAAATCGGAGGCTGTGTCTAGATTCATAAACTAACGAGCAGGTTGAGAGCATGGCTGTGAGCAGTGCCCTGTGACTGCCCATGCTGTTTCAGGGTTAGCAGGCCCCTGGCGTTGATCTGGTGGGTGTCAGCTTGGATGACCCCTTGCCCACCGGTTGTCACAAGGGGATGTCTCAGCCACTGCAGATTTTTACTGTTCTGGTTAATGACAAACTTTTAAAGTTTGTTAGTAATTTGAGCTATTGTGTAGAAACCAAGTGTCCTGTAAAGCACTGGACTATTGCCTCCATGTATTTTCGCAGTGTGACTGTAAGAATTTGAAGAAGCTGCAATGGAATGGTTTGCTCCTACCTGTGTTAAAAAAGGGGGAATCACCTAGAATTTGTTAAGCAGAAATGAGAGTGAGCTCACATCCCTTCTCCTCATTACCCCACAGACACCATGTGCCCATTTCCACAGGAAAGGTAGTAATTCAACTTTATAGTTACTAGGTGAAGTGTTTTATTATCTATAGTGGGATTCTTTGCTTTAAGACACGCACACAAGCCACTGAGGTTTTGCAAGACGGCATGAACTCAGTGTGACCACTGTACTCAGTCGTGAGAGCTGGGCTGAGGATTTGCCTTTTTGTGAATATGTTGCCTGTGATGTAGGTTTCTTTTTGGAGCAAGCAGAAAGCAAAACACTTGTCAATTATTAATCTTTTACATTTTGGACTCCATCATCTGAGTACCTGTAAGTTTGGTTTTCATCTTTAATTTTGTAGTTATTGTGGATTACCAGTTTAATATTTTCTCTAGCCCACCTGATATTTACCATCTACCTACTAATAAAAAAATCCTTATGCATGTGGGGAGGGATTTGAATGGATTGTACTTTTGCATTTAGTGTTAAGCTGACACATTTAAAGAAAGTTAGCCAGGCACCATACTGGTGTAGGCAGAAAGGTGAAACCTGTAGCTTCCTTCCTCAGCGCAGGGAATACAGCCAGATTTAATCCCACATTCACAGCATTTACACTTACTAACTTTTTCTTTTTTTTTT
>RSEF01000001.1:37230817-37261603 GCA_003993805.1 Himantopus leucocephalus
AGCCTTCTCTTCTCCAGGCTGCACAACCCCAACTCTCTCAGCCATACCTTAGGCTAGACACGTCTCTACGTAGCTAGTTGCCTAATTATATTTTTATGCACCTGACCCCATCTGTCACTTTCTTTTCCAGCATGTAACAGTACAGTTCAAGCCTGATTTTAATCAGTAGAAATAGCTGGTCTTTCACTCCCATTCCACTTTTGCAAGCATCAGAGACCAGATGTTAAAAGGAAAGGTGGTTCCTGAGCTGTCCATCAGCCGGACAGATAAGGACATTTAAAAACTCTTGCTCTTATGCTTTGTAGTATTCAAGTAAACACCAAGCTGATCACTTCACTAATGGTTAAATTTGCAGCTGACTGAGAGGCAGATAGTCTGTCTGTGCACATTTTGCGAAGTCAGTTTAATCTGAAAGATAACAGAAATAATAAGCCTTTCATGGTAGGATTTTTTCAGGGGGTTTTGTTCATAAGACTAATACAATAAAACCCAAATACATCTAATTGTTATTTTAGTGTTTTTTAATTAAAATTTAAAAAAAGGAAACAACAAAAAACACATAAAAATGGCATATCTGTCATCCTTAGAGTGTAACCTTACCAAAAAAAACCCAACAAAAAACCCAAAGAAAGAAAAGAGAGATACATATAATTATCAATATTTTGGTAGTTCTTTAGTTCTTTAACTTCTTGGCAGCACAGAAACAGCTTGAACTCTAAAAAAGAGGACATACATTGAAAACTTGATTTTTTCAGATGGATTTGAATATTATTATTGCTGAAAACTGATTTTTCTTGTATTATTCTACTATCAAGCCAACTGTGAAGCCTCCAAAAGTAATATGCATGGCTGGTAAGATTCAGATAAACCCGCTGAATGAGCAAGCTACATTTAAACCAGACAAAAGACTTTCCGAGGCTTGCAAGTAAAATTAAGTTCAATAGAATCAAAATCAAGTGGAGCAACCTGAATTGCAAGTGTAAGTTTGCTTTAGACAAAAAATGAGATTTTTCAGAGTATCAGTTTGTAAAGCTAATATATATTAACAATTACTCTCAGTGCTTAGCAGTCTGAGTATTTAAATGTGCAGAATTTCTAACTGTGTCCATAAGGAGCCACCAAGTGCACAAATACCTCATCTGCATATGATCTGCAGCCAAGAAAAATGACAGAATGGTAAAAAAAAATTGGCACGTGCTTTGTTTATAGAATTCTAACAAGTTAAGGAAAAAATCACTCAATTTTTAAATTCCAAGAAGGAAATCTAGTGGAAAATGTAATTATTGCATTTGCTTCTGGAAGATGGGCTTACGATGGTCCCTTAGTTTGAACAGATTTTTCTCTTCAAAAGTGTCAGTATTCTGGAGCACTTGTATCCTGTTTTGAGTGAGTGAAATCTGACTAATCTCTCTGATTCTGGGAAGCTGCATACAAAACTATTAATAAATTGAAATTAATCTTTGTAAGAATAGACCTTCACACTGTGTGAACTAGGTGGACAGCTTGAGCTCATTTCTCTCCCCTCTCACTCTCTAACAGTGCCCAGGACTTAGCCTGTAATTTCCTTATTTTATCCAATGTCTTCTTCAAAGATTGTTGGATTTTCTCCTTTCTGTTCCTCCAGTCTCCATTCCACATGTGAATCAAGCAACAGGACGTCACTGCATGTAGTAGATGCATAATTTCACCACCAGCAGTTTCCCTACAGCTCCCAAGAATCTGTAATCAGGTCCTGGTCACTGATTATTGTCCATTGTATCAGCTCCCTCAAAAAGCCTCTTCCACTCGTGTTCCCACCAGTTCCTCAGATTCACCTCATGAAGACAGGTTCCAGTTTGGGAACCTACCTACTCACCTCACCAATGCTAATAATTGATTTAGCTATCCCTTTAAAATCAACTTTTTTTCAAATGATCCCTATATTACCTCTTGGTCCCGCCAAAACATTAGCAGGCTGCTTGTTCCTTAGTCTGTACCTTTCTGGAAGCCTCAGGCTTAGCTAAAGACAGTAACCTTTCAACTGATTCTTTTAATTGCTTTTTAGCTGCAATCTTCACTTTTATTCTTCTGACATTGTTATGATCTTTTTCCTGTGTTTTCATTCTTACAAGACCGTTGAATGTGAGTGTTGACTATGCTCATACAAGATAATACTCCGCTATTTACTTTCTCATAGTTACATGTTAGAACATGTCCTATCCATGCACTATCCATGGCTACTCACAGGACTATTGTACCATCTCTTCCATTGGATTTTTACAACTCTCTGTTCCAATAAACTATCATTGTCTCTAATCTCTTCTTCATGACCCAGCATAACCTTCACCCACTTTGCGTTGCGTATTTTTGGAATGCTTGATTTGTACTGTCGTCAGCCAAAGAAAACTTTCAAAATCCATCCAAACTATTTGGTGTATGTTTATAAAAACTTGGCCATATATTGCGTGTAAAAATGACATTTTTTCAAGCAACTGAGGCCATGCCTACTTACAGTATTCAGTCCATGCTCTCTGTTACTACCCGTGTTAGCTCTCTGTGCTACTCTGTGAGCACAAAATGTTCCTCTCAGCTGTGTTTTTAAAGAAATTAATGCTTTGCTTCAAAGCAATATATTCTGCTAATGTCTTCTGAGCTTTTCACAGAGATCTTTGCAATCATTAATGAAATTTGTCTTTTAGATGAGCTAAAACCTTTTTATCTCCAGTGTGATGTTCATAATATTCTAGCCATTGTAACTGATTTTGTTAGAGCTAAATGTGTTGTTGAATGTGAAGTGATTATTTTAATTTGAAGTAAGAATTAATGAAATTTAGAATATTTTTTTCTTTGACTAAAAAACATAATTTAACATAATTTTAAGGCAAACATGAGACTGTATGCAAATTCACATTGTATGTATTTCATTCTCTGGTATTTATATTAAATATTGTCTGGGTATGATTAAGCAGTCTTGTTTGCCTTTCAGGATGAAACTCAAGAGCTTAAACCCTGAGTCAAGAAAATGTAACCAAGCTCAAGTAGAATCCCGCCTTTTAAGGCTACCCCTTATACACTGTGTAGATTATATACTTCTGCTTGTTTAAACTCTTCAAACATACTCTTCAATGGCTAGATGGTTTCTATTGAAGTCCAAAATTCGACCAAATAATTGGAAAATATAATGTTACAGCTGTAACGAAACACAGGTTTCTTATTTCCCATCCCATATTTACTAGATTGAGCAAGTTGTTATTCAGTGGTTCTGTATGGGTTCGGTTTGCTTTTCTTTTTCTTTTTTGTAATAAGGATGTAATTTGCAGTAAGAGGCATCCTAACAAGGGTATATTTCTAGCAGAGATCTGGAAGCGTGGAAGACTGTTGTAGCAGGCATGGGTAAAAGTTAGCCTAGTATAGCATGTACACTCCTACAGGTGCAAGCTCAAAAACAAATAAAAAAAAAATCCTTTAGCTGCCATAGGTAGTGGGAAGGACTGATAAGGTAGTCAGAAGAAGAAAGTGCCTATTTTGCCAAGAGCAGACAAGATAGGTAGGCCTGTTTTGTTTCATAAAATAAGCAAAGGAGGGATATGAGTGTACCCTACAGACATTTATGTCACTTATTCATTAGGGAAGGAGAGCAATTAAAGGCGAAGAATGGAACTGATGTAAGACCAACAGGCATTAAAAAAAAATCAGGAATAAATACAGTCTTGTTTATAAAAGACTCCTAACTATGACAGAAGTGGAGTCTAGAGCACTTTTCAAAGAGCAAGTTCTTGCGTTTAATTTAATGCTTGGTAAATTTGTAGGAGGGATTATCTGATATGGCCTAACCTGTCACTTCTCCCGAAAGACGTCTTCTATTCCTGTTATCTTACCTTTCTGTTTCCTAGCAGGTTATCAACTGGCTTAATATCAACATCATATTTTTTATTTATAATGCATGGTTCTGCTTCAATATTTAGTGACTCTTTTGGAGAGAAACTTTGCTGGGGGGATGCTAGATTGTCCTCCATTGTTCTTGTTCAAAATACCTACCTTCTTTTTGTGGAGCTGATTCTTAGAAGTGTTGATTATTTGTCATCTTTGGTGGGAAGATTTCCTACTCTCACATGCTTTTATCTGGCTTATTCATGAAAGGGAACATCCTCTGCTGTTTAATAAGGGTCAGCTGCTTGGAAGTCTTATCACAGTTTCTTCTACTGCAGTCTCCTAATCAAAACCTCCTTTAACCTTATTTGAAAATTCAAAATTCTTTGGTTTGACAAGCTATCCAGAGGTTGACTATAAGGACATAATGTAAAAAGGAATATTCTAACAATAAATCTTATGTGTCCCTTAAGCCTGCTTGGTGTTTCTGTCACAATTTGTAGGTGTTGTTGCAAACTCATTTGATTGTACGTCATAACAACCTGACGCTGTGTACATCTGTCTGCAGTATTATGGGACATAATTGAAAAAAATATTTCGTTATTATATCACTTGAAATAACCTGTAATATATAAGTACTCAAGCAGCAAACCAAGAAAACTACAGTCAACTGTATCCATTTCTGTGTGTACAGTGTGCTAAATACATCTGTCTTCTTTCAGTCCCAACCCTTGCACAAAAATAGAGAGCATTAGGATTTAAAATCATGTATAAGCAAAAGGTAACTGAAATAAACTGAAGAGTATGGCAAGAAAAGAAAAAAAAAAACCAACACAGAAACAACCAGCTGTACCTAAGCAGTTGTTATATACAGAATATATTCAGAATGAATTGGTTGATCTGCTGGTCAACAAGCCTGCCCAATTTTTTACTGTTCATCACCTGACTTTACAAGAAATATCCCTAACTCCTTCATAACATGTTCCTGGCAGTAATTCTCTCCAGACTCCTCTAGATAAATACCCCAATGCAATGAGGATTGCCAGGTGTTACTAAATTAAATGCAAACGGCATCACTTCTAAATGTGAGGAGCAGCACGTAAGAAGGTATTGTCATATAAAGGAGAAATACAGAATAGAAGATATTCATCATTTTCTTGCAATACTTTGAGGTATATTTTCCTTTTGGGACTGTATTAATATATAACTGTGTCTTTACTGAGGCAAGTTTTTGAATGCATAGAATCCATAAGTCTGGTTTTTCACCTTTCTTGTTATACCTGACATGTTTGATGGTGTTCACCACTTTCACAATTCCACTGATACTCTTTACTCTGTGCCCCTATAAATTTGTCTGATGCACATACCATCTACAACTGCAGCAGTAAAAGGTGTCACTGGCTGAGGAAATGTGCCTTCTATAAATAGTAGATATATTTCTTTTTCTTCTCCTACATTGTCCAAAACCTTTTTTTATTATCTGCCGCAACATGCAGTATATTAATGCCAAAATTACAATATTCTTTTTGACAGAGTAGTTAACACTGGCACATTTCTAATGGAAAGATAAATGTAATTAATATTTCATTCTGCATGTTGAACAAGGGGAGCACCTTTAAAACCTTGTTGCGATTGGCACGTCTTCATAGGAAAGGAAAAATAAACTTTATGCAATAAACTCTGGCTACACTAATTTTCAATTATTTTTCCAAACATCTACTTAGAAAGTTTCAGATGCAACTTTTTTTTTCTTTTGTCCCTCTCAAGTTATTTGTATGTTTAATTGGCAGAGAAATAAACTCAGACACCAGAAACAATTTTAACTAGGCACTTCAGAAAAGTTTATTTTCAGTTTTCAAATTATTCCATCTCTGGAGACTGTGTTTTGTTAGGGTGACTTATACAGAACCAGGAGTATAGAAAAGGAACTTGACAAAGATGAGACGGTACAATAGTCTCAGTGATTAAAGGATCATAAAACTAAACAGAAACTACCCGTGTGTGAGTGTGTTGCCAAGACTTCACAACCTCTTCCATATTATCTTAGCTTTGCAGAAAAGTATATTAAACTGTGTTGGTAGTGTTTCCTCTGTCTCTGTGTATATATCCAAGATAATTTGTTTTTCTTACAGGCAATTATCTGTATTACTATTTTTAATAGGATGGTCAAATCTAGAGCCATGTATTAACGTGCATTTTATGCCTTCTGTATTATTATTGTTTCATACAACTACAAAGATAAACATTGCGTAGTGTAAGCTCTTTAGTTTATCCTGGACAAGATAAATTCTTAATTTTAAATCTGGAAAAAATCCTACAAGTCATCTACTATATTAACGAGACAACAGCACTGAATGAGTTTGAACTACTTAAAGAACAATATACTTGCCAGGACCCTATTATAATGTCTAACATCTTAAGGAAGAGTTTTTCATTTTTTGTAGCTGAATTTAATGAACAAAAAGGGCTAGGCAATTCCGTTTACTAGGAATAGATTTTTATTTATATAATTTCCTACAAAAATCCGCATGTACTTTGTTGTATGTGACAGTAAAAATCATTCACTGTATTCACCATAAATTACATAAAGTTTTACTTCTCATAATTTTTCTCAGCTGTTATTTCTCATAGTCTGAACAGCCTTGCAAGCACTGTGCAGTGACAGTGTAAAAGTTAGTACCGAGTACCTTTCCCTTCTCCATTCCATCACTCAGTACTGCAGCAGTTCAAATATTTTTACTAAAATATGTCACATCCACTCTTGAGCAAGAAGAGATATTTTTGACATATTTGAACATTGCCTACTCAAGTCAATTTTTTTATGAGTATGGGAAAAATTGACTTTAATTAAGTAAAAGTTCCAATTTATTTTTGCATTCCTATCTCAGNCAATCTTCGTCATACTTCGTGCATACTAAGAAGAGGATGTGGACTCTGTATTGCTGAATGCGGGCATATCTGTAAATGGCAGCTGAGGAAAAATTTTTCCCTATGGTCTCCCTTTTGCAAACTCTAATCCCCGGAGACGTGTTGAGCAGCAGCAGTAGGGTCTATGTGGATGAGTGAAAGAATGTATTTGCTGAACATCCATAGCACTGACCGGCTCGACACTTGCAGTCAGTACAATTCATAGTCTCTCATCCTTGCCATGTTTCCCAGTTTGGTCTAGTGATAGCAATATAGGGGAACTAAGAGCATTGACAAGTTGTCAGTGTACTGCACAGGCACACGAAAAAAGTGAGAAATCCCATGTAGTGAGGGAACATTAAAAAACATCAGACATTAAAATCCCCTAACCCAAATATCAACCTGTCTGCTTCCCCAGAACACAAAATTTTTACTTTTTTTAATTAACTATCCTCATATCTAAAGGTACATTCAATATTTTATTTTATTGCTGTNATCCCCTAACCCAAATATCAACCTGTCTGCTTCCCCAGAACACATGATTTTTACTTTTTTTTAATTAACTATCCTCATATCTAAAGGTACAGTCAATATTTTATTTTATTGCTGTTCCATGCAGCAAGAAAGTATGTGTATCCTCCTGTTTTTAAAGAAGATATGGTCTGCTGAAATGAAACAACAAAAGGACTACTCATTAATAGTTCTGTGGATGTCATGAGCTCATGAACAGGAAAGAAATCTTCTTCATGGATAATAAAAAGAGACAAGGCTCCTTTTGCTCCTCTTTGCAGCTTTGGTCATGGGTAGAAGTATAGTAAATATTAAAACCTTAAAAATATGCTTTGTATTCTGTTTTATATATTTACTATTTCCATCATCGACAAGCTGAAATTCTGTAAGGTACAAGGATGGAGTGGCAAATAGGACTCAGTGACAGCATCTGAACACGTCCTGCTTCCACACAACAGCTTTGGAGTTACTGAGGGAAACTATTGCTGAAACTGAATGTTGTATAGCTAGTACAAGATGGCAAAATGCTTCCAGAGGGTAAATTTAATCCCTGGGGACCAGCTGCCAGCCAATTCCAGCTCCTAGCCTTTGGTAAATCATCTCTGTCACTGATTGCTTTTGTTCATGAACAAGCAGCTGTAATGGGGTGTCACAGGGAGGCAGTCAGCAGCAGAGAACACAGCCAAACTTTAAATGTAGCTCTGTGTTCCAAGAAGTGCTCTTCTGGTGAACTCTTTGGAAGCCAGGTGAGCTCTTGCTTCGCAGTGAATTAAAGCTTTTAATGGATCGGTATGTAAATAGTGGTAGCTGTAAGTAACCCTGTCTAGCGGGACTGGTTGTTGGGTAGCAACAAGTTGCATTGCAATGAAAATCAGTAGAACTTAGGAGCTAAGGCTGTGTCTGTAAAAGTAAATTAATGAGGAACCTCGTTGTCTGTACCGTGAATTGTTGAAATAGTCCCTGGCATGGGATTTTTTTTTTTTTCTGGATCAACTAGCACTCTCCCAAATTATACCTGGGCATATGCGTATGAGTAAGCAGAGGCAAGACACTATTTCCAACAGTCGGTTTGCATCCAATCACTCAGATTTAAAAAGCAAGAATATTTAGTAACGTGAATGCACACCACTCTGCACTAGCAGGCCTCAAAGCCAGATAATACTTAGAAGCACTTTTAATTTATTATATAGGTTTATTCTCAATGAAACAGACGGCTCTGTGATTGCTTTACCTTTCATAATTTCCAAACACATTACAAAAATATCTCAAGAAGAGGAATGGAGACTTTAGCTCCACCAGAACCAGAACTCTCTGAAAACTACTGAAGGAGGTTCAAACAAACTTCATGCCATACTTCCAAGCCATAAGTGACAGTAAAAAGGAAAATGACTATAAAAAAGCTTGCTTTCTTGTAGTAGTTGGTCCTTGAGCACTTGATAGTTAACCTTTAATAGTTTCATTTAACTCATTCAGAAAATGTTAACTATCAAACTATACTATTTCAAACTTGAGAAGAACTGTACGCCAGACAAAAAAGATTTGTATATTGGCTGTGCCAGAGTTCTCTAACTTACTAAGTGCTTCTTTAGGTTTTGAATTAAATACTGAACTCTCAGAGCTTTACTGAATTGTTTCAAAATGCCATCCATATTTAGAATTTTGCAAAAGTTCCTGCAGATTTCTCGCAGTCCAACGTAAGAGCTAGTAATGCACAGTCTCGACGTTAATATACTTCAGGAATGGGAAAGTAGGGAAAGAGATTTTCTTGAGCAAATACCAAGTTTATTTAACAACGAAGGCTTGGAACACCTGAAATTGTTCACAAAATCAAGTCAACTGCACTAATGTAGTGTTTCAGATAATGAAAAACATGAGAGGAAAATATTAACATTTATTAAAACTCTGAAAGTTTTTCAGACTGCTTTTTTAATTTTCCCATACCTGAAGGTCAAAGGAGTGCTAACCCATGCAGAGCCATAGGATTTTGATTGCCCCACTCTTATGGGGCAAGGACAACCTACGTCCAGTGAGAGTTTTGCAGGTATCATGCCCTACTTTGATGAGCTTGGCCTACCAGATATGACACATGTGAAGGGGTTCTTTTTAGCAGAGGGCACTGCACGCACTCAGCAGACTGACTTCCAGGGAATTCTAAGGACATTAACCCATCTTACAGAAGAGCTCAAACTGTCAATCAAATATGCCTGAGTAGATACAGTCAACAAAAGTATTTCTTGTGATTTCCATTTCCTATTGCAAATTGCGGCAAAATTTTCATGTCATATTGTGAGGATTGAATCACTCAACCCGTATATTGAAAGACATGTATATATTAGATATAAAAATAAATCTGCAATATAGCATACCACTCTGAGCTATTATCGCTAGTCAGTATAAAGGAAATTGACTGATACTTTCAAGCACCGAGTCAGCGTACAATTTAATAGGGCATTGTGCAATGTCTTTCTTCATTAGAAAAGAGGAGGGAAAATAAGTACAGCAAGCAAAAAATATGACTTTCATTTGCAACTGAGGCTCAAGTAATTATGTTTACAGCATGAATTTTAAAACTTTCTTGTTATTCAAAACTTTAGTCTGCTTTTAATTAAGACCTGCCTGTTAGTTAAAAAATATAACATATTTGCATAGAAATAACCATGGCAAGCTGAAATCTTAATTTTAAGCCATTTTAATCACTTTCCCATGACTCGTAATTACTTCTAGTTGATACATTTGAAGTGATTCCTTGCAGCAATTGAATATATTCACACCAATTGAAGTTTTCCCTGGTACTGAGAGATCATATGCATATGATATCTCTGGGAGCGGGCATAACATATTTTTTATCACGGCCTAATAATTAACAAAAATTCTCAGTCTGTGTTGCTTGAGCCCTCCAAAAATAACTTATAATTACTTGTACCTCTAGGTAAGGTAAATATTTGATGTTAGAGTGGCAAATCGGTTTTAGTGATATACAAGTCAGCTCACAATATATATGTCTTTAGCCTTAGCCTTTAATAGTACTATAGATATTAATAACACAGGCAAGGTCAATTCTACTGCATCTGCTGTTGTTGCTTCATGCTACAGGCAGATAACCTGGGAGACGGAGCCAGTAGAACATCTAGCTAATGAACTCCCTTGAGACTGATGCTTTTCATAGGCTGAAAAACAGGAGACTGCTGTTAGCAAACTCAGTGCTGGAAAAATAGTTAAGAATCTATTTTACTGCTAAAATGTGTTTAAAAGGTGACCAAAATAATGCTCTTCAATGCAACGAAGGTTCTAATTTAAACCGTTAATTCTTTTGCAAGTTGAATACATGAAACAGTAGTTGGATTTATTAAGACTTCTTGTGAGTGTTGCTTTATGTTTGTTTCCTTTTCACATTTTCTCAGAAACACAGAAGGGCTGATTCATTACAGAAAAAATATTTTTAAGTGGTGTGATAGAACAAAAAACTGGTTCAGGAAATCCACTGCTCCCTAACTGACACTGATGTTTTAAGGTCATGTGGAATAACTGTCTTGCACAGCGTACCAGATTTATTTAGAGAAGTTGGGTTGTTTTTTTTTTTTAATTAAAAATATAGTTTAGTGAGCAAACTTCACTAATAGGTGGAAAATCCGAAGAATAAGTTAGCTAAGTGCATTGTACTCAGAAATATTAAATCAGCTGTTTTGGACTGCTCTGAACATTTCAGGGGATACTTAGTGCAGGACTGATGGGATTTAGAGAATCAGAGGTACCCAAAGGACATATCTGAGTCTGTAACCTTTGCAAACTTATATAAGTTGCGATGTTTGCATTCCACTGCAATTCCTGCTCTTCAGTTTGGTCTTGCAGTTAGCTGAGCATTTTGTAGGATTGCTTCACAGATCGTTATTTTACAGCTTTGCAAGAAGTTCATAGACCAGGTACGAAAGAATCAAACACGTAGGAAGGAACTCATATTGACTCAAGTGCTTAATATGGAGGAGGCAAGAGGAGCAAAGGAAAGTATGCCAAAATGGACTATCTTAGATGCTCACAAACATCTTCAGATTTGCTATTATAGTTCTGAGGACAGGACTGAAAGATATCAAACTAAAATGATGAATGAAGTAAGGAATTGTTGAAATATTAGTGGAAGTATTTATGGTAAGCCGAGAAACAAACTTTAAAAAAATCTTTACTGCAGAAGAAGTAGGAGATGCTTGTGAACAATCAGCTTTATCCCCAGAGTGTGAATGCTGGCCTGGAGAAAATTCCCCAATGGCATTTGCATTCTGCTCATCTTACTTTGCTTACCTGGAAAAAGCATTTAACTCTCAAGAAATGAAAATTACTTTCTCCAAAAACTGGGAGGAATAACTCGAAAAGTATGTGCAGTTTCTGCCAGCCATAGGAGGCTGAAAACTTTGGTGGAGAAATGGAGTTGAAGGCAATAGAGAAGGCAGAGGTTTAGGACTGAAGAGGAGGAGATAGGCAGGAGTTCATGTTTCATAGTTCTAAAAAATCATTAATTTTGCACAGGGATAACATAGTCCTGGATGGGATTATCACTGACGACAGTTGTTAATGTCTATGTTGCCAAAGGCATAAGAATAAGGAAACTGAAGAATGTTGTTGGCAATATTTCTTTATCTACTTTCATAATTATGATTAAGTTTAGGTTTCTTTCAGCATACACATCAGGACTAAACTCAGTTTTGCCCTGATGCAAAAAAGGCTTCCTTTTTTTTTCCTCCCTTTTTTTCTTTGTTTTCCTGTTTGTTTTTTTTTTAATGTCACAGATCAAAGGAATCTGGAGAAAAAAAAAAAGAACAAGACAGCTATTTTGAGGGAAGGAGCAAAGATAGAGACAGAAAAGCTCTCTCTGCTATGCGTGGATAGCACGCAAGTTGTGATGGTGGATACAGAGACAATAGCAACCTTTCCCTCTAAATGGTTGGGCAAGGTGCAACCTGAAGTCCTGTACCTTGACTTGTAACCTCCAGTGTGTTTAGAATAGACCAAATGGAGAAGCTTCATGGAAAAGGCGGGGCAGACCCTACACACTCCAAAGTTCCCCACAGCCGTACCTGGGACAGAATTCACACTGGACCTTCTTACACTGGCTCATCTTGAGCATATAGGCCAAGAGACTTTCTCCAATCTAGTCTCCTTACTGAAACAGTGCCAAGTCTCCTTCCTTAGCCTCCAAATAAGAGAATAAAACAAAAGCATATAAGATAAGATTTATGCATATTTTTTAATTTTCTAAACATTTTTAGTACATGATTACATAGACTTGCTCAATCCTTGAGTGCCTGACATTGAATGTTACCTTTGGGGACAGATCCTGCATGCTGTACAGCAGGAACCACAACTATTGGGCTTCAGCATAAGTGCAACTTATAATAAATCCAGTTAAGAGTCAGTAACACAGTATGACCTGTATTCCTGTTTCAAGACATTTATGAAAGGTGTACAGAAAGGGCAAGATTAGGTAACAGGTCTGTGTGTATTTGTGTTTAAAGTATGTGGAGACCCAGTATGAGCTGGAGGCATTTGGACACAAACCTCCTCAACTAGCTTCACTTATTCAGAAGGGTAAGACTCGCTTGGGGTATGCAACTTCTTTCATAGATAAATATAGAACTCAGTCCTGAGTATCAGTTGGACCCCGTCATTCTTCTTTTTCTCTGTGTGGAATGAATATATTTAAGAAATGGCACAGAATGCTTACATTTGAATTGAAAGTCTGGCTTTATGTAGTTGCCTTGAATAGGAACAGATAATTAAAGAAGCTAATTGCTGTGCAATACTTCTTCATCATAAATAAAATAGTGGTGGGGCAGTTATGTTCTTCTGCATTTTCCACAATGCTCTACATACTTCTGTTCATATACTTTTTCATTACAGATGAAATTATTTGAGGGAGAAGAAAGAAAACATATATAAGGAGTAATAATATTCTCACAAGTTAGAAGAAAAAATGGAAAAGTTTTTTGTTGGAATAGAAATGATCCCTCATTTCAGTTTTTGATTGTTAGCAACTACAATATAACTAATGCCTTAATTCCACAGAGCATTTTCACTTCAATTTGACATTGGTTCAAAATTGAAGTGACTATAAATTATCTTTAATCTTGTGGAAGTGGTATATATAAAACAATAGTAATGAAAATAATAACTTAAAGTTAAAAATATCTCCATAGATCTTCATTACATAAAATGAAATATGGATTTGAAGTGTTAAATACAGTTCTTAAACAAGCCTGTCTTAATTTTTAATTCTAGAGACTTACATGATATGGAAAAATGAGATAAAATGTGCATTTACTAGCAAGCAGCCTTCTTAATCATCATAGTAGTTACTTTTGGCCAGACAAGTACTTATGAAGTATGGCATTGCTGTCGGCAAAACTATTTATCTGTATGACACTATATGTCACTTTTGAACTTCGACTTGACATCCATAAAATTACATTTTCATCAAACTGAAAGATCAAGCTTTCTGTGCTGACTCACTTGGGTCAACATTTTGCAAATGACTGGATTTACCACTTGAACTATAAACCCTTTGTGAATAATTTTGTGCATTGATGTTTGATAGCCTAGGGCACAGATCATAATTTCTGAGGTAAAGAAGAGGTGTCAAAGCAAAATGAATTTCTTTTCTGCATACCAGATTACTTATTCCAACGTGCTTTCTCATATGGTTGTTGTTAAATGTCTTACAAACTGTTAAATTCGTTGAATTCCCAGACATGATAAACAACCTAATTCCCCTAAGACTTATTTTTAGCACTTTTACAGTAGTTCAAAAGGTCAACTGCCCCAGTAGACTAAAAGCTTTTAATTGATAACAGATAGTATTTTTTTCCTGGTGGGAAGCCTTTGGCTTGATTTCCAGGTAGTGTTTACAAACTCAGCAGAGATATGAATTTAAGATGAAGGTGCAAAATAGAAAAGTTGCTGTTTGTTTCAATTGACTGGAATGATTAGTGGTGTTTCATCTGTCTCCATACCTGCAGCTTAGAGATGGATGAGATGTAACACACAGCTGGATAGCTGATCTCAGAAGAGCGATAGCCCATTGTGCCCTACATGCCTTGGTTGCATACCTGAAATGATGGCTAAAAGTTTGCACAACGCTGTTGTGTTAAGAAGTTGTATCTAAGCAACTGCAGGTTTTACCCTTTTTGGATGTCAAAGATTTTCAGTAGACCAAAGTTTCACTGAAAAATGTCAGTTTTCCTTCTGAAATGTCTCACTCAAAACAAAATTGGTTACACAAGCTTTACCACAGCCCAAGGTAGGCTATCAGGCGACTGCCCAGAATCCCTTTTAAGTCCACACCGATGGGATGCTGGTAGAAGTTGCAGGATCCCTTGGGATCTAGTTTAGTCCAGAACATCTCCATCTCCCCAGGGAAACATGCCTTGTCATTGTCTGCAGATGCTCTGTGAAACCAATATTCTAAGACCACCTCCACGAATATCTTTTAGGAGAGCTTCAAGTGCTCTAGTCACCAGCTCCTGCAGGCAGTGTTTTATCCAAGAAACAGCAGTAACTTCCAATATTGCTTCTAGCGCCCTCTACCAAAGAACAGGTGTGGGCGCTATTCTAACCACTAGCCCACTTTGCTAGAATGTCATTGTGTATGTTGTGGTTTCTACAAGGGCATGCCATGTGTACCCCACAGTTCATCCACCCTCATAGTGCTGTGAGTTTGTAGCTAGAACGATGTAGATAACACACCAATGTTTTGGCTACTGCTGAGCTGTGCTTACACAGCATCAAGGCTGTCCCTCCAACCCCAGTCCTCAAAGACCGTTAGGCTAGGGGTGGAGGAGAGGTTGGGAGGGGACACAGCCAGGACAGCTGACCCAAACTGACTGAAGGAATATTCCATACCATATGATGTCATGCTTAGCAGCAAAAGCTAAAAGAAAGGACCTGGGGGCATTTGCCTTCCAAAGCAACCACTACACATACAGAAGCCTTCCTTCCCAACGAGTGGCTGCACAGCACCTGTTCATAGGAAGCAGAGAATAAATCTTTCTTTTTTCCTTTGCTTCCATGCGTGTCCTTTGTTTTTCCTTACTAAACTACCTTTATCTTGACCCACGAGTTTATCATCTG
This sequence comes from Himantopus leucocephalus, assembly GCA_003993805.1. Taxonomy (NCBI): domain Eukaryota; kingdom Metazoa; phylum Chordata; class Aves; order Charadriiformes; family Recurvirostridae; genus Himantopus; species Himantopus leucocephalus. The sequence continues at coordinate 37,246,199 of RSEF01000001.1, forward strand.
ATTTTCTCTCCCTGTCCCACTAAGGAGGGGAGTGGGAGAGCGGCTTGGTGGGCACCTAGTAGCCAGCCAACGTCAAACCACCACAGTTACATGTAAAATCACTTCTTTACTGCATTCTTCAAGATCACTGCCACCACATTAGAGAACATGCTATGCCTTCAGCGGGCATTTTAGGCAGTTTATGAAAGCATAAAACTCCCATTTCCCTTGTGTTTTTTACATGCCAATGCAATGAAAATGAACAATGAGCTGCCAGGTCCACACATAAAGAGACACTTTGGAATTCAATAAGCTTAGTTCCCACCTTATATAGGTGAATAAAGCAAAATAGCTGTCCATAGATGTAAAGCTAGGGACAAGCTGACTGAAAAGACAGCAACAAACTTCTTGAAAGTGAAGTAGAACTGGCAATTTAGTTAATTTATAGGCTGGGCATGATGAGCGGGGAGGAAAACTGATGAAATAGATCATGTACACAAATTTGTCTTCTGTGACTTAGTACTATGTCAGGACAGATGATCTGGAGACACTGTTACTTAGGACATGGGCTCTGGTTCTCTTTTTCCCTCTCCACATACGTGTTGCCGGATGTCAAATACTCCCATAGGGCAAAACTCAAGCTCTGTAACCCAAGGTTTCAATCAGTGATGGACTTATCTTATGCATGAATGCAAAGCATGCTACAGCTGTTTGTAGAGCTCAAAACAGGGTCAAGTGCTCTTGCAGAATCCTTTTCCCACCCAGTCATAAAGCAAATACAGATGCTCTCGTCCACAAGGGTGGTTTATAAGCCTGTCATTCTGATTAGTTGTATAGGATGCTTTCTTCATCACTGACATTCCTGTATCTTTGTCCTTAAAAGGTACATACATTCCCTAACACACTTGTATTGGCAAGGGTGTAGCCATCAGGTTGAGGAATGCGAGTCTTTTTGTCACTTGAGAGACTGTATTGGGAGCACTCAGTGTAGTTTTGGGTACCTTTGGGTTTATATTAAACATAATTACATTGTAAATAATATTAATAGTATAATTTTAACCAGTGGGCACTTTGTACTTTGTTATTCCTTCTGAATCTCTGTCTCACTGTCTTTCTCAGATAATACAGGATCCTTCTGGTTTGTCATGCAGAGGTTTAGCATATGCCATTTGCATTCTTACAGCTTCCCATTTAATCATATTCAAAGTTGAGGATTGCATTTCTCATATCAGTGAAGCTTCCTGGAATCTCCCTTTTCATTTCCAGTAGTTATGGCAGGAACAGCAGAACTCATACCTTGTGGTTGCTTAAAATTTTTTTTCCCCACTTACTAGGAAGTTCAGTTTTAACACTTAATTTGTTGCCTAGTCAATTAAACATTTATAGATTCTTAGCAAACTCTATGCTTTAGTCTACAGTTTAAACCTAGATCATCATTTATTCACTGTAGTTTCTGCACTGATTTTTACTTCCCTCTTCCTCCAGGTTGCTGCAGCTTCTTAAAAGATTCATTTTCAAGCCAACTGTCTTTGCATGAAAGATTGTTTCTCATGATGAAAGCACACAGGCATTGTTGACTGCTCTGCCTGATTGAAGATAATCTGTTGTCTAGGTTATGACATATATCATCTGTACATGTTTTATATACGTAGTTTAGGTTATATGAGGATGAGGGTTCCACCTGCTATTACCAACAGCAGTCATCATCATTAAAATAATAGAGTCTATTCAGTCTGTCAGCAGTAGTCTTTAAATTACTTTGTTTTGCAAATAAAGTACATTCAGTCTCCTAATACATCATTTAAGTGTTCTATAAACTAACACTTTGATTTATTTATTTTAGCTACATCCTGAGAAACAGTTTCACGTTTTCATTTCAAAAAATTTGTAATCACCAGTTGCTTTGGGAGCAAGTTATTGTGTCAGATGCCCTCACATTGGTTATTCTTTTCTTTAGGTACCTAATAAGAACTATGAAATCACCAAACTAAGTGTGAGTTTTATCTCCTATTGGGTGTCATAAAATTGCAGCTTTTTGCTCACTAGTTACATTAATAACTGTTACATACTGTTGTAGGCTCCAATCATGGAAATTCCTGTCATTTACTGAGCTATCAAAGATTTAGTTTTACTTCTAGTGTTCAGCCTGGAGCTTGTGGATTCATACATTTACCCCAGTATTTCTAAATTAAAATCTCATCACAGTTGCTGCTTTCTTCTCTTCCACAGTAAATAAGTTATGAAGGAATCGTAATTGTCAGTGGGATTTAAGAAACTACAGAAACCTTTATAGGGGTAAGCTGAGGTGTGAATGTGAAGTGCACTTGCTATTGTGCTTTATGGAGCCACACAGCACCATTTCTCATACCTACTAGTGAAAGTCATTATTGCATTGTAAATTCCCTCTCAAGCTCACTGTATCCTAACTTCCCTATCCAGGTGATCTCTAAATAGCCACATTTACTAACTGGAACTGTTACACCATCCCCAACTACATATTCGAGACCTTGACTGAAAGAATGAATAATGTTAAAATATTCATGGGTGGCAAAACCATTTACGTTCAGGACATGAAAAATGTCAGTGGACATTTCTGCAGTTTCATTACACTGCAAACAAACTGGGATCTTGGCAGTATGTTTTAGTTTTGATTTTTTGGTCTGCAAAGAGTGTTTCTGTCTTCCCATCAGCATGAATGACCAAATCCCCTGGTCTGAACCTGCCAGAAGTTGCCTTGCCTGTGTCACAGCCTCTGCTCAGGCTAGATGGACACTGTGAGGAGCCTGCATCCAGCTTGGGGTGACAGGGCAGGGAGCGGGAGGTAGGGACCCACACCTCAGGGATGTGTATGTGACTTGGGGGGTGCATTCACACCACTTGCGGATCGCTGGGAGCACTGGGGCACACCGAGACCTGGAGCACCCACCTCTCCCCCAGGAGGGGTGTGCAAAGGGGGAACCCACGCTCCTGGGAGGGGATGTGCGTGTAACCCACGCTGCTGGGAGGGGTCACTGTGACTATTCATTGGGATTAGAACACTCTGGGATGTATTATAGAAGGCTATTTAGAAATTCATAGAGGCATACTAACCTTTTTAAGCATTTAGTATTGTGGTTTACCTCTTGTATTGCAGTTTATCTTTTTACCTGCAAATATTGATCTTGCTTACATGCTTCACTGATTGCTGGTTAATTACATGTTTTTAATAAATCAATAAACCACTTCAGTTCTGATTTAGTTTCAACTATGTGAACTGAGCAGTTTTTGCTTGAGACAGCCATCTGGTGTTTGTGATCAGCAGGCCAGCTGCCTCCTGCTCCTTACTTAAATTAAAGAAACAAATGGTTCCCAGCCGGGGCAGAAGCTGGACTCTCTGATGCAGCTTTCTGCTCAGTTCTCATTTAAACTATTCATTACAGTAAGAGTTTGTAAAACTGCTGACTCATTAGTAATCACTGTGAATTCATTGTTGCACTTCTACACCAAGAGGAGAAATGCATTAAGCACAAGTGCAGGCTATGAAGCTGAATAAACATAATTTTGGGGTCATTACATGCTTTTACACAGAGGGAGACACTTTCAGGAAAGTAATGAGGTCAAATCAGGTCATATCTTGATATCCTGTGTAATACCTATATGTGTATTTAACTTCAAAATAGCATTTCTGTGTTAATTCAGACAGAAAGTTTTCTTTTCTTTAGAATGTACTTGGCTGTTGTCCAAAAAATAAGTTCTTTAATATATATAATATATATACATATAATTATAGGCTGTATTATTGTCTGCTGAATGTCATGAATGATAGTGTTTAATGGCATATTGAAAGAAAGCAGTAGTTAATAAGCACAGACCTTTGATAGGTCTTTGATATTTTCAATAGGGTCACCCCTCAGGTAGCCAGGCACATATTTTCTCTCTGATCCTCTGTCCGGATCATCCTGACTTTAACAAAATAACATGATGCCATAGCCAAGTGGCCCCTTTTTCATTCTTTTGGGTGATCTCCCTCTTGAATAACAGTTGTAACTACATAAATATATTAACCAAGTTACACCTGTCATTTTCAGTATTCCCATGCAGCATGAAACCTTTTCATTTGTTCATAACTTTTAGAAGAGTGGTTGCTGAGAAAGGCCAGGCCAGGCCAAGGTCCCAAACCTGCAGCTCTGCTGTTCTCTTTGCAAATCCCTGCCAGGTGCCCGGGCAGTGCCGGCAATGAAGCTGCCAGGCTGATGGCAAAGAGGGAAAATAAGAGGAGGCAAAGCAGTAGAGATACAGGAGGGACTGGAGAGACAATTAGAGAAGGGAAGGAAATGGGATATGCTCCTGGAATGGGAACGAAGCAGACAGGAGGAACAGGAGCCTGCAACAAGGTTTTTTTAAGGATCCAGGGACTGGGAACTGACAGTGGGGCAAAAATGAAACGAGAAGCACAAGGGAAAAGGGGAATGAGAGTCACTGGGTAGCTGAAGCTCTGACGTGGCAGAAAGTTACGAGCATTAACTGTATGCAAATTAAGATTCTAATCTCAAACCAGAAACCCAGAAAATAAGGAAAAATAACAGAATATTTAATCTGATCCTTAAATCATTTGCTTCATATCGGACAGGAACCCTGTAGCTGCCAGTGGAAAAACATCCAGGTCTGCACCCGCTCTCCTCTGGCTACTCATTCCAAACCTCTTGCTTTATTCTGTACATGTCTTCCAACTTTTGCTAAAGGTGAAAAAAGAATATTTTGGAGAATAACTACATAATCCTCAGAGCTCCAGCCATCCAGCACACTAGTTAAAGGAGCAACTGTGCAAAAAATTATTTGTGATCATGTAATAAAGGACTGCATCCTGATGTGCATAAACGGCTGCGAAAATGAAGCTGAGGAGTTTCATACCTTTTCAATCCTTCGCTTTGCAACCTTCATAATTTATTTTCTTGTTGGGACGTTTCTTGTCTGAAGATAAGTGTATGTGTTACCCAGAAGCTCCAAAGTGTTTACAACATAAAAGGACAACTGCTGGTACAAGGATGTAGTCATGTACTGTATCACAAAACTAGAAGTCAAACATATGCTGATAATCCCTTTCTTCCCCACTTTTTAAGTATTGGCCAGCTGGCAGCTGTCAGGGCAGCGTTACAGGGCAATGGATGTCTTACCAGGGTTACTGCTGACAATGCAAAAAGGAGGCAGCAGATGATACCTCAGAGGCACAAGTAACTAAATTGGGAGGGGCAAGGCAGGAAAACCAGGTTAACTGATAAAAAATAAAAGGAACAAAATCCTAAAACAGTTGCAACGGGCCTTGAGGGTGAGGACAAGGGCTTTGACCTTGATGTGGTGGAACAGGAAAAGCAAGCGCTTAATCGCCCACGCAGCATCAGAAGCAGCTGTTCTGGTCTTCACGCAGATCCTCATACAGTCTGACAATTTGGTTAGCATTTCAATTAATAAAACATTTTATGAAGAATCAGTTGTACCTCCAAGTTCTCATCTTTTATGTAGGTTTTAATTACTTATTAAACACTTGCAGCTTTGCTTGGACTATACATGCTGAAAAAATAATTTAGCCTTTCTGAAATGAATCATTAAGAAATATCTTTGCACAAAATTTCCCATCAGATGGAAGCACAGGAACTGTCCTTTACTTCAATACAGTGTTGACATCCTGGGGCAGGCTGAATTCTGAATTTTCATTTTCCAAAGGTACTAGTTTTCCCAACTTAAGCGCCAATTTCCTTAAACTTTCCTTCAAAAATCGTTTGTGACATAAAATTTTCTTCAAGAATTATCCAACCGTATTATTTCCTAGAACTAGAAAGAGTTCCTTATCCACTGATGGTACGGTGCTGTTGTGCAGAAGATAGGCACAGTGACAAGTCTCTCTCTTGGCTCTCATAAGGGGATGGGCATGGTAGGCTTCCTGCTAATCTCCAAAAAAACCTCCACCCAGACTCTACCTACACCAACAGGTGTACAAGGGCTGAGTGTTTGTGATCAGCCAAAATGAGTCCTCATAAATGTACCCAATGCAACAGGACCTACCTCCTGGCCACTGTTATGCCAGGGAGTAGTAGGTCGCCCTTTGCTCCCAGGGATACTTCACACTGTGAAACAAACCCAAAGGTTTATTGAACAGAAAACTCACAAATATGGATAGTGACTACAAAACTTGACACAGCTCTGAACTTTTATGGTCAAGCAATTATATCAACATCGTGTTTCTGTAGGGAACGTCACTACCATTTCATGGAAGCCTGCGNCCAGGGATACTTCACACTGTGAAACAAACCCAAAGGTTTATTGAGCAGAAAACTCACAAATATGGATAGTGGCTACAAAACTTGATACGGCTCTGAACTTTTATGGTCAAGCAATTATATCAATATTGTGTTTCTGTAGTCTACTAGATTCTGACATTTTTATGTCTATATTTAATAAAATATTTATTAACACCAACATTGCACAAGTCTTGTTCTTACAGCTAAAGTCAGAACTTCAAGGAACGTCACTACCATTTCATGGAAGCCTGCATGTCAGGTAAAAAAATGATAATTGCCATTATCAGCAGCTGAGACCTTTGAACACCTTCAGGACTTACAAATGCTACTGGGATAGAACGCATCACCAACACCTGTGTAAATGGAGTATGTGCCTTTCTGTATAGCTGATATAAAAATGTTTGACACAGCAATTTTATACTAAACTGCATTTTTTTATTGAAGAAATCGATTGGAAGAGCCTAATGTTAGCGCTGGCAAGGTTAGAGGTGCCCAATAACACCGAAGTGCACAGCTGGCATCACCCTCAGGGTTCCCTGGCACACAGCAGCACATATAACGTGCCAGTCGCCTGGCACACGTGTAACAGCTGATTTTCATTGGGCACATTAAGTAACGTGCTGAGCTTGCAAAGTGAGTAGAGCCTGTGGATACAAGAGGATTAGCACAATCCTTTGCAAATTAGTGATTGCATATCCATGTGTGTACTGACATAAATAAATACCTAGGCTGGGACAAAAAAATGGGATCTTGGGAACAGATTTCAGAGTATAAAATAAAAAGTGTGTATGGTGCAAATGTCTTCTTCTGATCTACATATAACGCTACAGTGTTTTCTCATTTTACATATTAATTCATTTTAAACATTCAAACATTTATTCCCAACAATGAAACTTCAAGGCAAAGGTAATGTTCAGAAAATGCAATATAGAAAAAACTTTTGGTCTTCCCTTTTTTTGCTAAATAAAAGTGTAAGGGAAACACTTTGTGAAATTTAGGCCAACATTTTGTCAAATGTATTCATCCATTTTGTCTAATGTTTTTTAAATCACATGTTGCTTTTGTGCCTAGAATATGTAAGTGCACTGCAGCTGATGCTGAATGGAAGTGTGATAAAATGTCATTTTAGATCTCTCATTGCTTGGATTCAGGATCCATATTGCTCCATAAACTCTGTTCTAATCAAAAAGAACATATATTTGAGAAATCTCTCTTTAAAAATATTCATCTTCTGATTTTTCTAGTGCTTGGTGTTCAGAAAAAAAAAATCTAAGAAATATCTAAGGCTGCACTATTCAGATATTGTTTCAGGTTTCACTTACAACAATTACCAATAACACTGCAATAAAATTGTGGTTTTGGAATGAAAGTCTTTTTAATAGGTTCAGAACAAATAAACCATTAGTCTAGAAATGAAAAATGAGTCAGTAAGAATACAGAATACCCCATCTTTGATGCTAAACTAATAGTGGAAAAGGTTGAGGAAATGAGGAACAATAATACAGTTTTAATATTTCAGCATGGTGTCATCTCATTTAGTAAGTATATATAAGCATTTTGTACCTTCTTTATTGTGATCAATCCAGTTTTTATAGTGATTCTGTTATGGTCATCAACATTCTATTCCTTTCCACGGCAAAAATGCAGAGAATGCTTTATTTCTTTTATAAATATTAACAGACAAAATATAACTTTTCAAGAAATAATCTGATCATATTTGTTTGCTGTAAATCACAGTAGTAACCTCAGGGGTATATTTTCTTAGCAACAAGCACAGAGAAATTCAAGAACAACTTATTCCTTTGTACAATATATTGAGAAAAGTTTTCCTTCCAGCTCGATAAAAATGATGTATACTAATATCTTACCTTGTAATTAAACCAAAGAAACAAATGTAATTGTACAAATCTTATAAACCTGCATTACTATTTTTCTCAGATGCTTTATCTTCTTTTTGTTTCTCTGTTGAGTTGTTTCCGTAATGATTAGATTTTTATTAACTATCATTTCTCATTAATGTGTTATGCAAAATTATGTTTTGAGCACATCAGGTTTTTTTTCTTTGATGTTTTTATTAGACTGTTTTCTTCCTGCATAGACAGATTCATTTTTTTACACAAAGATAACTCCAAATTTAGATGACTGCCAAAATGGATGAATAATGTTCAATAGCTGTATTAATTAAAGTTTGCCTCTCAGTTCATACACTGTCTATAGCAGGCTGCAAAGTGTATGTAAATGTATGTAAAACACACATTTATTTTAAACTATATACTCAGTTTCTCTGAATGATTTTTGCATGTGATTAATTTGTAAACAGTTTGTTACAAATATTGTAAAAACAGGAAATGGATTTGGTACCACACACATGGCATATTTCTACTTTATTTGATTAATTTAAATTCTGAATTTGGTTTTCCAGTGCGAATGCACTCCTTTTTTTCATTCAAAAATTATTTTCCGTAAATCACTTCCACTAAATTCAAGTTAAAATTTATTGAACAGTGTATATATATATATATGTAATGCATTCAGCATGATTGTGTTGTAGAATATCTATGAGCAGATTACATTTCCTAAATCTTATTCATTACTGAAAAAAAATTAATTTTGATGGCTTATAAATCTATGGTGTTTTTGTAAAGATTTCACTGTGATTGTTTAAATAACAAATAGAAAAATGTGTGTCTATTGACCAGCAAAGCAGATGTGCTTTCCAGCACACAATGTAGTCCTGGAGCTTCTTTTAATTTTCACCTGGTTCATCCACATAAGTACCTTTTCTGTTGAAACCAAGATACAGAAGAGAAAGAACAATGTATGCCCCAGCGTAGAGTCAGGGCTGGACTGTGCATGAGAATTCAAGAGTTAGAATAGATTGCTGGATTAGATATGATCTGTACTGCTTAGTTGCAATTGCTCAAGGTAACACTGTTTTTATTCTTTTCTTGCATAAGCATGCAATACTTCTGGTGTAAATACTCATGTTTTGAAAAGAGTGTGCACCTCGCAAACGTAAATCTAAATTTACACAATGACTTGCAGGAGTAAATTCAAATAGTTAAATATTCAGGGCAAGTGAATAAGGTGAAGGATGAGTATAGGTAAAACAAATCCATTTTAAAAGATTATTACTAATATTTGGTGGGGTTTGTTACACGATAATGCCTGCGAATCTCAGGAAATCTAATATCACGCGGGGATATTCATCTCAGTTGGGAAAGACACGTCCCATAGACACTTGCAAAGTTTGTTCCTTTATAATCTTAGAATCATAGAATCATAGATCGTTGAGGTTGGAAGGGACCTTTAAGATCATCAAGTCCAACCATTAACCTAACCTGACAAAACCACTTCTAAACCATACACCCAGGTACCACGTCTACCCTTTTTTTAAACACCTCCAGGGATGGTGAATCCACCACCTCCCTGGGCAGCCTATTCCAATGCTGGATAACCCTTTCAGCGAAAAAATTTTTCCATCTTGTCAGTGTGTTTGGGACACTATTGCAGTTTAAAGAATGGCCCACATAATCACCAGTGTCTTGCACTTATCTGTCCTACTTCAATAAAAACAACTCTAATCTTTTCGTTTTGAGGTTTGCATTGTGCAGGTCTTGTGAGCAGACAGATATTTTTTCACTTTGATTTAATGCTGGAACTCGTTTGTTGCCCTGAACATTGTCAGAGATACTGGTGGATACTCAGGGTGTGGGTATGAGCGCAGCCTCGTTTCACCCAAACACAAGGAGGCCAAGCTGAGTCCTCCTCCTCTCAGCCAGAAATCGGCACAGGGACCTGCAGGTACGCAGCAACATGATGGAAATGGTGGCAGGAGTTTCTGGCAGGAGGAAGCACTTGTCTATCAGCCTGTTGTTTGCGGGATTGGGCTTCTTAATGACTTGACACAGATGACACCTTGGTGACATGATGTTGCTATCCAGATATGCTGCAACAAACTTATAATCCTGTTTAGGTGTCTTTTTTTCTTCTTCAATTATTGGCTGGATTTATGAATTAGAATTAATACCTTAGCTGGAAACACTTGCTTTGTCATCTTTGATGAGGAGGGCTACATATTTGTAATCTTGGTTTATTGTATCAGTTCATGCACTGCACAGAAAACTCTGCAGAAATGTACCCATGGGAAGGAGGAATGCCATGACCTTCTTACAAGAGCATATTCAGATTATTTAATCAGATAAGCAGTTTTTCCGTTTCTTTGACAGTCTGCCTGTTAGCATTCATGTCGGTATTGCCAGACAGCCCTCAGAAACACCCTCCCATACTCTGAAAGTGGTGTTCTGCCAGCTCTTGCAAGGGGTATTCCCCAGTAGACTGTAGCTTCCTTGTTTAACCAACAGAAGCGGTAAAAATGTAATACCACCCTGGGTCTTGAGTGCTCTTGGATGTTTGTTCTGCTTAGCTCAGATAACTGGGGAATCTTCTTTTGAGGATCAAAAACAGAACGCCTAACATCAGAGTAGAGTTTATGTTCCCTTTTAAGAATGTTTCACTTTTGTACTATTAAAAATGAGAGAAATCCACTTGCTCTTGTCTTTTTTTTTTTTGCCTTTTTGTTGTAATATACCACCCAAGTTCCAGCCACTATGTCTTCATCTATTTTATCTGACAAGCCATATATAAAGATTCAGTTCAGTGTTTATCACGGTATGAAAGTTATAAAGCCCTGAAAAATGTGGTTTCAAATATAATAGAAATGGTGACATACCCTAACCTATTGTGGCAGTAACAACACTGCTATAATATAAAAGGTTACTAAGACATATTGGCAGTCAAGGCTGCTTGCACTGCTATGATTGCTCTTTTTATAGGCATGGTAATGCAGCTTAGTTCCTCAGCATCACATGTTGGCAAATGAGGGTATAGAAGTCAGGAAATATTCTTGCACGTGAAAAGACTTTTTTTCTTTTTGTGTCTTAAAGCACTGGTAATGACATTTTCTGAGCTGAAAGGCCAAGTCTAGGAGAAACCACCAGTCCAATCAGCGTATAGTTAAGAGTTCTCAACCTAGAAAGAAAAGTGCTATTGATGAGAACTGCTATAATGTTGTCTCTGGAAAGACTAAAGACAATCAAGGGTGGAGAGTGCCATGATTTGAGGTATCATAATGTCTTTTCTCCAGAAACAGAGAAGGAACTGCTAGGATATGTGACACTGGTATACAAAGTACTGCCAACACAGAAAGAGGAAAGTGATAAAGAGGATACTATAGTTAAAATGTCAGCACTATGTTCACTGAGAATAGAATAAGGAATCTGTAGGTGGGAAAAAGAGGAATATAAAAAATCAGTTCTTATGTCTCTTGCTAGTGAAATGCAATTTTCAAGGATGTTTCCACCTAAAGATTACCTAAAGCTACATAAATAGGCCTGTGACAACTGAAATTAAGAGAATAATAATAAAATAGTGTAATTACCCAGGTGCTGGAGGGAAAGAGAGAAGATCAGAAATAAATCTACCAAACAGTTGAGCATTTCAATAAACATTTTAGTATAGAAATACGTAAAGCCTCTAAGACCACCTGCCCACTGCTAAATAAAATAGATGTCAAGTAGCTCAGAAAGCTACATTCATGCTGCACAGTGCTGGCTCCTGGGTGCCCTCTTGTTCTATGCTAGAACCTTCTGCATCTCATTCATGGTTCTCATTCCTGCTGTTTTCTTAAGTTTAAAGGTCCAAAATATTTTAAGGGTTACATTACAGACCCTCATAGTGGTGTTTCAGCAGTGTGAAACTGACGGTCCTTGCTTTTGGTGTGTGGTTTTACTCCACTAAATTATGGATTAAGAGAATACAGAGGTGCTTGAGAAACACCTGAAACAGTTTTGGAGACCTGTCCTGAGAAGCAAGGAAGCAAAACCTCATTCAGGCTCATGCATATTTATTTTGGAAACGGTCCCTGGTGCATAGAATCCCCCAACCCTTGCCCAGCCATCTCTCAGAAAGTGCTAATTGGCCCAGGTCATATCACGCCATTTGTATGCTAGCTGTTCAGCACCATGCATAATCACAGTCCAGTACACTAGCTCATTCCTTTTCCTTTTTTAGCAATAGAGACATAGCTTAAAAACCTAATAGATGTGACTATGGTTCCAAGAATCTTATTAATGGAATAACTGGCACATGATCCATGAGTAATTATTTAAGAATTTTTCTCTTAATCTCCAGAACTTTGTATTTTTTTCTGTGAAGTTTTAATCTGGTTTTATACTGCATCTTGCCTCCTAGAAAGACCGACCAAAATTTCACGCCCTAGGGTCCCATTCTGTCATTACATCCCCTTTGAGTTGTGACTATCCTTCCAGGTTCTGATCATCATTATCTTTCAAGACCCTAATGAATGTTCATTGGTATTAGAAAGCTACATTAGGTTTTATGTGCCAGTCACTGAGAGGACTGTAATCAGCGGTGATATTATGTCCTCCAGCAAACACACAAATTGTCGAGAGTAGGAGATCCTGAGTGGCAAGGCTTCAGCTGTGTCATTCCTATTACCACAGATGGGTCTCAGACTTTTTTAATTTCTATGCTTCCTTACAACAAGCAATAGTCACTACTTCCAAGGTGAGAACAGAGTAGTAGGATATACAGGGGGTTAATTATTTGGCAAGGAATTTTATCTTCCAAAACACAACAAACACTGTGAATAATGAATGAACGGTCCACAGTGTAACACAGCTGAGTAGCAACACTTACAAGCATTTAATGTGGGGCCATCAGTCCTTCCTCCAGCATTTGCTGAGATCCTACTGAAACAAATCTCTGGAGTGAAGGATATTCTGTCTCTACAACCCTAAAGCTCTGTCAGTGCATACCAAAGCTGGTTCTAGCACATTTTTAATATTGTAAACACCTGTGAATTCATGAACTTGCGGTAATGAATTGCAGAATGGAAGTTACGCAGAATGATATTGGCAGCACAAGAGATGTCTAAAATAATTTTCAACATCTCATACTTTCTCTTTTTTCTGTCTGCTTCCTCCTTAAGGACAAGGCTATAAATCATGATTTTTTCTGCAAGAGAAAACTATTCAGTTTTTTTTCACGAGTGATCTAACCAAAAGCAGACACAGCCAGATGGGGTGACTTGTGAAAAATTTTGAAGGGGAGCTTTACAGACTATTACTAATTGTCCTCATGAGGCCTTTATGTCCTTACCCAAGGCCCATCTTTCAGAGGAATCAGCAAGTATAAACCTGTGTTGTGTGACAGACAAAGACAGAAAAAATGGACAGGTGTTAGTTGGAAAAGAAAATAAGCTTATTAAAGAGCAGAACTGGAAAAAATATTTTGGCCATGTGACATGAAAAAAAGGCAGGGCTTGGTGAAAGGAGAGGGAACAGCAGCAGAGGAATATTTCAACCACCAAAGTTGACAGGAAAAGATTAAATGTACCAGTTTATTGGAGTGTTCTACAATTTTCCATGTGGTTTTATTCTATTTACAAACAGAGCACCTTGGCCAAGATTTCCCAAGTACTGGGAGTATAGAAGAAAGGAATAGATTGTGAAATCCTTGAAGAACAGGCAGCTGCTGATGACAACAGAGTCTTCTCCTCACTCCAGAGCTGGCCAGCATGAGGAGTCACCAAGGAGAGGACAGCTCCTGTCAAGTGTGCACAGCAAAGCTGTCAAACATCTACATGTCCCTAAGCCCGGTGGGTTCCTGTGCAAAACCTGCTTATGGCACAAGGAATGGTCTCTGAACCTGAAAAAAATATTATCAAGACTTCTGAAGTCACAAAACTGGAATTTGCTTTCAAAACTCTTCAACTGAAAAATTCTTCATGAACGCTTTTCAAAATATTACACTGCTATTTCTCATTCTCCATCCCTCAAGGCAAAATGGCCTTTTTCCTTGTGAGAAGCACCAATGCCACTGCCAAATGGTAAAATGACTGAGCTTCATTCATAGTTTTGTGTTCAGATGGAGCAAAGACTTAAGGAGTTGAGCTCTGATGCAGAGTCTTTTTTTCCTACCTAGATCCACTAATCGTCCTCAACTTTAATATATAAATACATAATGTGTCTGCATACATATATACCACATTCATCTTTATTTCTGTATGCACACAGACACAGACACACACATACACTGTCATAGCTCTAAGGGGCCTGAAAGGAACAGTTGGAATATCTGATTTGATTACTTATTTTTTCTCTCCTATATATGTACTGAGTTACCCAAACTATTTTTTTCCTCACTGTCAAGATTTACATGTTTTTTGAGCTTTCTTCCCTTTGCCTTCTTTTTATTTGCAATTAGCACCAACATAGTCTGCAGAATGAATTTGTCTTAGTAATGTAATTATGTGGTACATACTTAAAATGAAATTAAGTACTCTCAAAATTTATGGTGGGGTCCTCTGACCGTTCCTGCTTAATACTGGTACCAGTGAAGTCAAAAGACCTTTAATGAAAGCAAATAGGTCCTGTTATGTTCTGTTACAGATTTAAATCAAGTAGCTCCTTTGAAGTGAAGGATTTATATCAGCATAAAATCAATATAAGAATCAAAATCCAAGCCTATAAAATGTAAACAGTGTCCAAAATTGACACAAGTTATTTAACTCCATTGATTTCTCGGTAGACAATCTGTGAGGTATGGATGGGAAACATTTTTTCTACAGACATAGTCTTGAAATGCTGCCTGCTGGTCTTGGCTTTCTGGGTTTTTTTTACTTTGGCAGCAGGTAAAACATGGCTAATGTTGAGCTCAGCTTTGTCAACTATGGCCAAACTAGCACATATCAGACCGTTAGCTCACTTCATTATCCAGTTAAAGCTTTAGCCCAGAGAAAGACTCAGCACTGTCAGGTTTCTTACCTGCTCTCAAGTAAACCAGCCAGCTGAAGTAAAATGACATCACTCAAGCTCCTGTACTGCACCTGTTTAAAAGCTCATATGTTGCAGTTGTTTTGTGTTGAATTATGAGCACATTTTTGGCTGTCTTGGGAAAGGTATTGGATTAGACTTTTCAACAAACTCATCTTACTCTGTTGCACTCCAGATGCAAGACAAGCAACATCTTTTCAATGTGGTTAAGCCAGCTGTGCGACTCCTTTCTCCATGGTAACGGGGCACTGCAGAAGAAGGGCTTTGGCACATTATGAACCTGTGTGATGGGT
>RSEF01000001.1:37261703-37306773 GCA_003993805.1 Himantopus leucocephalus
TCCTAACATTAAAAAAGATATATAAAGCAAATTTTCAGCTCTGTTATTTCATAAGCTTATACTGAAATTGAAAGAACGAAGAGGAAGAAAGAAGGTCCCATTGGTGTAAGAAGACATTGGGCCAAATAAATGGAAGGAAATCTGCCAACTTTGCAGGCCCAGAGGCTTGTAATCAGTGGGAAGAAGTCAAGCTGGAGGCCACAGACCAATGGCACAACCCAGGGGTACCCATGACAGGGCTATCAGGGACAAAACTCTTTAATTTCTTCATTAACTACCTGGAAGATGGGACCAAGTAAATTCTTAGCGAGTTTGCAGATGAAGCTATGCTGGGAGAAGGGGCTGATACACCAGAGGGTCATGTTGCCCTTCAGAAGGAGCTTGACAGGCTGGAGAAATGGGCAGAGGAACCCTATTAAGTTCAAAAATGGGAAATGCTGACTCCTGCACCTGGGGAGGAATAACCTCAAGTACCAGTACAGGCTGGGTCCCACCAGCTGGAAAACTACTTGGCAGAAAAAGTGCTGGTGATCCTGGTAGACACCAAGTTGTACACAAACCAGTATAGTACCCTTGCAGCAAACAAGGCCAACAGCCTCCACAGGTCTGTTAGGAAGAGCATTGCCAGCAGGTCAAGGGTTGTGATCCTTCACCTCTACTCAGCACTGGTGAGTGACACCTGGAGTGCTGTGTCCAGTTCTGGGCTCCCAGTACAAGAGAGACAGGGGCAGGATTGAAGCATTTGTTAAATAAGAAAAGGCTGAGACAGCTGGGACTGTTCAGCCTGGAGAAGAAAAGGCTTCAGGGGGATCTTACCAATGTGTATAATTCGCTGGTGGAGTGGAGTAAAGAAAATGGAGTCAAACTCTTCTCAGTGATGCCCACTGACAGGACAAGAGGCAATAGGCACAAATTAAAAAATACAAAATTCCATCTGTACATAATAAAACATTTTTTTTTTACTGCAAGCTAGGTCTAACAGGTTGGAACAGGCTGCCCGGAGAGGCTGTGGAGTCTTCATGGAGATATTCAAAATCCTGCCTGACACATCCCTGAGCAACCTGCTTTAGCTGCCTCAGCTCTCAGCAGGGGGTTGGACCAGGGACATCCAGAGGTCTCTTTCAACCTCAGCAATTCTGATATCCTGTAAAAATGTCTATACTGAAAATTTGAATGGTTGCAGCTCTTTCCTTAGGAGCAAGTGTTATTTTGAAAGATTAAGGTCACAATTCCGCAATTCCATAAAGAAGTGATTAGTTTGACACTGAACTAAAAAACACAGCAACTGATTACATGTAATAAGAGACATCTCAGAGATTTGAATGCAATCCTATGGTCTAAAAAATTTATGGGAACAGTATAATTCAGACTATGATTTACAGTCAAACTAATGTACCGACGGACAGTGAGATTCTATTTCAATTTAAAGCAAAATACTGTCATGTATAATGCAGAAATATTATTTTTGAGCTCTTGTATTAAGAAAGAAATTGCTAGAGGATCAGACGGCTCAAAGGATTATCAGCAGGGATAAAGACTCTTGATTGTCTTGGATGACACTGAACAAACTTCCTTATAACTTCATATCTTGGTTTTAAAGTAGAAAATGGCTTGAAACTCTCACTCTGTGTGGACACTGGACAACATCTTAAAACCACGCTAGTGTAGAGAGTGTGAACTCATTCAACATGAGCTATGTAGGCAGAACTGATTTTTCCTGCATCTAGTAGGAGCTATACCATAATTTTACTTTTCTTTAACACTAGCATCAACGACTTTTAATTTTATGACAGTAAAAAGCCAATTCAAGAGGAATAGCCATCAGGGAGATTTGGGGAGCTGTGAGGAATCGACAGAGTTTCAAGGAGCAGTGATAAGGGGCTGGGATCAGTAAGACAGAGCGGAGTTAGCAAGCATTTACAAGTTTTCAGAAGGGCAACGGCTGGGAGTTTCTCTGCTGCTCCTGGTGCTAGCACAAGGCTCACAGACGAAGAACAGACTAATCTCTAGAACACAAGTAGCTAAGTTTTATTCTCTTGGGATCCCCTCTGGATTCCTTTGTGCCCCTCTCTCCTCCACCTCCACAACACAGGATTTGCTTTTCCATCCAAGCATCCCTCAGGGACTTACCAAGCCAGCTGAGCTGCCAGTAGCTCCCAGGAGGCTCAGCCTGCTCCACCTGCAGCAGTGGCCTCCACTTTGTCAGCCCTGAGTGTGGTCAGGAGAAAGTGAGGAAACAGAAAGGAGCTAGGCAGCTTTCAAACGCCCTTCAGCACCAGCAGACCCAGAGGGGATTGGAGAGAGATGGTTTCCCTTTCTCTTCTCCAGGAGGAGAAATCATAGTCATAGAATGAAACAGGTCTGAAAGGACCTCTGGAGTTCAAATACAAGGAGTAGTTCATGGCCACCCCATGCAGACAGCTGCCATCAGAAACTACTCACTTTTCCCACACTTACAAACACTTCTTTTACATGTTTTTTTCATACATATAGTATATAATATTTACATTTTTTCATGAAAGGGAAGTAGTATCAGGGCATTTGATGGCAAATGTTCTTCCAGCATCTGAAGCTTATGGACCATTAGAGAAAATCAACAGCTACGCAAACAGTCCACTGCTTCTTTTTCACAGTATTCAAACACTTCAGGAAGACATTTATCTATATAACATCATAGTTTTTGAAAAATGTATGACGTAGGTGCACATTTATTTAGGAGATTCAAAAATTTCAGTAGTTTTTTGAAGGAAATTAAGTGGAATCCTCTTTATAACAGACTGAACACTGCAGTTAATGTCCTACAAAATTTTCTATGTTATATGCGGCCTAAGAATGTTTCTAGAGTTTACAACAGAGATATTTTCCACTGACATTTCATTTGATAGGGCTTAAAAGACTTCAATGATCCTGAAAATCTGCTTACTTAACTGCAGCAGCATTTGCAACTTGAAATCTTAGTGCCCCTATCATTCCCATGTTTCTTCATGGTTTTTGTCCCTGCTCTATGTAACATTTTTCTTGTAGCTCTCTTTTACAACCTGTCTTCATAAACTGACACCTTGCTTTTGATAGCTTGTCACTTTCTGCCCATAGCTCAAATAATTTTGCCTCCTGTAAACCTATTGCAGAATAAAATATTGTCAGATATTACCTGAAGACAAAAGATTTAGAAAGATAAGTATTCACTAAAAATGAAATAAAACTTTTCATTTTTGTGATCAAGCATCAGATTTTCATCCATCATTTCTGATTCAACAAGAAAACAATAATAATTTTTTATGATGCATATTATCATTCATGGGTTAAAATAAAAATATTATCAAGGCTTCCTGCAGACATCAGGGACTAGCTCCATTATGAATTTAAGATCAGATCCACAAAACAAGTGGTCTGGAAAGCAGGAAAGAACTGATCAAGCAGAAACACTGAAATCCAAGAAAGTGACTCTTCTACCTCTTTTCTTGCAACGTAACTCCACAGGCACTCAAAACTCCTGGGTTGCTCCTGGGGATTTTGGGCTGTGCTTTTTACACTAACAGTTCTTTGTCTAAAGAAGCACTGTCACAGCATCCAGAAGCAAGGATTCTCTTTTTTTCTGTATCTCCTCAAGGCTTTAGTATGGTTGCTAACACACGTAGAAAGAGGCTGTTTGGGTCTAATGGAAAAAACAAGTGGCGATGCACGTTATACAATGATTGTTTCCTGTATAAGAGAGACACAGTCCTGAAAGCGGGAGCAGGACCAGCTCCTCACAACTGGACTGCAGTACCACTCCTTTTTGCTCTGCTTCCCTGTCTATATGGATGTCAAATTAAATCCTGCACAGCTGTACATAGGATTCTTCCTTGCAGATAGAGCTTTATGTATATGGACTCTTCCAGGGTATGAAGAGACAGGTTCTGAATCCCTTCATGATGTAAAAAAGAGAGAATATAAGATTTTTTACTCCATGGAACAGAAGTGCTTTAACCTCTTCTGCTCTAGTTTGGCCTCTTAAAAATGGTAACACAAAAAATAACTTAATTCACAGAGAAAAATCTTCTCTAAAGGCTGTGAAGATTTGGCCACCCGCTCACACTTCAGAAGAAGTTCCTTTGGAGCAGATATAAGGTTCATAGTAGTGTCATGTGGAAATTGAACCTCGCCTTGCCCTTAAAAATAAACTATTTTCTTTGTATAAAACAAACGTTTCACCTGTGATAAGGCCTGATACCGGACTCACTGAGTTCAATAATTGTATCACTTAGTTCAGTCAAAATAAATGTGCTTCACCTAAAGCCAAATAAAATATAAAATCATAGCAGAAGTAAATCTTCTTAATTATCTCCTGCATTGTTATCTGTGGTATCTTACATTACAACTTGCTTACTTGTGCCAGATCTGTGGTGAACTTCCTTTCTTCTCTGGTCTCTTTTCCTTACACAAATTATTCATAGCTCATTGTGATTCCTGCAATAAAATTTGGCCTTAATAATTTGCAACAGAAAGGGCACAAGCTTCCACAGCGTTCACCCAGAATGTCACCTAAATTTACCTTCCCTGATTTGTATGGCAAAAACACACACCTCCCTGATGTTTCTCACCATCATTTAGACACACTTTCATGTCCCCTGTGTCAGATCAATTGTGTGCCTCAACTCTTTTCAGACAGGTATCTCTTCAAAAGCAATACCAGAGGAATTACAAATGTAATTAACTTTAATCCTGAACCTGAGTTTAAAATTAAATTCAGTCTGAAGAAGAATTCTTGTTGAAATCAGGAATTACAATGAGAAGACTGTTTCTGTTTGACAAAGAGTTTCAACAAGTATGATTTCACAGGATATTCTTGTTAATCGCTGCATTAATCTGCCTCAGATTTTTGCACTCAACTATTTTGTTAGGCATATGATTGTCATCTTCTAAGGAGCTGTGACTGTGGTAGTTACGGGAGAGCTTGCTAATACTGTTGTATTTTATTGTTCTTTAAACATATTTAACTCTCTGTCAAACCAAGAATTAATGAGCTACGAGTTATACAAGTCACATAAAAGGCCAAATCTTGCTCCCAAATTCACATGGAGAAATCTCACTGAAGTAAAAGCAAGCTGCATATGTGATTAATGAAAATCTGCTAAAGAGCAGTTATAGCTGGGTCTTTTTCTTCTTTAATATCCCTGAGAGGCTATGGAAAGTACTGGCAACTCAGATCTTAACCTTGTCCACAGAACAAGGCAAGCAGGGATGATAATGTCTCCTTACTGAATGACAATATATGTAGACTGCTGTGGAGGCCGTGAGCTTGGTCTGTTTTGAACAGAGTGAGGAGCAGTAGATTAGATTAGACTCTTTGGAGACTCTGCTGACAACCTTAATATTTCTTAAGACGAGGCTATAGGTTTGAGCACCTTCAGTGAGAACAGTTATTACATGACAGAGGTGATCTACCACAAAGAAATGGGTTCCAGAACACTTAAGGCAAGTCTAATAGGGCACATCAAAAGCCACCAAACCCAGCACAGGATTAACTCACTGGCGATGTACTTCAATTTGGAGACATGGTTTACGAACTGGTCTTGCACAGTATAGTCTGAGAGGAAGCGTGGGAAGGGCTCAAAGCTGCACCAGGGGAGGTTTAGACTGTACATTAGGAAGCATTTCTTTTACTAAAAGGGTGGTCCAACACTGGAACAGGCTTCCTAGAGACATGGTCGATGCCCCAAGCCTGTCAGTGTTGAAGAGGCATTTGGACAGTACCCTTGATAAAATGNGGTGGTCGATGCTCCAAGCCTGTCAGTGTTGAAGAGGCATTTGGACAGTGCCCTTGATAAAATGCCCTAATTTTTGGTCAGCCTTGAAGCGGTCAGGCAGTTGGACTAGATGATCATTGTAGGTCCCTTCCAACTGAACTATTCTAGTCTAGTCTAGTCTATAGATCCTGTAGTTTTAAGGTCTGTTTTCCAGACCTTTCGATCCAGAAAGCTTTTAACTTCATTTTCCCTTTCTCAGCCTGTGCCCCAGTGGAGACTTGTCTTCCGTAAAACTCTTACCTCATTGTCTCCATCGCTCCAGACTCCATCACTGCTATTGCCACCATATTTCGCCTTTCCTCTGGATCCTAACGAATGACTCAGCTCAGGGCACCTCAAGGCAGGATGAGTGAGATCAAAACAGACTGCTACATAAGACTCAGGATAGTTTTAACTGGAAAGTCGGAATGATTTCTGGACTGGGATTGAGGCATACTGGGGTAGCTGTGAGGTAGAGACAATGAATGATGCCAGGGGTGAAGAGAGGCAATACTGAAAGTGAGGAACCTGATGGGTGCAAGATCAACTACAGGCCTGATGGAAGGGTACTGGGAGAATGTGGAAAACTCCTTCTTCTGGCCTCTGCTCTCTTGGCAGTCATATGTGACTGTGACAGCAGAAAAACTGTATATATTAATCGAAACAAAGAAAGGACACAGAATAAAAAAAAAATTATACATCTTCTGTAAGTCAGATTTTGAAAGAAAGCATAGGCTTCTCAAATTATCTTTTTTCGTGCAAAGGTCTTTGGTTTGATTTCTACAGCGGAATGGATTAGATATGTATAAAAGAATTTTTCTTGTAATGCTTTTTGATTTAGATATATCTCTCTATGCTGCTTTGACCATATCAGACTTCATAATTTTGATTAATTTTTGCCAGAACACCCTTGTTTTTAGCTTTTAATTACAGTTATGGCTGAAGTTTTTACAGGAAACCCCTATTTTCAGTATATTAAAAAATTCCAGAACAAATAGAATTTTTGGGGCTGGATATTTCTTTAAGTTTCAATAAAACAAATTTAATTAGGTTGTTCCAAAATGACATAGATAAAAAAATAAGTCCACAAAATTGTTCTGGGTTTTTTTTATAAATTTTGTTTCGACATAAGATGTACACTATCCTCCCCATAGGAAATGCAATAAAAATATGACATATGGCCCCATTATTCCTTCTTCCTGCCAAAAAAAATAGAGAAACAAATCAAAGAAAAGTCCTACACTACTTCTTTTAAAAGACTGTGAATGAAAAAAAATAAGGAACTTCTAAGATGTAGTTTACAGTCTTGTACAGACTAAACCTATTTTACGATTCTCATTTATTTTACAATTAGGATCTTTTATTAGTGTCCTAGTCCAATTCACCCTAAAAGGAATGGAAGATTTTACTTTAATTTC
Source organism: Himantopus leucocephalus (assembly GCA_003993805.1). NCBI lineage: Eukaryota > Metazoa > Chordata > Aves > Charadriiformes > Recurvirostridae > Himantopus > Himantopus leucocephalus. The sequence goes on from RSEF01000001.1 coordinate 37,268,890, forward strand.
AGCAGGTGCTACTTGAAGGTTTCTGTGATCACACAAAAGCTCTGTAATTCTTCTTCAAAGTGCCTTTTCCAGCAATAAGCACCAATCTCTGTTTCTTTCAAGGGTCTTCTCCAAATTAAGTAAAGCAGTGCCTGAAGTCATCAATCAGAACACCAGCCCTGAGTTTCAGAAGGAAAAGATCTCTTTTTTTTTTTTTATCAAGACAGCTTAAGCAAGTTGTGACTTTACTTGGAGCTCCTGTTACAACACTTTGCATTCTCAGAGGATTTTTCATGTCAACCTAAATTTTGTCCCTTAAGAGGGCAGAAGGTCTCCACAGTTTAGTTTTGGCCACATCCAGAAGACGGTCCAGTTGCTATCCTCCTAGTGTTAAAAAGCAGAGTCTTCCCCTAATAAGTTGTCTGTGCTGGTCTAATCAAATTGCACACTTCTCCAAACTCTGGACCAAAAACTGTGTACTTGTGAACTTCACAGAACAGAAATTATGTCCTCCATTCCAGATAAGGGCTATTCTTTTAACCCCTTTTCTGGTGATTTCACACAAATATGCACACACGATCCTTTCAATTTATACTTCATTCATACTGATCTTAATATCTTTGTTAAAAGTCTTTATAAGTATATAAACCGTATTTTTTTAAAGCATTTTAAGTATGTCAGACAAAACAAAGGTTAAAGAAGTACATAGCCTGGAATATTTTTTAGGCTAAATGTAAATCTAAATGTGTTTCACAGGGACTGAGAAGACCTTTGGATAATAAAACAATACAATAGCAAAATATTGTATATATGTGTGCCTATATATGTGCATATTTCATTCCAAGTATTACCTGTACAGTTCATTAAACTGTTCCCAGGAGTGGTGCCAATCAATGACAGACAAAGTCACACTGTGGAGATGATCTGCGTCATGGAATCTGGATTCAACCAGGTGTCCCTGGCAGTTCCAGAAGAGTGTGTAGATAAGTTCATGCAGGGGGAGTTCTTGGAGAAAGAAGCTCATTTTGAGAAGATAGTCAGTTATTTTTATGTCTTTAATGTGGATATATAAGTTGGCATAGGACATNCAGAAGATAGTCCGTTATTTTTATGTCTTTAATGTGGATATATAAGTGGGCATAGGACATCAGTTCCTGGAACAGCTATTGCTGACTTCTGCTTTCTTAGGAGGTCACTTTATAGGTTATAGCAGTTTCTTTGTTCTGCAGGTTATAGCAGTTTGTTTTATGCTTATCAAGGATGCTCTGGGCTCCCAGCCGCGCTTATCGAGGTCAGCCCAGACTCCCGCCTATTGTCTTCAAGGATGCTCTGGCTTCTTAGGCCAGGTTCCTACGGTAGCAGTTCCCAGGTTGGCAGAGATTTTCTCTATCAGTATTTTAGCAGACATCTTTTGTCAGTATATAACTAATATAATTAGGTCACCTTTATGGCTGCTCTGACAGAGTATTTCTTCTCACTGATGTTAAGTTGGTAACCCACAATAAGGGAAATACTGGAAAGTGAATGTACACTGCTTTATTTATATAATACTTTGATTTCTTTTTCATCTTATCATATCACGGAATTGTAGAATCATAGAATGATTTGGGTTGGAAGGGACCTTAAAGATCANTACTGCTTTATATAATACTTTGATTTCCTTTTCATCTTATCTTATCACGGAATGGTAGAATCATAGAATGATTTGGACTGGAAGGGACCTTAAAGATCATCTAGCTCCAACCCCCCTTGCCATGGGCAGGGACACCTCCCACTAGACCAGGTTGCTCAAAGCCCCATCCAGCCTGGCCTTGAACACTTTCAGGGATGGGGCACCCACAATTTCCCTGGGCAACCTGTTCCAGTGTCTCACGACCCTCACAGCAAAGAATTTCTTCCTAATATCTAATCTAAATCTACCCTATTTCAGTTTAAAGCCATTACCCCTCGTTCTATCACTACATTGCCTGATAAAGGGTCCCTACCCATCTTTCCTGTAGGCCCCACTTAAGTACTGGAAGGATGCTGGAAGGTCCTTGAGATATATATATACACACACACATCTCCTTGATGATGAACATTTCCATTAAGTCTCTAATTTGCAATGCCTGAATGTTCAGAGGGCTCATATTGAGGAAATTGAAGTGTAGAAATTTACCCATGTAATTACCAACAGGCAAACCATTCACACTCCAGCATAGGTGCCTTTAGCTACACACTATGAGCAGTTTCCCATGAAATACCTATTCAGCTTTCAGTTCCGCCTTACATTCAGTATTTATAGGGAAACTGGGCTGAAAAGCTAGTTTTGTGGTGAATTCACAATAATGTATCACACAAAATTCTTCAAATAGTTGTACCGCTGGATAATGTTAGCAGTCTCTACTGAGATTCAATAACACACTAATCTTCCCAGCATTTTTTTATCACATATTTTTATTTTAATAGAAGTCTGAGGCTGAAAAAGTGATTTGTTTCCAGTGGGTCAGACACTGCAGAATCATACAAAAAACCACAATGCCTATAATCAAAAGCTTACATCCTCAAAAAAAAACCAACCCAACCCCCCCCGAAAAAGCCCCCCAAAACCCACTAAGAAACAAACACAAAGCTTTCAGGAAGCTGTATAACATACAAGCAAAGTTACCATGATAATGACTTTTACTTGTTATGTTACTTTAATTTTCTAATGTTTAGGGAGGGATTGTAAACCTTACCTGTGTTCTGAAGTACTTTGCTTCAAGAGAAATTCTGTAGTTCCTTGGTGTCTTTTTGGACTAATGGCTGTTCAACACAAGGAAAAGACCACATTTATTTTATCTCCACCCTTGTAGAAAGGTTCAGGTTTTCCTAAGCTATGACATTTGTTTCATGTAAGGAGACGGAAAAGGTGGTTGCAAAAAATAATGGAATAGATATAAAAGTGTGATAATAAGAACTTGGGTGGGAGTGACAGACAAAGTGAAAAGAGAAAATGTTTTATCCTACGTGTTTTTATGAAAAGGAAACCTTAGTTTAAACTAGTTCAAAACAGACAAACAAAAAAGAAACAAAACTTTATCAAGTTCTAATGAGAAGGGAAAATGAAAAATTTGTTATTTGGCTGAATTGAAACTGGAATGAAAAATCAAATTGTGTTATTTATTTTCCAATTTTTAAATATCTTTCTTGTAGCAAATTAGCTTCAAATTAATTGAATAGTTTATATGCTACTAACATCATGTACTATAGTTACACAGCCAAGACTATCCTTAACCCAATGAATAGATTTTAAATTAGAACCTGAGCCAAAGCAAATTTCAGCAGATGGAGTATCCTATTGTTAATCATCAAAGCACTTAACAAGGAGAATGAAATCAATGTCTGAACACTTATCCTGTAGAAATTTATGTACCTTTTACACTTGCTGTGATGTACCCAAATGACACAATCCAAGACTATGACTTCATTTTTTCAGTAAATTGGAGATGAGTAAATGCAAAAAAAAAAAAAAAAAAAAAAAAAANACTGATAGGATCTAATATTACAAAGAGCATAGGGTCGAAGTACAGAAGACACAGAATACAAATTAACATCAAATATATTTTTCCAGCTGTGCAAAAGGTAAAGTCTGGACTTTGTAGTCATAATAGCATACTGCACTTTACATGAAAGCACACAGAGAATTCCGTAGAAGTTGCATAGAAACACGATAAATGTGATAATTCTTCATCAAAATGGTAGCAGAACCCTTGCAAGTTCACAAAACCAAAGCAGATCATCACAGTGGAACAAAATATATTATGGCCCTTCTCTGACAGCTGGGTGTGTGAGAGGAAAAAGTTTTTCCAAGGACGTAAAAGCACACATGCTTAAAGGAAGCTAATAACCAGCTACTGCTAGGAACTGGCTGGAAACTGGAAAACCTCCTTGACTGGAAACTCCAATTAAAATTTTAATATTTGTGCTGAAACAAAAAGAAATGAAATCTTTTATTTTCCTTCCCTTTACGGTATGGGGATTTTGAATTGTGTTTAGAAAAAAGTAAAAGAAAAGAGATTTTACTTAAGATTTTCCTACTTGTTCAAAAGCCGTAGCTGACCACAAAGGTTAAAGGTTAGGAACAGTGCTTTTCTAGAACTGGCAGCAAACTGGATGTCTTGTGGACCCTGGCTCTGGGTGCTTTATTGCAGAACACCCTGGGATCAATCAGCCCCGAAAGCCAGTCTCCAGAGAGCACAGCAGCTAGGGATTTGAGAACAGCTGTCTGACTGAATACCATTTTCTGGGGGAAAAAAGAATCTTTTCATTTATTTTTTCCAAATGGGCACAAAATGAAATTTCCAATGCCAAGTCACTCTTACTCAAAGCTCTCACAATCTCTGTTCATGATTTATTTCAAAAGCTTAGTTTCAGCTCCTTCTACTGAGGCTTCAGGATGACTACAGTGCTCCCTTCTAACAACACATTTCTCCTTGGATAAACTAAGCCTTATTGTGTCCTTTATATAGCCTGGGAGAGTTTAAAAACATTGTTCTCACTGTGGTCAAGGTAGATAGGACCTGTTATGAAAATGCACCTCTTAAAGTGTCCAATCCAGATTTAAACTACATAACTACCAAATCTTTGCTGAGATCTAGCATAGATTGAGGAATAAATGTGTACATAAATTCTAGAAGCTGAATGCATGGCAACAGCATTTAGATGATTTCAGCTTCCAAGTACTGAGAGCTTAAGGAAATATTTATTATGTTCTTTAAATCATCTTGACATTCAGCGGTCATATATAATCTTGAATTTCCTGCATATTTCCTGTTTTCTTTGCAAAACCAAAACTGTTCAACTCCTGAAATTCACACCACCTCAGGAGGTCTCTAGTGCAACCTCCTGCACAAAGCAGAGCCACATCTGAGTTCAGATGAGGTTGCTCAGGGCTTTTCCAGCTGGGTCTTGAAAACCTCCAGGGAAAGAGGCTGCACCACCCCTCTGGGCAGCCTGTCCCCCTCCTTGACTGTCCTTATGGGGATTTCCACCTCCTGTTATGTCAAGTCAGAATGTCCCCTGTTGCGATGTACAATCCCTGTCTCTCATCCTCCTTTCATATGAAGACATTAGTGTCATCTTCTCAAAAAACTCCTCTTAGTTGTTGAAAAAATGTTTACATCCCTCCCAACTTCCTCTTCTCTGGTTTTCATGAGTCCTCATGTTCAGTAACTATCCTGCCAGATGTTTGACATCAACTACCTAATAGAAAAGATGTTTTATTAATTCCATCAGCCTCACAATGAAACATCTGCTTTTCATTAACCCTTCAGATATTACTGGATTATTTTTCCCATAAAATATTAGGGATAAGGGAAAGCAAACAAGTACATCTCTAAGATGGTTTTCATGCCTGAACTTGTGAAATATGATGTGCCAATGAAGGAGAAAGAAATATCTGTGTGTTTGTTTCATTGACATAAGCATTGTTTTGTCTTAGTAGACTGTTAAGCTATTTATAGCATGAGAATGTATTTGTTTATTTGTCACTATTCACTATGTCACTTCTGCTATTTCCTTCCACTAGATGGAGAGTCCAGGCATGAAATCCTGGTACTTTAGTAGGAGTTCTGCTATTGACAAAGGGCAACCTCACAACTGACTCCACACAATTTTCTTTTTAAAATACTGCATACCTTTGTGGCTCATCTCCTTTTACATACCAGAATGATTTTTACTTTTTTTTTTTTTTTTTTTTTTANTTTTCTATTCTATTTGAAATCCCTCCAGGAAAGGCTGCACTTCAAAACATTTAACTTGAAAGACATACTATGTAGATAGAGTTTATGTTACAGGTATTGTATGTTGACGAATTGGGGTAAATTTTCATCAGCATTTGCTTGAGCTTCCCTATTTTTTTCCAGACAGGGCATTACCAGGAATTCATTTCTGTATGTGTGAAATAGCTGCAAAAGCTAATGTGCCAACATCAGTTTAACTGGCAGGAATTCTGGGGAATGGTGCTGCTGAAAGACAAAAGAGGCACTGGTTTTGAAGCAGCACAGGTGTATGTGTGTTTGCACAATTTTAATTTGCAGTCACATTATATTAAAATATGTAACTTTGGGGAAAGAAAGCCTACATGTGTATTTTAAGTGAAATAGGACTGACCTGAATCCATGATGCTTAATATAATGGGAGATACAATATATTGTTATATCAATGAATTATCTTTCCAAATAATCAAAGTACTACTTACAAGAAAATCATCATTCCATTCTCCAAAGTCCTCTTTTAAAAGTCTTATTTCCTTAGTTAGTTTTATTCTGTTACTTTTTTTTGTTCTTGTTACTTTTTTCTTTTGAGTAAAGCTGAATGTTTATCAAGAGTAATTTGTATTTGCTAGGTGTCAGCCACATTGCAAAGGTGATACTGAATCTTTCTTCCCACTTGATGCACAGTCATTCCTCTTCTCATTAGTGCATTGCTTGCCTATCTGACTTGTTTATAGTCCATTCAAGTTATTTATAAAGATAAGAAATTGCAAAAGTCATTTGGAAGCCTGCAGACATCCATATGGTAGAGCTTCAAATGGATGTGGTCTTTTTTTCTGTCAAATAAACTCTTGCTATATATTCACTATTTCTTTTGCAATCCTTGATTTTATTTAGCCCCTCACTTATGGATGAGTCAATGTGGAGATCTTCATCAATCAGCCAGTTATTCCATCATTGCTGATGTCCTGCTCCTCAAATAAGCATCTTGAGGGGGAAAAAATAAATTTAAAAAAAAAAATCTGTAAGTGCATCAAATGACGAAAAAAAGACAATAAATGGGTTAAGTTTAATATGTGATTAAGAAAAGCCCTGTCTGTGACAGAAGTAAATTTCATATGTGAGTGATAGTTTCAGTAGATGACCTAAAAACAAATGATGCAGACTTAATACAATGAACACGCAACACAAATCATGCCAGATCAAAGCCTATAAATGCCTCTGGGCACTGTCTATGGTCTCCTTCTGCTTCCCATCAAGCCTTCCCATTATAAACTCCCCACTGTCAATGTTGCTTGTAAATCGAAGGCCAACAAAGATGGGCTAAGTTTGAGCAGGCTCCCTAAATATGAGCTGAAATACCTTGGCAAGTCAGTAGGTCCACAGACAGCTTTGCTGTCGTAGAACTAAGCAGATAACTGGCCATAGCAAAGCAATAATGAGTAACTGCTGCTCTGCTAATTAGAAGTCAAGCTGGAGTTTAACGTTTTAATGAGACAGTAAATAAGTAGAGAGACATGCAGAAAAGCCACCAATAGCTCTTATGGTGACACTCATACAGATGGTTTGGGCACTGTGGATGGCATATTTATACATATTTATGTGCATATTATCCTGATGTGAAGAATAAAATATTTTCTGCACTTCAGTTTGCCTGTGAGATATTATCCTGCCCAGAGGCAAAGAAGGAAATGAGAGAACACTGCTAGAGGAGCAGCTGAATGGTGACATCCCTGTGGAGCCTCCCAGTAAATGACTCAACACAGCAACTAGGTTATTCCTCATGAAGAAGTTACTGGACTAATACCCAGCTGTATCAGAGAGGTTCTTCAACATGCTGGTTTGGAGAATGTGGGAAGGGAACATCAAAATCCAGCTTAGCAGATCAAGACAAACCTCTGGCAGACAGAGAAGGAAAGGCAGCAGCTGCACCTGGCAGGTTTTCTCTTTCGGCCCCTGGAACTAATCTGGATGTATGGGGGCTGTGGACAGAGGTTATGAAGGAAAGCATGTTTTACTATTTTAACTAATTTATCTGGATGCCATGTTCCACCTAGCTAAGATAACTTACTAGCAAACAGTTTGGGATATCTTTAATTCTTCATTGCAAGTGATCAGGCACCTATTGGGTGAACAGAAGGGTGTGATTTTAGGACAAAGGCTCCTACAGGTGACTGGGGCACCACAGTGAGACACCTTCATTATCCCACCAGCACACCACTTGCCAAGCAGATGGCAACTCTGCATTTAAAGAACAAGTTCTGGTCTAAAGATTAAGTGATACACAAAAATGCGGATGAGTGTGACCTGACAAGAGTTGAGGATGCTCATGGAGGTCATATTGCTTCTGAAGTGCTAAGAAAACTGTGCCACATGATAGCCACATCTCAAAAAAAAAATACTTCTATGTCCCACTTCACTAAACTTCTGCACTTCCAGTTGATATGCAAGAAGTCAGAGCATTGGCCCACAGACTGATACGTTTCTTCCTGAGGACATAGAATAACCAGGGGCACTCAGGGACCTTCAATCCAGGCAGAAATAGTTTTTGACCTTTCTCCTTCTCAAACTTAAACACCACTCAGTAGAAATTGTAGTATATTGTTAAATATTCAGGGACAGTGTTTTTACAGCAGGGGTTAGAACCAGGAATCATGCAGTGCTGCTGTCTTTCAGAAGGAATTCTGGAAAACACAAAAATGTGTATAGGTAAGAGAAACTTAAGGGAAGATCAGCAAAGGGCACCTCATCCATAGGTACAATATAACTTACAGCAGAAAACATCTCTCTTTTCTACAGGGTACCACAACCTTCATGTAGCACTTATGTTCCTAAAGAGCCTTCTCCTTCCTCATTTCCTCCCATCTGGTCACAGTCCAACACAGGACACTGCTCACCAGACTCCTTCATTTCCGTGCTGTGTCAGAGCTCCTCCACCCCTCCACGTCTCTCTATCCAAAGCAAACATTTACAAACTTCTTAATAATACCTGGAGGAGAATGAAGGGAATTTCCAATTAGAAGTTAAGTTATAGTCCTGGCTTCTTTACCAACCACTTTAATTAATAATAAGGAAAAATATAAAAGATGGAATTTCTGAAGGCAACATTGAAAGGAGTTTATATGTCTTTCCTAGCCAGTTATCATAGTAATATATTCTAGAGTCATAGAATCATAGCATGGTTTGGGTTGGAAGGGACCTTAAATACCATTTAGTTCCAACCCCCCTGCCATGGGCAGGGACACCTCCCACTAGACCACCTTTCTCAAAGCCCCATCCAACCTGGACTTGAACACTTTCAGGGATGGGACATCCACAATTTCCCTGGGCAACCTGTTCTGGTGTCTCACCACCCTCACAGTACAGAATTTCTTCCTGATATCCAATCTAAATCTACCCTCTTCCAGTTTAAAAGCATTACCCCTTGTCCTATCGCTACGCTCCCTGATAAAAAGTCCCTCCCCATCTTTCCTATAGGCCCCCTTTAGGTACTGGAAGGCTGCTACATGGTCTCCCCAGAGCCTTCTCTTCTCCAGGCTGAACAATCCCTGAGAGTTCTCAGCCTGTCCTCATAGGAGAGGTGCTCCAGCCCTCTGGTCATCTTCATGGCCCCTCTCTGGACCCGCTCCAAAAGGTTCATGTCCTTCTTATGTTGGGGCCCCAGAGCTGGATGCAGTACTCCAGGTGGGATCTCACAAGAGCCTACTGGCCACACTTCTTTTGATGCAGCCCAGGATGTACTTGGCTTTCTGGGCTGCAAGTACACATTGCTGGGTCATATTCACTGCCCAGACAACTGGGCAGAATAAGAAAATCACACAGAAGGTCAGGCAAAATCTTATTTTTAAAAAAAAAGAAATCATATTAAATTGTCATGTTAATGTTCTGTCTTTCAACAGTTTCTTCAGACTGGTAAACGTGAGCCAGGGTTTTTCTAAGTGTGACATATTTCTACAAAAGCATTTTGCCATAATGTGCTGTGCCACCTTTGTCTACGGGTATATGTGTGTCAGAGTTCTTTGAAATGAAGGTTCAGGTTCACAGACCATAGGCTTTGGAACTCTTTTATCATTTGTAGGAAACTAGTCATGCAAACTCCTGCCTGATAAAAGAGATGCAGGTTTAGGTAAGTCCTCATAGGGGTCTCTACTTTTCACAGGACGAACTGGTACAGTCTGTTTTTAGAAGGATGGGCACTGATAAATAGTTAATGTTGAGAAAGGTTTCCTGAAGTGCAGGTGTGTGTACAAAATAAATACTAAACCAGTAGATGGGCACTGTAAATTGCTTCTTGCTGTAGCTTTTCCATCACCCCTTCACAGGTGGTCTTCAGTATTTGGAGCTTATTTACATCTATTTGAAATTCTTGTTTCGAAAAGAAACTAGACTTGAGGAAAGCGGATTGCCTGAATGCTGCTTTTGTGCAGCCACCCCCAGCCAGCAAACTTGCAGGCTTATATTTCCAGTTTTGGAGTACCATTCACAGCAACTGGATAAAAAATCAGTTTTCAGTTTGTCATTCATTGTTTGATTCAATTAATGGAATTTATTCTCATTTTACAGCACATTTTCTTTTGGTTTTCAAAACATACGTTTGCTAGTCATTAGACAATAACAATTGTTTAATAACGTAATTCGTTAGGCTTGATTTGCAAGATGTGTGACTTGAAACCATATGATTTCCAGGATTCCAGTAATTATTTTTAATTCAGGCTATAAAAATTCCATGCCATATTAACCAGCAAGGCTGGGAAAGAAGCCAAAGATGCAGTCTAACTTTTTATGATTAAAAAAATCTTATTTTCCAAACTCTGTTCAACTCCTGTTTTAGTAGACAATTTTCTATGCAGATATTTCAGTGTTAAACCTGTGACAGTTAGTCAACACAGGATTAAAATGAAACAGAATCTAGCAAGTAATGTCTAGACCAGATCTTTCATGGACCAGGTGCTCTGTGGACACAGTACGAGAAGGTTTAAAAGGCTCCAACTCCAATGCAGTAACACAAGGGACTCAGCAAAGCAGTGCATTGTAACCAGTGGATTAGCGAAGGCTACTTTGAAAGAGTTGGCTGAATTCAAAAGTTATCAACAAAACCAAGATTTGTTGCATTTCATGTACTGCCTTGAAGAGTGTTTTAGAATACCTTTCTCAGCTAAAGAGTGCTCCCTTAGATTTATTGTACACACCTACTTCATCAATGCTTATTGCTCTTAAACTTCTTATTGCACTTCAGCTTTGGTTTCCCCAGTGGTCAGCCGACGGTATTCATTTTAAACAACCCAAAGAAAGCAACTGCTCTGGATCTGGAGCAGAACTGCTCAACTTACTCTGTGAGGTTTTCAGTACTCAAAGAATTTAAAGGGAGACTCCAATTCCTAGCATAGGAAGAAAGCATTGTATTTGATACATACTCATTAATCAAATTAATTTTTGAGGAAAACAATGTGTATTTTCAATAAGCACTATGTATACAGAGACGTAACCTAACCAAAGGCCTGGTAAATTCAGCTGATTCATGCGGAGCACAGGCAAATTGAGAGTTGAGCAGAATTCTGGCTGTGAATGCATGATTTCCATCCATGCCCATACTACCCAGCTTACTCACAAGCACCACGCATGTACTCCCAGGTGGTTTGCCCACAGAGAACAGGGGCATAATGGCTGTCAAGACATCTCTGCGGCTTTTCTTGATTGGCAACGAGGAACTAGTGCTTGGACAGATCTTCCATTTTGTTGGCTGTGATGAAGTCTCCCTTACTTAAAAATTTTGCTTGGCCCATAAATCTTAGATCATGTTGCTACACACTGTCTGCTTTCTATTTTTTGGAATATATGTTTGAAATATCGGCCTGTAGTTAATTTTCATGTTGGGCTAGACAGAAAAAGAGACTGTAAATGGGACGTGCTGCAACCTTGTCACCAACCTCCTGGTGTGAGGGTGCAGGGACTCCTGTTGGCAAGACATCTGTGTTGGGTTTTTTATCACATTGCAAACTGAGTGACCTCGGCATAAACATCACTTGCCTCAATCTCCTGATTGAGTGTCCTGAGGTCAGGGTCACCCAGTGTCAACATCGGCTATTCTTTCAACCTTTCTACTGCTTTTCTTCTGGTCCTTGCACACACTTTCCTAATCCCATTCATACTTCATTCATGTTAATCTTAATATTTGTCTTAGAAATCTCTGCAGCTGAAGAAAGTTGACAAATATGACTTATAAAATAGGGAGGCTTTCCATGGACTTAAGTCCTTCGAAATCCCAGCCAACATCTAAAATTAGGAGTTTGTTTATAGTTAGAAGAGCATTTCTTATCCCACCTGTCTTGCAATAAATCTACCTTTTTTATTTTATTTATTTTATATCTTACTGGAACCTGCTTTTCAGTTCAAATTGAATTTAACAAATAGCTTGTTTATTTAAGTTTGTTTTTCCATGTTACTATTTCGTTTTTTTAACTCATTCTAAGACCTTATCTTTTATAGTCTAAAACACTGATTTATAACTCAATTTTCATCAGCAAAGATATTATAAGTTTCCAACTCCGTTTTCTTTTCTCTTATTTATTAACAGCTTAGGGCCAACACCATCAAAATGCATGTAATCTGTTGTCAGGTGCTTTGGCTTTGATGGTGATGACAGGGCACACTGTATGTCTTGGGGAATTTGCATGTTAAAGCACAGTGCTGATACAAGTCATGCTGATGATCAAAAAACTCCCCCTTAGTGTCAGCAAACTTTTCTGAATCACATAAGACGGCAATCTAAGACACATTAAATACACTAAAACCTTCCTTCTCTCTATAACATAAATTTGAAAAATCTCTGTTAGGTAGACTTTGAGCGTGTCATTTTTCATTGTATGATTCTGCCTTGCTTCCCTCAAATCCAGGCAGCCTAACTGTCTTTAACTTACCCTTTTTGATTTTTGCAAACATGGCAAAAAAACTTCATGGCTGTTAAAAAAAATTAAATTTCTCTCTATTTTTTTCCAGTTTTAGATAGTACCTGCATATCACTTTCTTACTGTATTTGCTATCAGAATTGAATAAGTGTTTGAATTTACGCATAAAACTTTTCAAAATGCATTTTGTGATAAAGTGTTTTGTTATTAAGCATTGTAAAATTATAACTGCACATCAGTTTCATTATGTAACTTATTTTAAATGGGGCAGAATATTTTAATAGTCCAAGAAAAGACATATTTTATAACTTACAACTGGAGATATATCTGTAATTTTTTTCCATAAAATATGCATGAATGATTTTCAGCTCCATTTAACTAATGTGTTTTGGAAAGTCTTTGCAATAGTAAATGCAACAAATCTCTGGCAAGATGGGAATTAATGTGTAAGAGTGGTTAGGAGTAACTTTTCTTTTCATTTTGCAGTTCAAATTTTGGACCAGGTATTTCTTTATGTAGATAGCCTCGGTATTATTCTGGAACATGACAGAGTGATCACTAGGTATAAAATTGCATCCTATGCCAGAAAATAAAAATGTCCAAACATCATAAACTACTCACAATGTGTTTTCTAAAGGAAAAAGAAGTGTACCTGTCCTTGAATTGACTGGGAGAGCCTCTGGGAGCCGACTATCAGCTGCTGTACAGATGGATGGAACAGTGTTGCTGTCCTGAACCCAGATCTAGTAAATACAGGATGAAAGACAGCAGAAGTCACTGTGAAGAAGCAGGGCTTAGTTGTGTGCCCAATGCAGGTGGGAGTAATCTATGGTCTGTTAAAGTCTTAGAATCCACGAGGCATCTGGGTCTGCAAGAGCGCATTGCCCTCTGCCCATCTCTCGCACATGTGCTATGCAAAGTAGATCACACCTTTCCTTTGGTGTTATCCAGACACAGATCAGCAGTGCCCAGGACTGGAGGCTTGTCCCCATGCTTTCTGAAGTCAGTGGGAATAAGCCTGGTTCCTAAAACTGAAGAAAGAACAACAAATGTAATTTTGCAAGTATTTGATGAGACCCACCAAAAGCACCTTAAAGATGCTGTTAGTAATTTTCTGCTCAAAACAGGGAAAGTTATCGCATCAGAAGCAGATTGCTAAGGTTTCAAAACTGCAAACAAAATTCCTGAGCCCAGAGTCATCCCACTTAACTCAGGCATATGACTCAATGGAACCAGCTCAGGAAATGAGTGTCTCAAATGCTCCCTTATGATCAGTATCTAAAGTTAATCACCTCCACAGAGCAATTTAGCACACCTAAAATCTTAATGTGCCAGTGCCAGGCATCCTGGAAGAGAAGTGATTTTTACAATAGATCATAGAAAAAAATTGTGCCCAGTTCCAGACAGGGGGAACAGAACTCCTGTTCTGCTCCACCCCTAATGAATTTGTAAACCACTCATTGAGAAATATATCACCTATTTCTAGGCCTGTGATTTTTGCACTTGTGACTACTTGGAATTTTATTTTCAAGAGGCAGAATAAAACATATTTTTCTTCGGATACAGTAGGTTTTGTTATTAGGACATAATTAGGACATAATTCTGGGACTTGATGGAGCAGCTAATCCTGGAAACCATTTCCAGGCACATTAAGGAAAAGAAAATGACGAGTAGTCAGCATGGTTTCACCAAAGGGAAGTTATACTTGACCAACTTGATAAACTTCTAAGATGAAATGACTGGTCTGGTAGATGAGGGGAGAGCAGAGGATATTATCTACCTGAATATCAGTAAGGCCTTTGACACTGTCTCGCATAAGATCCTTGAGGAGAAGCTATTGATGCACTTGCTGCATGAGCAGACAGTGAGGTGGATTGAAAAATGGCTGAATGGCCAGGCCCAGAGGGTGGTGATCAGTAGCATAAAGTCTATTTGGAGGCCGGTCACTAGCAGTGTACCCCAAGGATCAATACTGGGTACACTCCTGTTTAATTTGATGGGGCGCAGTGTAACCTCCACAAGTTTGCAGACAGCACTAAACTGGGAGGAGTGGCTGATACGCCAGAGGATCATGCTGATATCCAGAGGGTCTTCAACAGGCTGGAGAAATGGGCTGACGGGAACCCCATGAAGTTCAACCGGGAGAAATGCAAAGTCCTGCACCTGGGGAAAAACAACCCCTGCACCAGTATATGCTGAGACCCACCCAGCTGGAAAGCTGGAAAGCAGCCTGACCAGAAAAAGCCCTGGGGTCTCTGATGGACACCACACTGAACATGAACCAGAAATGTGCCCTTGCCACAAAGAAGGCTAGCGGTATCCTCAGATGCATTGGACAAAGTATGGCCAGCATGTCAAGGGAGGCGATCCTTCACCTTTATTCAGCACTGGTGAGGCCACACCTGGAGTGCGGTGTCCAGTTTTGGGCTCCTCAGTACAAGAGAGACATGGACATACTGGAGAGAGTTCAATGAAGGACCACAAGGATGATTAAGGGAGTGGAGCACCTCACATATGGAGAAAGGCTCAGAGAGCTGGAATTGTTTAGTCTGGAGAAAGCAAGGCTAAAGAGGATCTTACTAATGTTTATAAATATCTGAATGAAGGATTCAAAGAAGACAGATCCACGTTCTTTTCAGTGGTGTCTAGTGACAGGATCAGAGGCAATGGGCACAAACAGAAACACAGGAGGTTCCCTCTGAACATCAGGAAACACTTTTTTGCTGTGAGGGTGACTGAGCACTGGCACAGGTTGCCCAGAGAGATTGCAGAGTCTCTGTCCTTGGAGATATTCAAAAACCATGTGGACATGGTCCTGGGCAACTGGCAGTAGGTGGCCCTGCCTGAGCAGGTGGGTTGGACCAGATGATTTCCAGAGGTCCCTTCCAACCTCAGCCACTCTGATTCTGTGATTCTGTGAGCTTTGGGTGTAGGCTGTTAGTCTTGGGTGAATAATCTAACCTTATGAGTTACTATGCAAAAATGACCCAATGACACTGTTACTGCCAATACCAAACTTCGGAAATGTTGCTCCTCTGGCAACAGGTGCAGCGTCCACTGAGAGAGTAACAGCAGTGCTTTAAGAAGGGAGAAGGCACCCACCTTTGCAGAACAGGTCCTGCTTGCCATTCACAAGCTAACTAATTGCAAGCAGGGTTATTAGTTTTAGGAGATACATCCTAAAGAATAAGCAGTTCTTACCCGCAAGTATTCGTACAGAGGACTTAGACCACATCTGCAATTAGCTAACTTGGCAAGTAATGAAATCCCAAAGGGTGCCATCCTGTAGCTCAGTTCTATGACCAAATATCGCTCAATTTTCTCAAGAGAAAGCCTGCAAGTTTAAATAAAAGTCTTATGTAAGAATTGCAAAGTTCAGTCCTCTGTGATTCAGTCAGCAATATTTTTGCCATCAAATGCTGTGTAACTGCCTCGCAAAATTTGTACATCTGCAAATATTGTCAATATATTATTTTTTTTCAGTGTTTGAAATGCGGCTTTGATATATTGTTTCCAGATGTTATAACAAAAAATGAAAAAACAGTATGAGAAATATAACATTATATTTTACTTGATTGGTAGTGTTGAAGTGAAAACATAGTTATACAGTCATCTTACTTCATTTTTAAAACCTGAACATTACTATTCATGAAAAGGTGGGATTGAAAATACAGCAAACAGAAATCCAGATAGTAGAAGAAATATAACACATGCAATGGCAATGCACTATTTATTATGTGCTAAATTGCCCTATTAACATGACTTTTTCTGACCTTGAAATATCACACTGAAGGGAAAAAGGGTAGTTCTGCCTCAATGCTTGTTGATTTTTGCATTTTATGTGGAAAATGACAAAATATCTGGGATATCTGGCCATTATAAGTGTATCTGTTGCTACTCCTTGTCAAGAACATACATTCAGCATAATCTTCAGATAAATAATGTCTGAAAGAAAGGTCAGCTAAGCAATATTTGAGCAAGCATAGACTAGAGATTGATCTAACATTCAATTTCCTAGGATGAGAAAAATATCTGAGGATTAAAGGATTATAAATTAGGTGTGCAATTATGTGTCACCTCTGCACGTAACAGGTTTTAAGATCCAAACACAAAAGGCACCACTACCTGGAATATAGACCTTACTTTTGCTTTCTTGTACCAGTGGCAGGTCAGGCTAGTACATATCACAAAGCCTGTTTGTTCCCCAGAAAAAAAAAAAAACAAACAAAAAACCTTTTTTTTTTTAATGCCTTTGCTATAATTGACTGTTAAGCTCCATCCCATCTAATTTCTAATCAGTACAGTATAACCCACCTTAACATTTCTAATTTGGCTATTTATTCCAGTGTGAATAAACTAGGTGACTAAGAATTAGGTCAACAATGTTAAGAATTTTGGTGCTCTGATCACAAAGAGATGAATGTAACAAAATTATGGAAATATTTTGCAACTAACAATTCATTTTATCACCATGGATGATGGGTGTTGGTGGTTGATAATGTCTTTTTTTCTCTCCATGCAGTAGGAAGTCAAACCCAGCAGAGTCTTGAGGAGCATTTGGCTGATTTCCATATATTACTCCTCTCCGAAGGCAAAATTAATATCAAAAAGTTAGATATAGTGTATGACAATAACTGGGATGGAGCCAAGGCAAATGTTCCAGGCATATTGCCTGGATATATTCAGATTTCAAGGAGGTGTCATCAACTTCACTGAGCATTTAGTCAGATGCTTATATTAACAATTTACTCAGACCGGAGTCCTGTGTAGCAGACACAGAAATAGTACCCTTTTTTTCCTATTAAAACGATCAACAAAAAATTCTGTTTCATATCAAAATTACAAAATTCAAAAACACTTGCTCATAATCTTGCAGCATTAGTATTACAAGTTAAAGCTCCAGTTCAACTCTCCATTCAATATTATAAGGACCTTATGTGGATATGTATATTTATCTATCTGTGTGTGGGAGGGAGAGAGGGTGTGTGAGCACGCACATACATGCCTGCGTATAAAATAAAAGGTACATATAGTAAAGGATAATTTAAAAAAAGAGGATATTGCGCTATTGATTTGAAACTGTGAAATAAAGTCTTGCATATAAATATCTCTTTGATACCTCAGGAGTGCCAATATTTTATTGTGGACCAAAAAGACATACAAGGCAATGTCAGTACCAAGATATTTTATTTAAAAGTGTATTACATTCCCTCTCTCCCCCAAGAGAATTATCTAATTTTTTTTTTCACTAAGGAAAATATTTGAACATAGTTGTAGGAATGTAGTTTGCAGATGATATTTTAGAAGAGTTTTTCACAGTGAGAGTGAAAGGTATTAAAGACATTAATTATCCTCAGATTAAGACATGGATTTACAGAGGATATAAAAATCAATTTGTTGAGAAAATGTGAAGTAAGTGTGACTGTTGGATATGTGTCTTAAATTACTTTTTTTGGCTATCTTATGTATTACTCTAACGTATGAGAACTGTGATTATTTTCTAATATGAAATTGGTATATTGTTATTCCTAAAGCGAATTATTGATCTTCACTAAAGTCCTTGAGAATTTTTATTTCTAACTTGAATAAGGTCATCTCTTCACCTTTGGCTTTTCTAAGATACATCTGACCTACAGAGTTATTACAAGTAGTACCCTTTTCAATTAGCATATGTGTTAATATGTCAATAATGAATTAAATGTAAGAGTAGCATTGTTGTCTTTCCCTTAACTCCTCTATGACATTCAGAAAATTTTAATTCATCATTCTACCCTTAATGAACCACACGACTAACTTTCTGCTGTCTTACCATGCTCTACTGACACCCCTGAGTTTTGTATACTATTTCTTGGACCTGAAAGGTGAACAGATGAAAATACACTCTTGACATATCATCACAACAATACATATAGAGTTGAGATTCACTAGTTACCCAACGTTTGCATGAAGTAGGAATATTAGCATATTCCTAACAGTAACAGTAAAAGTTTTTGAAAATGGTGAGGGTGTGTTTATCATTTCGCTTTTATCCCTAAAGATACTTCAGCTTGAAGCACTTTGTAACCATGCTGTTGTTCAAATCTCACACTCAGTGACGCTGTCTTTACAAAGGTTCCACATCTCATACAAATGACTGAGCCTGAGCCCCAAAACGCTTGCCTTATGACCTAGAAGGACCAGCTTGCTCTTTGAGTATGTTGCAAATTGAAACATACATACATGAGTGTATTTATAAACACATATGTGCACATGTGTTCATTTGTCTATAAACAAATTCCTCTTGTAACATAAATAAATCATTTCCTTTCTCCAAGTCCACTTACCTAATATCACACAATAACTGAGCAGTGCTGTTAAATGAATTTTTCACGCCAAGAGTGGGTTTTAAAATATCTTGGGATGTATTTTCCTTATAACCAGTTTTTATAAACTAGAATTGACAGATTCTTTAACTGAATATTAGGAATGTTTTGCCACATGACATCAATTATACAAAACCTGTCTTATTTCTTCAAAAATTTTCAAATTAAAGTAATACGTCCACAGCCACTCTCCGAGAAATCACAGACAAAAGTAAAAGTAATGTCTCTTTCTTTCACTAATTAAACTTCAGGTTTAGGAAAGAAGACCCACTTTTAAAGGTATGACTTTGTTTTCACTAATAGTGAACACTTCACAGCACATTTCATCTACAGTTTGAAAGATGATTAAGCATCATTGTGCTCTCCCTTTGCTGCGGAAACAGAAGCGCAGAGAGGATGCCATCACCTTCCCCTCATCTGCAGAGCCCAGCCATGGTAGCGGCGCAGCTGGAGCCCACATCCTCACCCTCTTGGTTACTAAAGCATTCTGCCTTCCAAGAATCAATTTTTTGAGGGTGAAATATATACTGTGCCTATCAGTATATGAGAAGATTGTTTTTATTGATCTTTCTTGTGACACAATTTTGCTTTAAGAAAAATAAAAGAGGAAACAATTACAGTCAGTGAGTGCCCAGTGGATCGTCTTTGAGAGGCACTATAAGGTAAGGAAGATCTCAGAAACACTTCCTAACTTACCTAATAAATTCAGTGAAGTAACACTTATCATCCACTTTTATTAAGAGTACAAAAACAGATTTAAATTTTGTGTCAGAAATGGGCTAATTACATGCTAAACACAACACAAGCTGTGCTGTTATGTGTGTTGAGCTAAGAGTTTTGGGATCAAGTAACATGGTTCATATCTAAATTATTCCTCCTTCAACCTAGTGTGCCATAAACCCCTGTACATGGCAGATAATACTTCATTATTAACAATCATCTTCATTTGTGCTTTTTATCTCAATAGTAAGTTACTGGCAAATCTTTCAGATAGCCTTAAAAAGATACTCTTAAAAGAAGAGATTTAATATGCACGAACAAAAACAAATTGCAAGTGTTTGGCCTTGAGAGTACTTCTTTTATCCATAACTTTCTTGATGCCAAGAAGAAAGAGAACTCCAAGAAGGAGTACTTAACTCATTGGTGACAAGAAATTTACTCATCCAGTTAGTAAATGAACAAAGTCCTAGTCACTTTGCATATCCACATGACACTAAGTGTTCATTTAATTAAGACATCATATGCATAAACAGTGAAGCTGAAAGGTCTGTAAAGCAAGAAAATAACGAATGCAGAGCACACAGTGGCTGAAGCCTGGTTTCCAAAGTATTTGTCATGTCCTTTACAATACACAACAACAGATCTACATCTCCATGAAATTTTTACTCTCTTCCTCTTTCATCACAATACTCTCAGCTGCTTCATCTTCTACCATCAGCACCACTACAGCACCCTCAGGCCTTNTGAATGCAAAGCACACAGATCTACATCTCCGTGAAATTTTTACTCTCTTCCTCCTTCATCACAATACTCTCAGCTTCTTCATCTTCTACCATCAGCACCACTACAGCACCCTCAGGCCTTCAGTGTAATACCTCCACTTTTTACCTCATTCATCTAAATTTATTCACAGCCACTTCTAATGTTTTCAGTTCTCTCCCTCTCCTCCACTTTTTGAGAACATGGGAAATGGATAGGATGGATGGAAGGTCACACTAACAGCAAGGACCCATGGGCCATATTTCCTCAGTGAATCAGGCTGGATGGGCTTGCCCACTCGATATTTTAGAGGCATCCACTACCACAGACCAGAGGTTGCTAGCTGTACCTGAGGGTCCAGTCACAGATCCAGTTCCTCTAGCAGCCTCCTTAACATGCCCAAGCTCTTGGTTCAGCCACAGCAGATGATGCACCTCCTGAAAACTCAGGGTTCAGGGTTCAAGGTTCAGCGTGTGCATCTTGGAGACCTGATGGTACAGCCCTCCTCTTGACCGTATAAACTTGTAAGTATCCTTCAAATAAGCGTATGGCAATTAAATCTGATGTTACCTGCAATATCCCACTATTCAACACATCAGCCAGGGAAAAGACTGAAGTAGAAGAGGACTAAGTTGCACCATATCATTAAGGAATGAATTTATCTACTTCCTCTCTGATGTGTTACACAAGTAAAAGTATGGATGTGCAGGGACACCCCGAGTACTCTGTGGGTGCTCTGCGCAGCTATTCAGCACATGCCTAGCAAATCTAGTTAAGGCCAGTTTTAGCAGATCCACAATGCGGGAGCAGACGGGCTGTGCAACACCTACACAGTGCTCAGCACATCCACAATGCAAGTGCGTGCCCAAGGGCAGTTGATTGGACTAACTGAGCATGCGAAATATAGATGACCTGAACATTGACAGCTGTCATTTGTCCTGCTACTGTTTTGAGTGGACTGCTGGGCACCCAGAAATCCCAGAGAAAACGGCTAAAGCTGGTAGGAGAGCAGGAGGTGAGACATAAAAGCAATCAGCTACTGCCAAATGCAGTAACATTAGCAGGTGCATATTCCCTCATCGGCTTCCGAGGCAACCTGGACAGGACCAATGTAAAGTTACAGGCAGGACACACTATGAAGCTGCAGTGCAGTAATTACTGTACGATACAAAACCCTGTATTCAGTCATTTTCTCAATCTACTGGGGTATTCACTATAGAGTAAAAAAGTAGTTAAAAGCTAAAGTAGGTACTAGAAACATTGCCATCAATTCCATTCTCTGGCAAAATTACTACATGGCATCTAGCTAAAGCTCCGCACAGCTGTCTAAGAGAAGAATTTGGCCTGCTATGTCTTTCACAAGTATTTGTCTTATGCTCTCCATGCTTATTGTTTCACCTTTTCAGAATGATTTTACCATTTTGTTTAGTGTTCACCCCTTAGACAGCTCTTAGTAACAACCACCTGGCACACTATGGCCATAAACTCTTTCTCAGCATTTGTTTTGTTAGGTTAACCATTAAGATCATTATCATGCTTCCTATTTTCTTTATCAGAAGGAGAACTGGGATGGTACACCCCAGAACACACTAGCATACATGACAGGCATTTATATACGTATTAATATATTCTCCAAATAAATGACAAGTTGAAATGTAACAGAGCACACAAAAAATATGGTGACATACTAAAAGATACAGTATCTGTATTTCAAAGTATGCAAATTGCATGTTTGTCTCAATAGGTTACAAACAGATGGAGTGTTGTGTTCAGCACATTTCTTCAGAGTTTCTAAATCTGCCTGATGGGAATTCCATTACCTGCACCAGCTGTACAGGTGACCTCTTTGACTTCCACTTGCCAGGATCTGAATATATAAGGCAGTGCTGGCATGTTTTTAAAATAAAGTATATGCAAATATGGACATATTTGACATGTTGCTGTAGCGCCTATTTAAAATGTATGCTATCTCGTTTAACCCTTGCACCCATAATTATAGTGTTTCAAACTGTCTATGCAATAAAATGTTTTTATGTCTTTCTCTTGGTTAATCTACTTTACTTTTTTTTCCTTAATCAGAAGTAATTAAGATTTCTTTCCAGCCGTAATTATCAGTCTTTTTGTTTCATTTCACTACTGTACTCCTGAGGTTGAACTTTCCAGGCACCGAATGTCTATTTCCCACCCTAGGTGCAAACACTCAGAAAGATTTTGAAAGTCTTCCACATTAGGAGCTTTATTATACAATAAATAGGATACATTTCTTGTTTTCATATAAACATGGCACATAAAACATTCCTTCTTCTATTTCTGTCTCATTAATTTCAAAATACCAAAGTGAACGCATCCATTACACAGCATTTGAAAGATACACTAAGGCCCGTACTGAAAAATGGCCAGTAGTTGTCTGGGTCTGTAGTAATTTTCTGGCTGAGAGAGACCACACGCTTGAGACTCTATTACACAAAAAACAAAATTCTCCCCTGCTAAGGCTATGAATAACCTGTGTAAGACAATAGTCCCAATTTTAAGAAAAGATATACCTAAATGCAGGTGATTTCCTTGGGTTTCTGGTGCCCATGTGAGTATGGTTTTGAATGAGGATGTATACCCCCAGTGAGGTTATGGTTGATCAATACGGTACGGGTTGATGAAAATGTAGTGTGATGAAGCAAATGGACCAGCCCATGGGAAAAGGCTCTGTCCCTCTACTTGAAGCTGGTCTGTGGAAGGACTTCTCAAAGTTTAGTAAGCTACAGGAATAAAGGGACAAAACTTCTTTAGTTCCTTTAATTCTGCCTATGATCTTTTTTTCATTTCTAGTAATTGCTATGCTCAAAATTTTGTCTACAAGCAAAGGGAAAACACATATGTAAAGGCAAGAATTTGCTTAAAACCGTAACAGTGTAATCCAAGAAACATTATTGGGTTTAGATCTAATTATGGCAGAAACAGAAAGACTTCTTTTCTATTGGGAAAAGTCTCTGCAGCAGTAATAGTAGTAGTAATAAAAATAATAATGTTAACATTTTTATACGCTTAGTTTCTACCCCTTTTCCTAGTGTTATAGACACCCTCCCCCTGCTCCTGCAGGTCCTGAGGTTAGTGTTTTCAGCCTGGTGGCAGTGATGGGTGTTATGATGAGCGTCAGTATCTGGAGTCCTTCACCAGGAGGAATACGATGTTCACACTGGTGGTGTCTTCTTCCTCGCTCTACAATATAACTGGGAACATTTTTATATGTTTGCTGACACATTTTTATGTTTTGTTCTTTCTCGACCGATCTGAAGCTCCACCTTACAGCCGAATTTACTATATATGGCGCCTTTTACCTGTGTCAGATACTATTTATTTGTTCTCTTTGTTATCCCTAAAAGCAGTTTTGTCCAGCTCCAGGCCTTCCTTTCTTTAGCTGACCACTGCTGAGTTGTTTATAGCTGTGGGGTCTCCAGTGCCAGCCTGTGCCCGTCTCTTATCATCCCCTGTCTGCCCTCCTCTGTGCTGCAGCCTGTGTCGCCACTGCTCGATGCTGCTGCTGTCCCACCAGGCCGATATTTCAATATACTACATCTTTATGGCAGTCATAAACACCTCATTCTATGTAGAACAACTGCTTATTATTNTGCAGCCTGTGTCTCCACTGCTCGATGCTGCTGCTGTCCCACCAGGCAGGTATTTCAATATACTACATCTTTATGACAGTCATAAACACCTCATTCTATGTAGAACAACTGCTTATTATTGTTATCTCAATAGAACTATGATCATACTCTAGAAAGATAAAGGAAAGTAGAACAAATTAGTGGCAACCACCCAGTCGTTAGGAAAATTGCCGTAAAAGCGAACCCAAGTAAAACAAAAACAGTTTAGAGAGGGCAAGCCTGGCACTGCTCTGTCCCGGGCCTTGCAAACTCAGTTCAAAGCCTGTTGCCAGATACTAGCAATGTCAATTCTGTACTGCAGTTCTACAAGGTCACAGAGTTAAGTGCATGCTTTGTGACTATAACCATACCTCATGAAAAGCCACCAGATCTTATTTTCATTTTGCATCATGGCGATTTTCTCAGGTCACTCTGCGTTGCATCAGATTCCCCTGCTGAATTATTGTCTGACAAACTTTCACACTCTGGATTTTAACAGAGCTCTTCTGATCAGTGTGCAAAACGCATCCTGACCTAACACACCCCGTTGCTGCCTGGAGTCCTCTTCTATCTCCAGTATGCAGTCTGTGAGAGACGTGCCTCCTTGCTGCCGCGTCAACTGGGACTAGAAATTTGCACAGTAAAGTGAAGACAGATACTCCAGGAAACCTTAGGAAAGAATTAAAAAGGAACTGATGTGGGGCAGAAGTAGGACAGAAAAAGGGATTAAGCAGGTTTTAGGAATGGGATAGTGGGAAGAACAGGAGGTGGCAAAGAGTCAGAGCTCTCAGGTGAGGAAGAGACATGATCAGCATGAAAGCAGCTCAGTGTCTGTTACATACAAGGGAGAGAACTCATAAATGTAGAATTAGCAACATGTTCGCCTTCAGCTCCACAAACCATACCACTGTGAGAAGTGTAGGGTTAATTTACATACCAGATGCCTAACAATCGTCATGAAATGGCCAGTTGAAATATCAGATTTATTGTCTACACTAACTGCAACAAACTCTACAGATCTACCCAAGACCTGAAACATAAGAGATTTCCTCTGGCTAGCACTAACCCTCTCTTTATATTTCTCAGCACTGGTGAATTTAAAAAATGTATTTACTTTCAATCATAAAACTGTCAGCCAGTAATAATTCTAATCTAAATTTACAAGGATCAAGTAACTACTTATGGAAAGTGTTCTATACGTATTGCGGAAACCGTTCGTAGTTTACAATGGTCAAACAAATGTAACAGGAGGCTATGCTTGCAGACGATAAAAATAACGTAAAACTTAAGATTGCTACTATGAATTTAAACTATTGATATCAAATCAATCCTTAGCCTAGTGTCATCTAGGAAAGTGATTGTAACATTTTTATTATAAGATCTAGATATAGCAAAAGTTTTGCACAGTTTGATGTCTGAAAGTGAAAACCATAATTCTTTAATTTACTTTGAAAAATATTTTTATTTTCCATCAAAAACCAGCTGAAATGTGCAAGGATTTATCTGCCTTTAAAAGCAGCTTTGAGCAACAGCAGTAATCCCTTCTTAGATGAAGAACACTGAAGCTACCTGTAAACCACATTTCATTTTCAACACATGACAAGGGAACTCAGTATAATGGAACCCAGGTGTTAGACTAATTTCTAATTTAAGCATAAATGAAGAAAAGAGAAATATTAATCCTCAATGTAAGTTGTTGTGGTATTACAGAATCTATCATAATGAAGAAATGACCCCACTTTGCACAAAGGTTAACTGTACAAATGGTACTGCATCGACAAAAATGTTAATGAGTTTGTGTGGCAGCAGGTAAGCAAGAGCCGGCAGAAGGAAGCTATTGTGATAGGCAGATAATTACAATGGAAGTCATGTCTTTGGTAATGACTAGGATTCACATCACATATCATTTCAGTCACAGTACAATTTCGCTAGCTCTGTTTATGGTAATCTATGGGATTATTTGACAGCAAGGTGACACTTTGACTTTGGAACAAATTTCTTTCGTAGACAGCACAATTACTGATATTGTGACATTCAATTAGATACATCACTGCTGTATATTTTTGTTTTTAGAAAATATACAAACATAAGGTATATTTTTTATTAGTACATGAAATTTTTTGGTTCTTAATTTGGGTTTCATCAGGCTAAATGCTTTGATCTTACTAAGGTGTAGGAGTCAAGAGAAATTTAAGAGCTGTGAGTTTTTAACAATTCAACTGCAGGATTAATAAAGAAAAAGGAAAAAGTATGCATTTCAAATACATAATTGTCTTAAAGAGAAGCAATATAGATTTCCAGGCAAAGCTAATCTGTGTTATAAACTCTGTTACCTTACATCAAGTATTCAAGACGCTTTTTGAAAGGGAATTCTCTGACAGTAGTTAGCCTTGTTACATCATATTCTAGGCCAAATCCCCAGCTAATCTATTTACCTCAAACTCACGACACAGCTACAAAAAGGAAAATGTTCAGGTGAAGAATCAAATACATGTCACCCATTCTTCCCTTTATGGAAGGAATGTGAAATAACAAGGAGAGGACAAGACTGACAGCAAACGCGGTGAGTAGGTCCTGAAGTTCCACCATATCCGTGGTCCATGGCAATATGCAGGGTCTTACTGTGAGAATTTCATTGCAAGACCAGAGACTACAGCACCCCATCAGTACTCACACATAAATGAAGTGTTCTACATTCACGAGTGATAAAAGATGTACTTTGGCAAAAAGACAGCAGTTTTTAAGAAAAATGTTTTCCGTTTGAAATTCTTCAAGAAATGCTTTGTGCAAACAAACTTTGGCTTCTGGGATGCTCATCAACATTTTCTCCATGTGTTTCATGTTCATGTTTCAGTGCCTGAACTTGTGTGAACAGTCACCTAAAACACATTTTGTTACTTCAGTTCTTTCAGTGGCTGACCTAATCTTCCACAACCGCCTGACCTGAAATCTCTCTACTAGTTCAGAAAACGAAAGAGTGTCTACAAATACTATTAGCATGGCTAAATAGTCTTACTATTAGCATGGATTTTATCCTAATAGTGATTCTTTTTATCCTTTGAAGTAGGTTTTACAATCTAAAGTTTATGTATCCGCCTTCTTTATAACTCTGAATCTGTGGTAAATGTTCATTTATTTTAAGATATGGGATCTAAGTAGTAATAAAAGAACAGCATGAAGGAACAATAGCCACTCTTACTTTGCATGGTGTCTGCCTCATTCCTTCCACTGAACTTAGGTGTAAACTTTTATACTGAATTTGGATTAGAAAATTTGGCTTAGGTAACTTAGTTACAGTCATGAGGTGGAAAAAACTAATTTGCTATCAGTATCCTACTATTTCCACTTCTGCTCAGTAATTTGTGACTTGAATGAACAAAACCTAAGGTTTTAATGGGATGAGGATGCTACTAAGATTTGTTAGAGAAGTCACATTTTCTCTCTCCAAGGAGACAAGACGCAATCATAATGATCTTACATTTGTAGAGTGCTTTTTGTGCCAAAGGACCCTCAAATGCTTTAGAAACTTGACAAATTACATTCAGGAATCTTACCATTCACCACTGAATTTCAGCAGCCTCTGCTGTGAAAGGTTTTTAACAATGCACAGTGAAGTCTAGTTCACTTTAGGACAAGATATGACTACTATAAAGCAGCAAGAGTCTCAGCAGGCAGACAATAACACTTCAAATGGAAATGCAAAGAGACCACTGAAGTTAACATACTACTTAGGAAGTGTGGCACATCAATTTAATGACTTTCCTTTTGTGTTTTAGAGGACCATACATCCGATAACTCATTGAGCAAGTCCAAGTGCACTTGATGCACTTAGAGCACAGTTCTTCAAGGTGCTGAGTACTGTGGTTCACAAGAGAACAAATGGTATGTCTGTTAAAATTACTTGATTAAATGTAAGTAAGTGCTTAAGTGCTTTACTGATCAGAACTTCCAGAGCTGCATAAAAAAGTCGGCCCCCATGAGAGCCTGACATTCACATCTTGAAAGCAAGATTCCTGAAGGAGAGAAACAGAAGCAGTGAGAGGGGTTGGTATTTTTCACTGGCGCAAATTACAAGGACAAAAATAGGTAATTCCCCTCAAAATCCTTTCTTTCACCCATTCTTGAGCATTTGCTTTATGATGCTACAGATGAAGAGGACAAGTGTTCTGTTAAAAAAAAAAAAAAGAAAAAAAAAGGAAAGGACTAAAACACATCAGAAGAAATTTAGACAAAACCTAGGTCTCTAAAAAACTTCTACACAGTTGTTAATCTATCTGTAGAGAGGCCTATTTCTATAGACACCTCCAGTGCTGCAGCGAAGATTGTATAAGAGGGAGGTCTACCATAAGCACTAGTTTAAGAGTTATCTCAGACGGAGGTAAATGGGCCTGAGAACTGATAGCTGCTGTGGCCACAGCTGCTGAAGGCATGTGGTGATGGAGAGAGTAGGCAACAGTCTGATGAGACGCTCGGGAGATAAGGAGCATGTCTGAGGGTCTCAAAGAAGCAAGAAGGAGGGTCATCACAGGCAACAGTGATTTTGAATAGGGAAGTCTGTTACCCTAGTGTTCTCCTGAAGTTCACCCACAGGTGCCTCAGACACCCTCAGACAACCTCAGACCATCTGTCCTCAGACACCTTGCCTCTGGGACCACATCTGCTGCCTTTTATGTCAGCATTTGGATTAGAGGTAGGTTCCTTACATTAAAAATGTCACAAAAGGTGACAGTTATATGTCTCATAAAGCATCTACAAAGGCCAGCATGGCAAGACAGAAGCAAACTAAACTCATAATACTGATTTGTAATACTTCCTAAAGTCAAATCTAAAAGAAATGTTAAAAGAAGTGTTGACATTTACTTTTTTCCCAGGTTAAGACACACTCTTTAAGACTGTAGCACTGCATATGTAGTAGGTGTCACACTTCATGGTGATATTTGCAGTGTGTCAGTTATACACCCGGCCTCTCTGCGAGGTGTTAGTGGGTTTCTACAAAATGTCTTCAGAAAAGCCCATTTTCTACACAAGATAGTGAATCAAAAAGGACTATGAACAGCATGATTTCTAAAAAAACTACCCTCATCAAGGACTCAGCTACCCAGGATTCATTGACTGAAACCACACAGACTTCCTGAGCCCCCCGTGTCTGAAAAAGGAATGTCAGAAAAAGCAATTGAGATGGAAATGTGTACCTGTGACCTTCTTTTCTTGTATTTCCAGTCCTACAAGTAATTAGTCTCCTACTCTTTGTACCAGAACTAAGGCAGCAGGTGTGAAACCTGAGTGTAATATATATTCTGTGATACCCAGGAATGCTTCTCAGATCCCATGAACAAATATTCAGCCCTGCCAGGAGTTCAGCTTGGTATCGGCATGAGGTCTGACTGGTAGACTCCATTCCCTGCCAAGGTTCCTACACTAAAGAAACATATTCCCAAATGGTTTCCCAAACGGATTCCAGCAGAGTGTCAAATCCACAGATTAAATCTGGTGAACCATCACCTGGCACCAACAACAGCTCACTGTGGATGCAGGAAGCATGTGGGCAGGTGAGGAATGGAGGACACTTGCAGGACGTGGGGTGTGGGAGGAGCAGGGGACATGCAGTCAAGACACATGCGTGTGCCTAGGTGTATTCATAGGCATTTCACCAGCTCTGCAAAAATAGCACCGGGTGGGAAGGGGATTCACCTCCTCATTTACAGTTTGCTCCTGAGAAGTCCCAGTTTTCTCCTGCCAGACCAGACTGAAAAGATCAGACTAAAATCCACTGCTGTGGGATTAGGAGGTAGATATTGAAAGAGGATACTGGGATGAAATACCCCTCATTCTCACACATGTAACATTACAGGTCAGTTCCCCAGATATTATTTCATTTCCCTGCTCCCTTCTGCACAGTGGGAGGAGAAGAAGGTAACTAGTAATGAAAGGAAAAGAAGAAAGGGCATCTTACAACTCCTACAACCTCTCTACAGCTACTTGAAAGGAGGTTGCAGGGAGGTGGGGGTCAGTCTCTTTTCCCAAGTAACAAGTGATAGGACAAAAGGAAATGGCCTCAAGTTGAACCAGGGGAGGTTTAGATTGAATATTAGGAAATTTCTTCACTAAAGGGTTGTCAAGCACTGGAATGGGCTGCCCAGCGAAGTGGTTGAATCCCCATCCCTGGAGGTATTATTTAAAAGACGTGTAGATGTGGCACTCAGGGACATGGTTTTGTGGTGGACTTGACAGTGTTAGGTTTACGGTTGGACTTGGTGATCTCAAAGGTTTTTTCTAACCTAAATGATTCTATGATCCCTTACTCATTCACACGCATACGCACACACAAGGAAGTTCAGGAGGAAAGAGGGCCGAGTGTAATGTGTTCATTGACAAGAAACTCTCTCAAACAAGGACAAAGCAGCAGGATGAAAATGGAGATGAATGAAAACCATTACTGTGAAGCATTTGGGGGGGAGGGAGGCTGCTCCACTTTGCACTGTGAAGGAGAGAAGGGAAATAACCAAAGTTACTGGGTACCAAAGGCTTCTTGCTCCCTCTGCAGCCATCACTCTGCCCAGCTGTCACCCAGCCTTGTTTACAGCCTTTTCCCCAGCTGATGCCTGTAAGTGGGGAGCACGGGTGTAAATCCAGCAAGGGCTGTAATACTTTTTACTTAGCATTCAGTAGAGCAGGAGCTGAAACCAAGATCTCTCTTCGTATATTGGTTCCTTACCCACCAGCACATAGAGTCCTTTGTGCATGCCCTTCTTCTGCTTTTTCTTCTTTCCATCTTCTTTTCAAAGAAATTGAGAGTAATGGTTTCACTCTCTCCCAAGCTCTGAACAAGTTTCTCATCTCCCATTAAAGAACTACAACAAAAAACCCCTAATGAATAAAAAGATTATGTAAATCTTTGTTTTCTAGTTTTCTTTTTGATCAGGCTTACAGGCACGCTAGAGGAGTTATGCTTGTCAGTGAATTTGGGTGGTGTTCTGGTGGATAATAATCTCCTAGTGCTGAACTCTTCAATTCTATCAAGAGGTAAGACTCCCTGCACGTGCCCTGAAAACTTCTGAACTATTCATTATATCAGAGTTGAATTTTTCTGCTTACTGGCGATTTTTGTTGCTTTCACTTATAATTGCTACTGTTCTCTAAAACAGTTTTGAAAAACTACAGTCAACACATGAGGGCTCCTGTGGTAACTGGTACACATCCACGCAACTAAGTACTACAAACTTTAAAAATACTTCTGCCAAGGAACTATTCAGTGAGGTATGTGTCCTGGTTTCAGCTGAGAAAGAGTTAAATGTCTTTCTAGTTATTGCCATGAAAGGAATTTCAACAATACATATTGTTTTAGTTGTTGCTAGGCAATGCTTATGCTTTTCAAGGACTCTTTTTAGCTTCCCATAGAAGCTGAGAAGGAATATAGACAAAACAAGGGGACAGTCAATAGAATATTCCATACCATAGCCATCATGCTCAGTATATAAATGGGGTTAGCTGGGGGGTGGGAACTTGCAATCACTGCTCAGGACGGTGCCAATTGACCAGGTGGTGAGAGTGACTTGTGTCATCGTTATTGTTATTATTATTGTTATTTTTATTTTCTGATATTGTTCTATTAAACTGTCTTTGTCTCAACCCATGAGCTTTTTTTCCATTCCTCTCCTTTTCTCCCTCTTCTTACCCTTCTTTATCAAGGGAGGTGAGCAAGCAGCTGTGTGGTCCTAGTTGCTGTCTGGGGTTAAACCATGACAGTATGTCATGGCTAGTGCTTCTTCCCTTGGAAAAAGAAAACACCTAAAGACTCTATATTAAATTATTCTCCTTTGTAAAATTATATCTCTTTACTATTTGGGCAATGAAGCTCCTTTTTTCCTCTTTTTTAGTTTGCCAAAACTTCGAAACCTTTCACGTATAAGACACAAAATGAATGTGCGGTGGAAATTCAGGCATGAGGTATAAGGAATTGAGGTAATGTAATTTGCATGATTCTGATTGGTGATGATGGATCTTTATAGCTTGACGTTTTGGTCTGCCGCATGCACCCCAGCACTTATCTGTTTCTGCAAACATAGTCACACTCCAAAACAGCACAGATGGCAAAAGTATTTCCATATATGTTTTGAGGTGGTCTTCGAAAGGAAGCAAATATTCTGTGGAAGCAGGATAATATCATTGAAATATGTTTACTTTTTAACCTATTTTAAGACTGAGTTATGCAAATTTGATTAAAACAGAGATTTAAACCAAAACTGAACTGCACACCGAGCAACAGCTGTGTATGGTCTGCAGGTGGCTTTCCACAGCAACATGCCGTTCCACGGTCCTTCAGCTCCCTCTGCTGCTTTATTGAGTCCCATATTTTCCGTATTTGGAATGAGCTTTTACTCTTTTTTTAACCTCTCTTTTGATGAGAAAAAATGATACAGATTGAAATTGCACCTAAAGCAATGAAATGATTGCCTGAATTGATAAACCGTGTGTGCAAAGTTTCGTGTAATTATTGTCCCTCCTTTTCTCAGGGAATGACAAAAAGCCTAGCAGACTCTTCCGATTGCCTTCTGGTGACTTGTAGTGCATTACAATTTGACTTGGTGTAACTGGAATGTATCTGTTGCTTAAGCTGACATTTCCTGGTTGTGCAATTTTATTTCATACTGATCATTTTTTTAAATAATTATGTCTTTACATAGCTCAGTGTACTCTTTATTACAAATGTCTCTTTCAGGTGTCTCTGGAATACTTTTTTTCCCAGAATTTGGTGGTGTTCATCTATCAACAATGCTAAAGAAAAGAAGCAGCAGCTTGTATGCTTGTATATTCTAGTCTTTATTGCCATATTTTCCATTTATAAACAGACTTGACAAAGCTTATCCCAGATAATAGGCAACTGTATGTATTCAAACAATGCATTGGTCAAAATGCAGTATAAATGCAAACCACATAAACACACACACATTCACTAAAGCGGAACTTTGGTTAATAAGGTATAATGAAGGGAAGGAATTATCTGCCAGAGTATGTGTGAGAAGTATTATAAAAAACTCAGCTTCATACATCATACTGACTAAAATGGGTATTTGAAAAGCAGTAAAGGTTAAGGGAATATTAACACACAAGATTATGCTGTTCCAAGGCATCTCTGATCCTCAGCAGATTTTAGAAAACCCAGAAGGTCTATCTAAATTACATCAAAGATGGGAAGCTTAGAATTCAATGGGTAATTTTCTCCATAGGTGTGTAGGGTATTTTATCCATTTTTTTCTGTTCGGATATTCAGCCATGTGATTATGTCAGTCACTGATTGAATTACTCCAAGAAAACAAGATTATGAAATCTCCATTGGAAATTCTGCAAAACTATTGAAAGCACAGGTTTGGGGAATCTTGGGCAAGTTGTTACTTCCTCCAAGACAACTAGGATGACTTTCTGAGGGATCTGCATTAATGCTTCGCCCCAGAAGCAATGGTATCTGCGGGTAGGAGTTATGCTACGCCCAGGAATAAATGCAACCCACTTATAGTCCAACATGAAGACTGGATATTAGGAAAAATTTCTTCAC
Source organism: Himantopus leucocephalus (assembly GCA_003993805.1). Classification (NCBI taxonomy): domain Eukaryota; kingdom Metazoa; phylum Chordata; class Aves; order Charadriiformes; family Recurvirostridae; genus Himantopus; species Himantopus leucocephalus. The sequence continues at coordinate 37,302,544 of RSEF01000001.1, forward strand.
TGAAAGAGTTATCAAGCACTGGAACAGGCTGCCCAGGAAAGTGGTGGAGTCACCATCACTGCAAGTACTTATAAGACGTGTAGAGGTGGCACTTAGGGACATGGTTTAGGAGTGGACTTGGCAGTGTTCGCTTTACAGTTGGACTTGATAATCTTAAGGGTCTTTTCCAACATAAATGATTCTATGAGTCTATGAACAGAACAACTCAGACAAGTCAGGCTTGATCAGATCTCTCAGGCACTGTTTGTATGTGTTGCTTTGTTCTTTTTTGAGGACATTGCTTACGTTTGAATCTTTTCAAAGTGTTTGCTGCTGTTCAGGAAATGGCGACACACTGCTGGCTCTGCTCAGGGGACAGGGGAAGCGACTGTCTCTGCTATCACCTTCTTCATGCAGCTTGTTCCTGAGTGACACCTGAGGAGCAGGCCCATTGGGCTGGAGACTAATTACATGACCGAATTCTTCTCAGAAGGAAATTACAGAACGATGGTCAGATCCAAAAGGTTATAGGCATGTGAAATAAATAGGTGGATTGCAGGAGCCCAAAGCTGCAGTCAAAGAAGAGCCTCCTCAGAGGCTGATTAATTCTGGAGGTACCTGGGACGACCTTCCCCTTCCAGTTTTAGCACCTGTCAGGCACTTGAAATTTATGCATGTCCTGACCTTCCCTTCGCTGAGCAGTTCAGTGCCTTATTCCTGCTCAAGTGTCACCAGGCAGTCTTCTGCCCAACCACGGCCAAATCTTGCAGTTACGTATTGCCCAAAAAAGCTTCATATACTGATAGTCCCATTGTCACAAAATATATAGGGACACAGAACAGGAGAAGGCAACACTGATCATCATACCCTGTCTTCCACCATCAGAGACAACCAGAACATGAGCAGGAATTCAGGGCGTAAAGGACTCAAGTCATAAAAGTTTTCCCATTGATGACAAGCATTAGACCTAGATTAAAAAGACCAACATCCCAGCAGGGATGTGCCACAGTCAGGAAAGAGAAAGCATTTGAGGTCATGCCAATGAGCTTCATCCCTGCAGCCAGAAGGACCATCACTTAACATGAAATTCTCATGTGATTCAGATGGCTGCTCCTTCCAGCTCTGCCTTTCTCACAGGCCACTCTGTCCCAGTGGTCACGACGGGCTCAGGAAGCCGAACTCCCTACTAACACCCCGGTGTGCAGGGTAGCTCGTACTGCACAGGCATAATTGCTTGCTTCCGATCTCATTTCCAAGGACAAGACTCACCCAGCCTTGCCACTGTCACAGCTCGGCTCAGCACTGGACTTGGCACACAGGACTCTTCGTTCAGAGGCTGCAAACGTAAAGATGTGCGCTAGTGCCTGAACAGCACGAAATAGCGTTCAGCTGCTCAACAGAAATAACAGCCATCCCCATCAAATTAATCAAGGAAAATTTCCTTTCTGACCCCAAATTTGGTGATTAGTTTAATGTCAAGAATGTGAGTAAAATACACCAAGATGGTACTACACGGGTTTAAGACAGCAAATCCATCAGCTCATCCTAACGCAACCTTACTCAGCCTATCACTGCGGCCTCCCCAGTGCTGCAGGGGAGGGCAGTGAAAAACTGGAAACCAGTTATACATCTTTGGGGGTGGAGAGGATAAAAGAGGCAGAATAGCCCTTTCCTTTGCCTCCTTGCCAATGACCAGGAGAAATCCTGGAATACAGGATTACCACAACAGAAATAAAATGCAAACAATCATAATCATATAGAATCTTATAATGGTTGGAAGGGACCTTAAACATCATCTAGTTCCAACTAAATAAAATGCGGACACACAACAATCTAGTTTCAGTTCATCATTTTTGGAATAGTAAAGGACTTAACATTTCTCATTCTGTGATCAACCTTTTCATCCTCACTATAAACAATGCATATTCCTTGTTCTCTATCTTATTTAGAATACCTTTACTCTTCAGATGCTTATATACCATCTTCTAATTTCCTGTTTAAATTAGCCATGACCATTTTTTAACTGTTCAACCTTGCACCATGACTTAAATTCCCTCTCCCAATATATTTATGGATTCACACTTCTGCTCTCATCCATTTTTGCTTGCTTTCTTTCCAAACCTTGTTGAGAAAGAGAACTGAAGAAAGAAAAATGCACAGCAGGAAGGAAAGCAAGAGCAGAACAACATAATTGCAGTCCTGTGATAGGGACATTCTTCTGGGAGTGGGTAAGCAAGAAGCTGGGCTCCAGGACCTGGGTGTCCAGGTCTCCCAGGACTGCTTTTGCATTTTACAATAATGAGAGAACAGATAAAATCCCTGTACATATGCAGCTGTTCTTCCAAGTTCAAACTGCAAATTTGCATGGTGACCTTACATGCTGTCTAAGCCCGTGCAGGTAGCAGGTGGCATTCTATTGCTATTTCCAGATAGTTTTAACTCAACAAGTAGTGGAGCAGAGAGGATTTTTGCCTGACTGAATTCAACGTGAACAAAACATGATTGGCAGATTCTTGTCCTATTGATATTTTCACACTTTTCAAATCTCCAGAGTGCGTGCATGCAAACTACCTAGGTGAGATGTTCCCAAGTTCATGTTGATTCTTCAACCACGTCTGGTACACGCATAAGAGTAAGGCCAGACACCAGTGGTGTGTCCCAGATATTGGTATCGGGCCCAATGCTGTTTAATATCTTAATTAACAACCTGGAAGACAGGACTAGCACAACTTCTGAAAGTTCACAGACATTACAACACTGAGGGGAGTTGTTGATACACCAGACGTTTGTGCTGCCATTCAGAGACCTCAACAGGGCAGAAAAGGCCCTGGCAGTGCTGGTGGACACCAACTTGTTTGCAAGCAACACAGCCTTGCAGCAAACAAGGCCAACAGCTCCTGAGCTGCGTTAGGAAGAGTGTTGCCAGCAGGTTGGGGGAGGTGATTTTCCACTCTGCTCAGCACTGGTGAGACATCTGGAGTGTTGGGCTTCTGAGTACAAGAGAGACATGGACATAGCAGAGCAAGTCCAGCAAACTGCCATGAAGATGATAAATGGATCAGAACACCTGACCTACAAAGAGAGACTAAGAGCTGGGACTCTTCAGTCTGGAGAAGAGAAAGTTCAGGGAGATCTTACAAATATGCATAAATATCTGATGGGGCAAGGGTGGAAGTAGAGAAGACTGAGCCAGAGTCTTCTCACTGGTGCCCAAGGAAAGGACAAGAGGAAATTGGCAGGAAATACAGGAAACTCCATACACACAAGGAAAAAAACCCAGACAAACCTGCAAGGGCGATCAAACGCTGGAACAGGTTATCCCGAGAGGCTGTAGAGTCTCTGTCCTTGGAGATATTCAGACCTCAACTAGACACGCTCTTCAGCAACGTGCTTTAGTTGATCCTGCTCTGTGCAGTGTGGTTGCAACAGTAGTGTCTCAAGAGGTCCCTTCCAACGTCAGCAATTCTATGCTTCTGCAGTTGCAGACAACTTTACACAGGAAAACTAACACCACCACCACCACTACTCAAGACCTTGACATTCTATGAAGTTGAAAGCCTGTCTAAAATGCTTTGCACTTCATATGAAACAGTAACAATCAGGGCACCATTTTGTCTTTTGTGGAACTAAATTTCCCACTTGAGCCTCGATCCAGTAACTGTTAAAGCAGCTATGCCTACAAACCTTTGACTGGGGACCCACATCTCCATTATGTCAGTGAACAGTGGCTGAATTGTACCTTTAATTTCAAGATAGAGAAGAAAACGTAGTTCTTTTGCATCTGTGACAATGATTATAATATCTTATATTTAGAAATAATAGAGGAATGAGACAGCTGCTCTCAGACTTACGATGAAGCTAATAGCTTCTTGCTTTCCTCAGATGGATTTACCTAAAAAGGATAGGAAGAAGGACATAAGCTACACCAACATTTTAAGCAAACCTCAACCTGGTGGACAGAGTCTCACCAATGCTTATCTAGCTTGTGGGTTTGATCTGGCAAGCACAATTGCCAGTCAAATTCCTGAAAAGCCAAAAGGTTTCATGTACCTGTAAAGTTAACATCAGATGAGCTGTGATTCCAAGAATTTCAGGAGGTGCTCAAAAATGTGGTAGTTAAATTTTGAGTTTAGCCATAGTTATTAAATCTAGAGCTGTAGTTCAGGTGTCCATCTTTTAAAATGGAGAGATGAACATCATTAAGTTTATGGGTTACAACAACCCCATGCAGCACTACAGGCTTGGGGTGGA
>RSEF01000001.1:37306873-37319817 GCA_003993805.1 Himantopus leucocephalus
ATGGTGGGACTTGATGATCTTAAAGGTCCCTTCCAACCTCAACGATTCTCTGATTCTATGACTATGTATCACAGATGGCAGAAATGTAAAGATTTTATGAAAAGATTTATTCAATAACAAGAAAACTTTTAGAAACCAAGTCCTAGCCAGACTGAGCAGAATTAAATGTGCATTGAAATGTGCAGATCATTATTTGACAAGTCATTTGCTGTACTACATTATCTTGCCAGAATAACAGGTGAGGAAACACGGTTTTTAGTCTTGTTCATTTACTTTGTTTACTTCCATGGAAGTTGGCTCCTGGAAAAAAGTATACAAAAATTAATTGATACATTTGATAGGATTGCCCTTTCAACCAGCACTGTATGCATGGACTGTAACTCCAGATGTTACAGAACAATCAGTCATTAACATAATTTTTCACATTTTTTTCCTTTACAAATTAGCATTATAGCGATCTCTGTTCTGAAAGTCTTTATAAGCACGCTTTGCATCTGTTTTACTGTGCGGGATTCTTCCAAAAGGTTCCAGATCATTGAAGCAGGCATCAAAAACTTCATCCACAGCTTTTTCTGCTGTTTCTTTGCTAACTTTTCTAACAGCCAGAATGGAACGAATTGCTCTGTCTCGTACACAAGTCTAAAGTGGGAATTAGATAAAGAAAAGTCTGTCAGTATAAATAATTTTTTCCAGATTTTGTCAAGTATTAACTCCTACTACATATGCAATAATTTTGTATCACAGAAAAGTCAAACAATGCCTGTAATAAGCATTAAAGCACATTTTTGTTCCATCCTGTGTTAAATACGTGGTTTAGTTTTCCATGTGCAAATAAACCGTCAGATAAGTAAAAGACATTCATTAGAACAGGAATTAAAAATACAATTTGGCATTTGTTGCAGGTATCAAGTATTTGTACAACTTGACTTGACCACAAGAGAAAATATGTCAGAAAGAAACAGACATAAATACCAGTTAGTACTTTTCCAATTGAAATGCTATAAACATAAAGGAATGACTCCTCTACTTGGCCTTCATTTTGACACCCATCTTTACAGTTTGTCTACCAAAAGATAAAAAAAGATGTAAACATTCCCAGCTACAAGCTAACTGCCACTCTAACATGAGCAACTACTTGGGACTCAACCTGTAGTGTTCATTACTATTAAAAAAAATAATTTCTGTAAGATTTAACACACGTGGTTGTTTAGAACTCTTGTCATTCTCCTTCCTCCAATTTTCAAAGACTTTTTAGAGTTTTACCCACTACATTTCCTGCAAACCCTGGGGTTTTTTTTTGTTCTTATTAACCATCCATTGTCAGTGGTAATGCTCTACGATAGGACTAAGTATTCAGGAATTTCACTCCAACAAAAATAACACAGCGGGGGAAAAAAATTGTCATGAATCATTAAAGGTTATTAAAGGTTAATTAAGAGAAAGCAGTCCACAGCATCTACTTCTTTCTCTGATGTTTTCAGCTATGAAAGTGTAGAAGGCCAAGATCAAGTAGGTAAAGATGGCTCATAACAAAACAGTAGACTTTAACATCTACAGACTTTACCTGATGGTGTCCTTTTAATCCAAATTTAAACCTGGCTATTTCATTCATCAGTGTACAGTCTCCACTGAGATTAGCAGCTCGAATCTATTGAGAAAAAAAGCCACACAATCAGAGAAACACATGGAAATACAAAGTCAAAACAAAGCTGTAATAAATTTTTTTCTTCAATGTCTTTCTGGTGACTGCTGGTAGAGAATATTCCCAGGGCCACTTCTACTTATTAAGTACATATTACCCTTTATATCCACCCCCTCAGCCTCAATGAACTGCAAAGTATTACTATAGAACCTGTGAGTTTCTCCAGGGACCAAGTCTCACATATTCCCAAAGCTTAAAGGAATGAGCAGAAGAGATTATATGCATATGCACATATAATACGAATTACTAAAAGAACATGGAAGGTAATACTCTCCCCAGTCTATATCAGAAGCTGATACAAGAGACAGGAAGAAAAGCAGATACCTTTCAAAGACTACAGCTGCAATACCCAGAAGAGCAGTAACCCACCTAATTTAGGAAAAGCCACATTTAAATGAGTATGTGTGTTTTAGCTTGTTAACTGTCTTGTCCTGTGCACTGTAATTTGTTTTGTCTGCCAACTGTTCCACACCATCAATTAGGAAATATAAAACAAACTAGCTTTCCGTTACTCAAGTATCAGAGTAAGAATAAATGCATGGAAAACATGAAATGTAAGAATTAAAAAGCTGGCAATAAATTGTAAATGCCATATAATAAAATAAATATCAAAAGACCTGAAGCAAACAAATAATCTCAACAAGAGCAAGAAAAAGCACAGTCTTGTTTTATATATGTTCTCTAATTTTATGTTTGAGGCTTACATGCTTTATTCTGCACTGTGTAGATGCTAAATGCTTAGACAAAAACAAATACTAGATGATAGTTAACAATTCTGAATTATTGTACTGGGTTTACGTGGCAAGATGTTGGCAGCAAGGGGCCTGCTGGGATGGCTGAGACAAGACAAGGGGCTGCCCCATGTCGGACAGACCCAGTTTCACCTGGCTCTAAAATGGACCCGCTGCTGGTCAAAGCTGAGCCCATCAGCGGCGCTGGGAGTACGGCTGCGATGACATATTTAAGAAAGGATAAAAAAACACTACATGGCAGCTGTGAGAGACAGGAGTGAGAAAAACATGAGAGAAACAGTCCCACAGACACCAAGATCAGTGAAGAAGGAGCAGGAGGAGGTGCTCCAGGCACCAGAGCAGAGATTCCCCTGCCACCTGTGGAGAAGACCATAGTGACACAGGTTGTCTCCCTGCAGCCTGTGAAGGAACAGAGTGGAGCAGATATCCACACTGCAGTCCGAGGAAGACCCCATGCCAAAGCAGATGGACATGCCATGAAAGAAGTTGCAGCCCATGTAGGAGCATGTTTTCTAGCAGGAACTGTGGCCCGTGGGGGTCCGATGCTGGAGCAGTGCATTCCTGAAAGACTGTATGCTATGGAAAGGACCCAAGCTGGCACAGGTCTTGAAGAACAGCAGCCCATGGAAAAGACCCACGTTGGAGTAGTTCATGAAGGACTATATCCCATGGGAGGGACCTCACACTGGAGCAGGGGAACAGCGTGAGGAGGAAGGAACAGCAGAGACAAAGTGTTATGAACTGACTGCAGCTCCCATTCCCCATCCACCTGTGCCACTTTGGGGGGAAGGAGATAGAAGAGTCAGGAATAAAGAAGCGAAGTTGAGCCTGGGAAGAAGAAGAGGTGGGGGGAAGGTATTTTTAGTTTCATTTCTCACTATCTTACTCTGTCATTAATGGGCAATAAATTAAATTTAACTTCCCCAAGACGAGCATATTTTGCCCATGGTGAGTGACTGGTGGTGTCCTTATCTTGGTCCATAAGCTTTTAACTTTACTTTTCTCCCCTGTCCTACTGAGAAGGGGGATTTGGAGAATGGCTTGGTGGGTGCTTGGCAGCCAGCCAAGGTCAACCCCCCCAGTTATACTTAACGGCTTTACTGATACCACATAAGGTTACTTTGTTAAGTTTTATTTATAGAAAGATAATGATAATATGTGACTGTGACTCTCTTATACAGCAAATACAAATTCAATTAATGAATTAAAATTAATTTTCATGAAATCTGATTTGTTGTGTATCAAACTCATCATTTTGGTTCTCTCACTGTTTATAGGTGAAACCTGTGCATATCTTAAGTCTGGACTCAGATATGTTCTCATTAAAAACAAACAAACAAACCCACAAGCAAAAAAAACCCCACCCAAACCAAAGCCACTATAACATTTTTATATCATTTTATGTATTTTTAAAAAACAGTTAGAAAGCCACCTAATTCACACAGTCACAAGAATATACTTTCATAATATTAATCATAAGTGTAAGTTTTTCTGTGTCCAAATGATATGGATTACAGCAGAAATCAACTAAAAGCATGGGAATACACATGAGTCGGGTACACAAGAGCAATCTTTACTAGCCTGTGCTCAATTTAATTTCACCTCCTACCGAATCCATTTTTAAGACCTTTCAAGCAGTAAATTGCTATGTCCTCTGAAATGGACATGGAGTCATAACTGNAGCAATCTTTACTAGCCTGTGCTCAATTTAATTTCACCTCCTACTGAATCCATTTTTAAGACCTTTCAAGCAGCAAATTGCTATGTCCTCTGAAATGGACATGGAGTCATAACTGAAGTGTACTATTAGCATCATCACAATTAATAAAAAAAAAAGTATGTTATAGGAAAAGACAAGTTTGTTGTTAACCAAAAAAACCTAAACAAAAATAAGGTTACCATACTACTGTGATAACTATGCAACATATCAAGATTTTCAGGGGAGAAATAGAACCTTAGAATGTGTTTTCATCTCTAACTACTCTCATTTGTTAATAACCACTTCTTGTTATGGTTACGCTCACAGTGATCGCATTCTACTTAGTATGACACTGACGTATTAATATTTGTGAAAAGTAAATTTTTGTTTTCTGAATGAAACTGTTTAGGTTGACTTGACAGAAAGGACAAAATGTATTAACAGGATTAAACCAAATGAAGTCTGTGTAACAGCATGCCTATTTAAACATGAAACATCCCTAATAACCAGCAGTAATGAATATAATGACAATGTTAGAAGCATTTTAACTTACCTCTGAACATGCTAAGTGTTTAACATTTTTAAACCAGTCAACATGTGCACGGCAGTGATCAAAAGCATGAATCAATTCATGTGTGACCACCCGGTTCATATGGGATTGCTGGCGAATGTTGTTCTGACACAGAACAATCTGTAGAAGAAAAAACATAGGTAGTCTTTTCACCAAGTTTCAACATCACCCTTACTTCTCAGAGACCTAGCACACTCAGCCTACAGCATTTAGATTCTGTAGATCAGTGTTTTTCAACATTAACAGCCTCATCATTCTGCAGTGTACTAGTTCCAATACCATGGATCATCTTTCATGTTTCTTATTTTCATGACTTGAACTCAGGTAACAGCATTAGTAGATTTAATCCTAGTAAAAAAACACTAAAAAAACTGTAGTCCTTTGAAAGAAGACAATGTCCAGTGCCCACCTGAGATGTGGCAGAATCAAAACCTCCACTGACACAGCCATCACAGTTTTCACAAGAAAAGTGCCGATCATTGAAGACAGTGCTGAAAGGCCCAAACAAACAAAGTTATAGGGAAGAATTTAAGAGAGACCAGTAGCTCCATATAATAGTGATGTTACTACACAGAACAAGATGAATTAGTTTACATACCAACCAGACTGCTTCATAGCCTCAAGAAGAAGTTGAGCATATGGATCTAGAAAAACATTGCTGCAATCAGTTTCTCTAGACAAAAGTTTTGAAAGTCATCTATAATCAAAATATAAAGACAGTCAAGGGAAAAAAAAAAGGAAAAGCACATATGCACACATGCAAATTCATACTTTGCAGTATTTAAACCTAATGCAACGCAACCGGCATCTATTACAGCTCAGGCTCTGTAAAGTGATATACAATCATGATATACACAAAGCCATTCAGGAATTAAGCCACTTCTGACATTATTTTATTAGTAGCAAACATGAAGTGGCCTATAGCAATGATTGTTTTCAGTAACATTCACAGTCAACATTACATAGTGAAAAGGGCACAAGTGAACCAGAAATCGACAAATCCTCTCAAATTTTCAAGAGCAAGAAGTAGCGAAGGACCTTCTGACAGGAAAAAAAGCACGCGGCCACTTTTGAAATTGTATTTTCTCTGTCTTAACCAAAATCAGCGCGTTCATCAAGCAGCACCCCCATCCCGCCGGCTGCTCGGGGGACAGCGGCAGCGGGAGAGCAGCTTCCACCCCGAGACCCTGCGGCACAAGGTCACCGCCACGGCCAGGCCGTTCCAGCGGGGGACACGGATGTCCCCGGTTCCACCCGGGCCACCCTCCGCCGCGCCAGGGCAGGGCCAGGCCCGCGCCGGCCGGGGAAACGCTTACTCGTGTCCAGGGTCATCCTCAGCATCAGCTGGCACCTGTTGTGGAAGGTGAAGAGGCTGCGGACCAGGAAGCTCTGCGGCTTCTTGTTCCGGTCCGGGAAGAGCCGGTAGCCGAAGTCATCCTCCTCCTCCCCCTTCTCCTCGGCCGCCGGTGGAGCGGCCTCCCCTCCCTCCATGGCCGACCCCTGCCCCTTCCCCTCCCCGCGCCTGCCGGCCACCGTCCCGGAGGCGGGGCAAAGGGCTGAAGGCACAGCAGAACCAATCGCCGGGCCAGCTCCCCATCACGTGAGGCGGAGGGGGCGTGGCCAGGCAGCGCGGAGGGCCGTGTGCCGTGAAGCGCAGAGCGGCGCAGCGCGGGCGCATGCGCTGTCCGCCCTTGACGCCCCTTGTGCCCCTGCCGCCGCGGGGTCTGTCCCGTCGCGGGGTCGCGCTGCATTCTGGGAGGAGGCTCGGCCGCGCGGGGAGGGCGGCCGGCGGCGGCGGCAGAAAGAGGCAGGACCCGGCACAGGTGAGACTGGGGCGGGGTGTGCGGGGCCCGGCCCGGTGTGAGGCCGTGCCGGCTCCCTGTGGCCCGCAGGCGGCCTGGCCGCGCGGGGTGTGATGGGGAGGGGAGGCGAGGCGAGGGGGAGCCCGCCCTGAAGGGCCTCGTTTGTAGTTCCGAGGCGGGCGTTGAAACCCAGGTGGGCCGGCTTTGTCCTGGGGCCCGATTCGGTGTGAGCCCGGGCCTCCTGCGGCGCGGGGCTTGCTCCCGGAGCGGGCCTGCCGTGCCGCTGGGTGCTCGCCCGCTCCGCTGGCTGTCGGCCAGGCCCTTGTGGTAACGGGACTGCTTCGCCCCTGGCCCCCCACCCCCCCCCGGGGAGTGTCGCTGGGACAAGGCGGCCCTCGGGTGTTGTGTAAGGCAAAAGAAGGCCCTCACGTTGAGACTCGACTGAAACTGCCTTAAAGGGTGTAAGAGCTGTGCTTGAAAGGAGTCTGTTGTCAGCTCGTGGATTGAGGTCGTTGCTAAGCTGTATGCAACAAGCAGTGTTAGGCCAGTGGGTAACAGGAGCAGGTTTAAGTTATACGCTTGTGCAAGGTGCTTTAAAATGCCAGGAAATAAGTAGCTAGGCTTAGTATTCGATTTTCACCCATATAAGAATGTTATTTTAGTCAGTGGTAGTGAAAAGAAAAGCTCAGCAGATCACAACATAGTTTCTTGCATCGTTTGAAGCATCTTGTTCTAGGTACTGTTAGCCAGGGTGTACTAGACTGCATGGAATATTTGGTGTTCCTGTGCCCATGTCTTTTGGAATTAATTGGCTTAATATTGCAGAGACAGTTCAGTGTGGGGCAACAGTTGTAGGTGGAAAAACCACAAAAACAGTTGAATTGGAGATATGATTTAAAATACCAATTTTTTTTGCCTTTACCTAAAGTTTCTTTCCAATTAGTTTCAAATAAACTAAATATTTAAAAAACTTTAGGAAAAATACATTTCTAAGGGTAAACATGGTACCACCTAAGTACGGGAGGTAACTAGGGAGAAGCACAACTGGTGCATCAGGGCATCTACTCAGCTGCTTACTCCTGAGGGTGAATAAACACTTCTGCTTTGTTAGTGTTAGTTCACTAGTAATCATGCAATTTGTTTTTCCATCTGTTATGAGGCTCTTGTCCATAATTAGCCTTCTTTGGACCATGCTTTTATATTCTATGCTACTAGGTTATTGTCTTACTGGATGTTAAAAATAAATAAATAATCTAGTCCTTTTTCCCCTCTAAATCTTTTGTGTGCTATTTGTATAAATAACTTATTTATCCTTATGTAAGGATTGTAACTGGTCCGGAAGCTCTTTAAGTCAAGAGGTTATAGTTATCAACCTAGCATAGCTTTCTTTGTCTAAGTTTCTATTTAGTTCATTGTGAATTACTTAATCATGATTATTTTCAAAATATCTTGGCTTCATCCTTTCAGCTTTTTGTGTGATTGACTGTACATATGTGGCTGAATTACAACCAAGAATTTTTTTAAGGTTACTTTTTACTTGTCACTTGAAGTTTCTGTGGTAATAAAGTGTCTTTCACCTAAACCACTAAAATTAAGACAACAAAACTTACAAAGACTATTAAGTATTAATAATTATTAAACAGTGTTTTAGGGACTTGGAAGACTACAGATGTGTACAAAGAGCACATTTAAAGAATATTCTGGACTTGTCATTCACTAGACTTCATAATAAAACATCTCGTGTGTTTACTCATTCCTGTGCTAAAAAAGTCTGCATATTTAAGCGTGCCTACTTGTAGGAGCTGAAAGCGCATTTGGGGGTTGGTTTGTCAGATGTCTTGTTTCTGTTCTGATGGAAGGCAGTATGTCTATCTTAATTGTTTAGGGCTTTTTTTAGTTACAACTTAAAAGTTAACGTGTTAAATTTTTCTTCATACTGTCATCTGGGAAACACTGCAGAAATGGCTTTAAACTAAGAACACCTGGTTATCACGTCCAGGATTTTCATTGACTTTTTGGGCCCTTTACCTTACACTTAGTTAGGAAAGCATGACTTACTGTTTGTTCTGGTACACTTTGTTTTATCTAAATAACATGGCTTCCCATCATTTTTTCAAAGACATTTAAATTGTGTTTCTTCTTACTCTCTTACTATTTAATGTTCCCACTATGCTATTGGGAAGCTATTGTGTTGTGTGTAAGTCGGACTTCATTTCTGAAGTAGCTAGCGTCCTTCAGTACATACTTTCAACTTCGCTATAGAAAGTTTTTTCTTTAAAATTTGGCAGATTACAATGAGTGCACCAAATAAAGCACTAGAACTACAGCTGCAAATGAAGCAAAATGCTGAAGAGCTGCAGGATTTTATGAGAGAATTGGAGAGCTGGGAAAAAGATATTAAAGAAGTGGATTCTGAACTAAGGAAACAGAGTGGTGTCCCAGAAGAGGTAAAAATCACAAATCCAGTGTCAATATTAACTCAGCTATTTATAATGTGATAGGGTTTATATTAATTACTTCTTGCTTCAGCAAAATCACGTGTGTTGACTTAAAATACCCGAATAGAAGGTATGAGCTAACACAGCTGACTTGTTCCTTATCTGAAACAGACCAAAGATTCCTCTGTAAACTGTTCCACCAACAGAGCTGTGGGGCAGTAGCCTCTGGAGGTGATGGGGCCAGTAAATTTTTAATCAGTTCCAGGTAGATCTAGGAGAATATTTCTGTTTGCAGCATCAGTATTACCTATTTATTGCTGACTTTTAATGTATTGATGTTATTCTTCTGTGATACTCTGCAAAGAGTTGTCTTCTAAAACTTAACTTTGTATCACATGTGTAATATTTGCTATTATTATGTATTGAAAGATTTATTACTTGCTGTCCTTAGTGGTTTTGTAGAGTTCCTGAGAACAGCTCGCTGGATGGATTTCTAAAATAGAACTAGCCAGTAGATACAGGTACTATATCTAGATATAGGTACTGTAGATTCTTCAATACAAGTTAATTTCACACATCTGTTTTATAATAAATGACTGACTTCAATTTAGAATTTGCCACCAATTCGAAACAAGGCTTTTAAGAAAAAGAAGAAAAGCAAAAGTAAAGTCCCTTCGAAGATAACAACGGAGGAAAACAAGAAAAACAAGATCAAGTCTTACGATTATGAAGCATGGGGAAGACTTGATGTGGTGAGTCAGAATATTTGCTTGTTAACTTAGTCTCTTCCCCAGTTGATTCTGTCTTAAACAAGATTTTCTTATAGTGCTGAGAGTTCAGTCCACATGTCAGTATCTTACTGTGCTGGGTACTGTACGAACATAGAAAGTATCTTTCTTCCAAAAAGGTTCTGTGTTTAAAATTCAGAATTTTGAGAAATACCAGTTTTCTATTGACTGTGCTCACATCCAGCAGGTTGAATTTGACTTTAGGGGGAAAAAAATGGTTTAGTGATAGACCTATTAAAAGGTCATAATTCTAGTAGATTATCAGACTAAACAGCTGGCGGTATTAGAGGATAGATCTCTTACTTTTGAAGTGTGGAATATTCCTTAATAAAGAGGACTTAAGCAGTAGAGATTTTTAAAAATGCACCACTAATTCTCCTTAAGTCTTGCTTGATTTCTTTTGTATTGTTAAATTGTAATCAGATAATCTATTTTTATCTGATTTCAGGATAAAATACTTGAAGAACTTGATAAAGAAGATAGTACTCATGATTCTGTATCTCCAGAATCAGACTCTGAGGAAGATGGAATCCGTATAGATGCAGAAAAAGCTCTTGCAGAGAAGGAAAAGGTTACAGCATTATAACTGTTTGTTATACTTGGTATTGGGGCCAGTTCTGTTTAATATCTTTATCAAAGATCTGGATAAGGGGCATCAAGTGCACCCTCAGTAAGTTTGCAGACGTCAAGTTGGGCGGGTGTGTTGATCTGCTTGAGGGTACAAAGGCTCTGCAGAGGGATCGGGACAGGCTGGATCGATGGGCCGAGGCCAGTGGTATGAGGTTCAACAAGGCCAAGTGCCGGGTCCTGCACTTGGATCACAACAACCCCACGCAACACTATGGGCCTGGGGAAGAGTGGCTGGAAAGCTGCCTGGCAGAAAAGGACGTGGTGGTGCGGACAACAGCCAGCTCGTATTCAGCTGGCTGAATATTTGCTCGAGCGGGGTTAGAGTAATGGTTGTGGTGAGAGAGCATCTGTCGTTCATTTCAGTGGCCAGTCCGGCCCAAAACACGACAGCCAGCGGTGTGCCCAGGTGGCCAAGAAGGCCAACAGCATCCTGGCTTGTGTCAGAAATAGTGTGGCCAGCAGGACTAGGGAAGTGATTGTCCCCCTGTACTCAGCACTGATGAGGCTGCACCTCGAATACTATGTTCGGTTCTGGGCCCCTCACTACAAGAAAGACAATGAGGTGCTGGAGCGTGTCCAGAGAAGAGCAATGAAGCTGGTAAAGGGTCTAGAGCACAAGTCTTACAAGAAGCAGCTGAGGGAACTGGGGTTGTTCAGCCTGTGGAAAAGGAGGCTGAGGGGGAGACCTTATTGCTCTCTACTACTACCTGAAAGGAGGTTGTAGCAAGGTGGGGGTCGGTCTCTTCTCCCAAGTAACAAGTGATAGAACAAGAGGAAACAGCCTCAAGTTGCACTAGGGGAGGTTTAGATTAGATATTAGGAAAAAATTCTTTACCAGAAGGGTTGTCAAGTACTGGAACAGGCTGCCCAGGGAAGTGGTTGAGTCCCCATCCCTGAAAGTATTTAAAAGACATGTAGATGTGGAGCTCAGGGACATGGTTTTGTGGTGGACCTGGCAGTGCTAGATTAATGGTTGGACTTGATGATCTTAAAGGTCTTTCCAGCCTAAGTGATTGTATGATTTGCGTATTAGCAAGTTAGACATAGGAGCTTTTGTAGTTTCTCTTAAAAGATTGTTCACTGAGACTACACTGCTGGTGGAAGAATTGCCTATTTCAAATTTTTTTTATGTCAGTTTTCCTGCCTATTATTCCAACATACATAATTCTTACTGTATTTTGGTTTCTTCTTATCACCAATTGCAGCAAGGCCTGTCAGACTCTGCTCAGTATCTACTTATGATGATTCATGTGTTGGTGGTTTTTTGCTTTGAAAAACTGGATTGCTGTATAGAATTCCCATATGGGTCAAACTGGTGTTTACCTGAACACAAGGTCTGAATTCCCCAAACTAAACCACCAAGAATTTAACATTAGTTCCTTTGCGAGGCCGTTTACATCTGGGAATGATGGGCGAGCTTGTGTGTCTTCCCTGCCTAGGTAATGGCAAGTTGGTACCAGTTCAGTTTTGCCTTATTTTGCAAGTAGAATACAAGAAGACCTATCTCATGCTTCATTGCCATGAGATAGAGGTTAAGTTAGTTGCATGGCAACTTCTGTAGGTCTGAGAAACTTCTTTGTTTATAGTCATCTAACACCATCTGTCAGTCCATACTTCAGTAGAATTTCTTAGGGTTTTTCTATTGTCTGCCTGGGTGACATCTGCCTTCTTTCTCCGCTGCTTAGAAATTCCCTCATGTATAATCTGCAGTTTACACAGAGAAATTGAGATGTCTTTGACCATTATCATCTTGGCTGTGGTGAAGCAGTTGAGGGCACACAAGATAAATGTTGTGTCCCAAAGGAGGCAGAAATGAGAATATTTACCTTGAAAAGCAAAGATGCCCAATCTTGTTACTAAAAACTCAAAAAACCTTCAGTAATTCTCTATGCAATTTAAGCAGCTATATATGTGCTTGTTAAAGGTTTCTGGAAATGACCTACAGATACAGTAAATCAGTAGATAATAAAACCATCTTATTGTGTAAACCATGAGAAATATTTAATACGGGATACTTAGAATATTGTAGTTAAAAGAAATGTTTTACAGTAAAGCAGTACTTTGTGAGAAATGTTAAACAAAAAAGTTTGAGCATTCTAAAAATACAAGCTTTGAATTTTTTCGCCAAAAATTAGTAATGTGTCTGTCAATGTACAGTAATTTGCTAATAAGACTTTCTTCTGTTCACAGGGTAATAACTATTTTAAACAAGGGAACTTTGATGAGGCTATAAAATGCTACACTAGAGGGATGCATTCTGATCCATACAATCCAGTATTGCCCACAAACAGAGCATCAGCTTTTTATAGAATGAAAAAGTAAGATTTGTATTGTTAAATCCTTAATATTTTCTTCTTTCAAATGCTACCTTCAGATTTTTTTGTCTGGTTTTAAGTCTTGATTATATTATTTACCATGCTGTGATACAACTTTTGATAGACTGCTGTTGCAACCTGCTGTGCAGTTTCAAAGTAAAATAGAAATTGCCAGGATAAGGAATCTGGTAGTCTCTCTCATCTCTTTTTCCGCTGCTTTCATGCTGGAAGTTTGCTGTCTTAAAAA
>RSEF01000001.1:37319917-37353767 GCA_003993805.1 Himantopus leucocephalus
AAAAACAACAAAAAAACAAAAAAGAAAAAAGAGGGAGAGAAAGGTCAGTGTTTAATTTGCCTTTCATATTTAGCGAGCTCTATTTCTAAGGCTGTAACTTGTTTGGGGGGAAGAAAGGATATAGGAGAGTTGGTTATTCTTTCTATTGCCGTAGAGATTGACCTCTGTTTTCCTTTCCTGTTTTCACGTTCTGAATTGAGAGATGTTTAAATACTTGTTCTATGCTCCTTCTGAATCCTGCAAGATTTCCACTTTAGAGAGAACCTGTAAAACCTCAGAGGAAGCTAACTTGAAGTTTTCAGTTTTGTTACTCAAATGTGTCCAAACTAACTCACTTATATTTTTGATAGGTTTTCTGTTGCAGAATCTGACTGCAATTTAGCACTTGCTTTAGATAAAAATTACACAAAGGCTTATGCCAGAAGAGGGGCTGCTCGCTTTGCTTTGAAAAATTTTCAAGGTGCTAAAGAAGGTGGGTCTTTTTTAAATTCTTTCCTTAAAATACATACAAATGGTTTGTTTATTTGCTTGATTAAAGCTTGTGTGATTTGCTTATTTGGTGTAGGAGTTTAATTTTCATTTCCTGAAAACAAATAATTTAAATGCCATATTGCATATTTTTCTGGCAAGGTAAAATTCAAGCAGCAAGACTAAATGATTACTGTAGCTATTGGAAGTTCTAGAATAGTTCAGCTTTAAATGTCTTGGAGTAATGTGTTCTTTGTAGTATCTCGGGCTTTTTAAGTAACTACAAAAAAGGGTTATCTCAAAAGAACGCTCTTATTTTATACTCTGGTTACTGGCCTGTAGTTCCTACCTGAAACATTGTTTTCTGATCTTCTGATAGATTATGAAAAAGTTTTAGAGCTGGATGCAAACAACTTTGAAGCGAAAAATGAACTGAAGAAAATCAATCAGGTAATAAGATTAATAGGCCCCAACATAAATTAATACACCCTGTTCAGTTTATATCTGTATCAATTTATACCAAGAGCTGAATTCAACAAAATCTCATGTGCTTTTTCTGGCATTTGAAGTTCACTGAGGTCAAAATCTGTAATTGAGTTTCTTCTGGATTAACTAGCATGTATGCAAACATCTGTGTAATGGTGGATTAGAAGACTAAGACTGGATGTGTGCAGCAACATCTGTGGGGTTGGTTTGTTTTTTTAAAATCTTCCCTCAGATGTGTGGTTTTGCTTCCTGCATTAATGTTTTTTTTCAGTCATGCTTAGTATTTTAATACAAGGTAGCACTATGTATGAAACAACCTGTGTGTTCTCTTGGCTGTAAAGCTGAACTACTAGCCTGCTTTTAGTCCCAATGATTGCTGTGGTCTGCCAAACCAGAAAGTGGATTTAAGCTTAGCAGAACATAAGAAAGGAATCAGACTTACAGTACAGTATTGACAGGGAGAGAATGTTGATTATGATGACCTTAGTAAATACAAGCTCACCTGTCATTACTGTGTGAACATGCTTATACCTCTTCAACTGTAGTTTTGAAAGTGCTTGAAAAATTATTTTCAGAATGAAGACCCAATATCTCCAGTAATTGAAGAAATAAATGATTTGTGAATTGGAATATATATAGCCAGGTTTCATGGGCCACTTTACATTGTGATTCAGCAATTACATACTTCTTATTTACCAAGTAATACTCTGACTCACAGTCCCTCATAGAAATACATTTTCAAGAGCAGCTTAGAATGATCTCTTCAATGAAATGCTTGGCAGAGCAGAGAGGAAATACTTATTGAGGAAAAATTTACATCTTTGCAGGCTCTGTTGTCAAAAGAAAGTTCAGAACAGAAAGAGTTTGGAGTTGCGATCAGACCAGAATTAACAGACGAAGAGAAGAAGCGCATTGAAGACCAGCAGCTGAAGCAGCAGGCTATTACAGAAAAAGATCTGGTAAGTCACAGGTTTTGGTGGAACAGGAGAGAATTAGTGAAGAAAAGTGTTGTGTTGTGCTATTAGCTAGGCAAATGTGTAAATTAAACCTGATAGTGTCTTGAAGTTCACAGATACAATGTCCTTGATATAACCTTAATTGTTTCCCATTTTGGGCTCTATAGGAGGGGAGGGAGACAGTGAGTTCTGTTTGGGCTCTTCTGGAGGAATAATTATACAAGGTAGCTCTTACAGCCCAATTGTTTAAGATAAATTTCAAATATGTGCCAAGATAATGAGAACTTGAACTGTATTTCACAAAGATTCCATTTCTGCACTATTATATGCGTCTTGACCCCCACTTGTCCAAGTAGAGTTGTGGACTGTTTCTTGTGTTTTCAAACCTCTGATTACACATTGAAATGTAGTTATAAAAAGGACTTCAGGGAATACAGGCAATAATGACAATAAAAATGTATTTCTGGATATATGGTCTCGGTTCACAGTTGGCTTATTGATTTCTCCGTCTCCCCACTCTTACAATTAAGAAATAACATTAATAACTAAAACATAATTTTCATTCTGTTCTTTTACCTAGCTTTTTAACTTCTGACTTTTTAATCAATATTCAGGTTTCCTCTGCTGGTTGTAAGAGGTAATTGGTAGGAAAAGAATGAAATCGTACATTAAAAGGAACAAAAGTTTGAAAAGGCCACAGAAAAGAAATTTCAGTCTAGTGCAATACTTCATTGATAGCAGAGTTGGCTCACTGTGGGCCTGTTCCTGGCAACATGGAGCCTGTTGAGTCTGAACTGTGGTCTTTGCTTTTTTGCCAGTGAGTAGAGTAGTAGCAGAGATAATACATGGCTTTATATTAATCCGGAGAAGCAAAAGATAATCTTACTCTCTTGGAAACAAAGTAATGTAATTTTGTTGTATAGAGCATTAATTAGAAAAGAACAGCAACATTTGGGCCCAAGTAATATTTGAGGATAAGAGTTTCATGGATGTAGCAGGATAAAGACGGATTTGTGTAGTGCAGAAAGTCATGTTGAAAGGGGAATTGTAAAGGTTCAGCTTTTTTCAGCTTGTGTTTCACTTCAGGAGGTACAGCGTGGCTTATCCTGCACATCAAGAGTAAAGACAAATCACAAATTATAGACTTATGAGTCTACACTTAAACTATGCATGTAGAAAAATATTTTTTATCCTTGAAGTACGGGAAAAAATTAAGGGTTTTTTTTTTGTGGTCTGCCTCCAAGCTTAGATATGAAGAAATAAGCCATAAATATCTGCCCTGATGTGGGTGTTCATTGTGATCCATCTTGATATTGCAATCCTGTCTACTAAAAAGGATAAGAAAAGCTCATTGCACTAGATCTTTCTCAACACTATTTTTTTTTTTAACCTAAATATTACAGGGTAATGGTTATTTCAAAGAAGGAAAGTATGAGACTGCAATAGAGTGTTATACCCGTGGTATAGCAGCAGATGGCACCAATGCGCTTCTGCCAGCTAACAGAGCCATGGCTTATCTAAAGATTGAAAAGTAAGTAGGATTGCACGTGCTATACTGTTTCTTCCTTTGTTGTGAACTAGGCATAAGAATGACCCAGTAGATTCTCACTCAAATTAAGTTACTGTCACTCCTTCTAATTCTTTCTAGAATTCAGTCTAGAATAAATCTTACTCGGTATGTGTGATCTTACAGTGTGTTTCATAGGAAAGAAGTTCTGAGAGAATAAAATAGCATCGTATGAAATCATAGTCTCTAAGGTTTGGTTTTCATTCTTTTGTGTGTGTGGAGTTCTAGATACTCATTCTCAAAGGACCTGCCCAAAGCTTTATGTCTTTTTTGACTATAAAACCCTGCTACTAAGTGTTGCACTGTAGAAAGAAGTGGATTATCCCTTTTGACTTCAGAGGCAATGAATAGGAGCTTTTTCTGGAAATTGTAATATTTTAAAAATATTTTCCTTTAACTCCACTAAGGGAGACATGTACGTGTAGTTAGTTTATTTTTAATTAAGCTTTATTCATATAATTCAGTAGCAGTAATCATATAATCCAGTAACATGCATGCTTTCTAGCAAATGAGACAAATTACATATGACCATTTTTGAAGTGTGAATCTTTTTTAACTCCCTGATGGTATGGTAGTTTAAATCTTTTAAACTGGTAGTATGAGACGCACAGAGCTGAGCATTATGTTGGTCATCTGTTCTAACATGACGTGGCTGGTTATCTGTAGAGACAATACATTGATCTAAAATTATGACATTATAAAATAGCTTGCACAGGTAGTATTTCTGACACAATATTTGTAATTTAGTACTGAAGCTATAGAGGACATCATAATGCAAATAACGTTCTCAGAGAATCAGAGGGAGTGATACGTTAATTGAATGACCAAGCAAGAAAATCAATTCTGGATGGTAAATCAGTGTATCATGGGTCTTTACATTTCAAAGAGTACCCAAACATAAAATGCAACAGAAGCTCATTGGTATTCTTATGAACCTGTAGAACTGATAAGAACTGCAAAAAAACCCTAAAACCAACTGTTTCCATAAATTCAATGATAGGTGGAAGGGGGAGAAAAGGAATGAATGAAAATACTTAAATATGCACATAGTGGAGTCATGATCTAAATATAACTGGGATGAGGAAATTTGATCTTACAACAAAGCAAATTACTTTAATGCAAGGATAAACTGAGATCTTATTCTCAAATAGTTAAGGACAAGTCTCAGAAATTCAGATGTAGATGAGTTTACTCTCATATATGCTCGCTTCTCCTTTCTGGTATTTTTTTTTGTTTGTTTGTAATGGTATTTCTGGTTTTCTAATGTACAGAGCTGTGATGCCGACATTCATTTTAAGGCTATTTCATGTTTAAAGAAGACTCTGCTCTAATAGGGTTTAAGCATTTATTCTCACAGAGGAAGTGAATTTCTCTGTGATAAAAGAGAGTCAGCAGTGTGTCATGAGATACCTGAAGATTTGACTGAAATTTCAAGGTGCTGAGAAATCATCTTTTATATGTTTATGTTTATTTTACATTTTAGCACAGTGATATGTATTTTTATATATAGGTAATTAAGGTCTGTATTCATATTTTAATTGTTTTGGGTAGTTCTGTCTTTTCAGTTGAAACTGATTATTAATTTTGTACTACTCTTTTGGTGAGATATGAAGAGGCAGAAAATGACTGTACACAAGCTCTGCTCTTAGATGCCTCCTATTCTAAAGCCTTTGCCAGAAGAGGAGCTGCCAGAGTTGCTCTTGGAAAGCTAAAAGAAGCTATGCAAGGTAGGACTTTAAATTAGCCTAAGTGTAATAGGTAAGAGATGAGTGTAAGTACATCCTGATTTTTTTTTTGTCTTCTAATAACAAATCAATAGCTGACTAATTGAAGTTATCAGTGCAAAAGTTAAGAATGGTGGGGTTTTGTTGTGTTTCATTGAATATGTATAAAACCTTTTGTGTTGGTATCCACGTGATCTGAAGACAGTTTTGTATCAAATTAGAACTATTGTTGCTTATGATAAGTACTAAGAAATAACTTGAAAAATGTGTTTAAAAACTAGGTCAGTGTATAAGCATTAGGATGACTTACCTGCCTTTAATTATTTTAGAGCTGTGAGAGGAAAATGAAAGGTTTGAAAATTTCCTAGTTACTTTGTAACTTGAAATGTTGACAGTTTTTGTATGTTGTTTTTCACTCAGATTTTGAAGCTGTTCTGAAGCTGGAACCTGGAAATAAACAAGCAATAAATGAACTCACTAAAATAAGGAATGTATGTATACTTGTGCTATTTTTTTTTGTAAGCCTATAGTAATAGAATGTTATCATTCTTTATTATGTATTTTTTAACATATCTTATAATTATTCCTTAAACTTTTGATCTTTTGGACAACTTACCATTTTTTCAGGAATTAGCTGAGAAAGAACAGTGGACTCGTCAAGAATATCCTGCAGTATTGATAAAAGAAACGGAAATAAAAAATATAGTGAAAGTGATTGATAATCCATTACACCTGAAATCAACAGTAAGTTGTTCTGTTTTGAGAGTTGTTTTCTATAATGATGGGAAAAGTGGAGCTTAAAGTTAAAATCCACTTCTTGTTTATTTTTGTAGACTAACTCCTGATAGATACATCTTGCCTGTGGAAAGTTCAGAATGTACAGATTTATTCTTTTGATATTTTTCAAGAATGTAACTTCAGCATTTCCATGTGTGTAACTGTAGTGATGGTGTAAGCATTCAGCCTATAGTACCACACTCAGGAAACATGATGTACGCAAATATATATAACGTGAAATGGGGAGAGAACCCTACCCTGGGTCCATAGCTAACATTGCACTTGAAGCTAAAGGGGAGGCCGTTGAGTCTCGGTGTTTCATTGCAGACTTGAGAAGGTAAACTTCCCTTCTTTTCATCTGCTGTTTATAGTTTCTGTAGCAGCTGTAGAGGTAACAGGACATGTTACCTACCCATGTCATATGCTGGTGTCACCTAGGGCTACTGCAAGAGTCTTAAGCCTGCATTTTCATCCACATAAATTGTAGAATAGCTGGATATTGGTTTTCAAGAAGCAATATTTGGACTATAAATTATCGGTGGTTATAGTCAGATTAATGAGTTAGATAAGAGAAAATATGATAACACAGAGAGTAATACCAGCTTTCTTTATGCATTTGGCTTCCCCTTTTAGAACATTTAATCTTTGTACATTCAGCAGTGAGTTGTGTAAATACGAAGCATGTTCATACATCATATGGAGCACTGTAGTGTTCTACTCAAAACGTTTGTTTACCTCCATTAAATATATAATTTAGATGGATAGTTTCAGTAGAAAATGTGTGATTATTTTGATCCTTGGAGGGGGGGAAGTATTATGTGCTCTTTGTAACAATAAACAGTATTTCTAGAAACCTAAATGAATTGGTTGTGAAGTAGCCGAAATACTATAGACAATTATATTAAGTTTTCAGTTTAGCGACTAAATTAAGTGGAGATACTAGGTTGATTGTCTTTTGCTTGTTGTTCTGTTAAGGTAGAACCAAGTATAGATGAAGCATCTGTCCTTTTAGTACTGCCCAAGGATTGCAGAGAGAACTGTAATTTTGTTTCATATCCACCAGGCAGCCTCCCAGTCTTAACACAATGATGAGATGATACATTGTCAAAGTGAACCATGTATTGTATGTCAATACACCTACAGGATGGGGGTTTTTTTTGCATGATTTAAAGCAGTTCGCAAACTGCTGTGAAGACTTACCGTGGGTTTGTGTTAGAGCTGGACAGAGAAATCTGCCATTTCTAGAAGTCTAAATCATTGAGTATGTTTAATAGTGTGTATTTGCATCTATTTCTAGAGCAATATACACTATGTTCCAAATCAGGAAGTGAAATTCCAAAGTTAAAGGTGATGAATCCCCCCTCGCCTTCTTCCCCCTCCCCTCCCCCCCAGTGGTGCTTCCTTGTAAGACCTGTGAAGGTGGTGCTAGGTGATGGTCAAAAATAGTGCTGATGATGCAGAGATTGAATAAGCTGAAGCATTTTAGTTAGCATGTCCTCTAGTGGTGGAGTTAATTGCCTTATGATGTATGAACTTGGTCAGCTGGCAGGGCCGAGTTACAGATATTTATCAGGTCAGAATTTGAAGTTGAGGGTCAATGCCTATGTTGCTGGATATTTACTTGTCAAGCTTTGTAATTTAGCTAAACCAGGTCATCAGTAAAAATACATGGTAGTCCTTGCTCATTAAAATTTAGTAGCGGGGAAAAAAATCCCACTTTTTTTTTTAATTAATGGGAAAACAGAATGCAGATTCTGACATCCTCTAGAGTAAGGATACACTGGTTTATGAGAGTAAAGCAATAAAATGATCATATAAGGCTTCCTGTAGAATGTCGTGAAGCTTCCTTTTTTTGCAGTTTATCTTTATTGAAAGTATCTTCCATGTGCACCACTACAGATGAATCTGGTTATCATGATATTATTTACAATTAAACACAGCTGTTTATCTGGGGCCTCTGTATGCACTGATGTTGAGGGTATACATGTGACATGAGGTATGTGTTGTTTAGAAGCCTTTGCGAAGAATAGCCATTGAAGAAATTGATGATGACACACCAAGTAGTGATTTGCCCAGCACTACTTCTGTAGTCAATAACTGGAGGAATTCAATGAGCATTGAAACAACAGAGAATCTAGATCAGGATGATCAGTTGACTGCAATGGACATTCCAAAAGCAAAGCACTTAAAAATAGAAGAAATCAGTGATACTTCACCACTACAGTAAGTATAAAAATTCTGATCCTCTTTTTAAAAGGTAAACATGGTTGAAATGTAATTTTCATTTTCAGATTTCTACATGTGATGAGGTATCGAACATATTTTGGAGAATTTGAATTAAAAATAAAATATTGAAAGAAAATGCAGCTCTTTACACATCTGCCTCTTTGAACACGTAGTGGTTGAGCCAAGCGTGATCTATTTAGCGTCAGATGGAAAACTAGTATTGTTCTTTCATTTCAAATATAAAGAAATTAATAATATTTTCCTGTGTGCCATACTCTCTTCCTTGCGCACTTCATCTTCCCTAGCTGTGATTTTTATTTGTAATGTTTTAAAGTAGCAGCAGTCTGAGCAGAGTTCACTTTGCACACCAGTTGTGCGAGAGAAAAGGAGCAGATGAGAGTGTCACCACTCTTCCCTCTGCTGAGCAGGCAGCTGATAACTTCAGGTTTGCTCGGAGTTCCCAAGTTCCACTGTGTTAACTAGGCAAACTCAAGTCTGGCTGGCTGAAACTAGACTGAAGTATAGAAGCCGTTATCCTAACTTTATCGCTGCTAAGTGTTGGAGCTCTACTTGTTGTCTGCTTCGGAAAGCTCTGTATGTGTCAGGATCATCTCATTCTGTTAATAGTAAATATTCTTATGGAATTCTGTTTGAAGAATTTCTGTGAGACATACCTTCCCATGCCCACTTTTTCCAGCTCAGTCAGATGGATTTACTGTGAAGTGTTGAAGAAAAAAGTATATTTCTTAGCCATTTTATAACTTCTGAAAAATAAATGGACCTAACTGATAAATTATAGGACAAAAAATAGATCCACTGTAATTGGTATTTAAAACAATTTGCAAAACAATAACCATGTCAAATAAACATTGTGAAATTACAGAAAGTATAGTTTTTTACAGCTGTGTATGGTAGAAATCTGTACCATAAAATGCAGTTACTTCCAGAAACATAGTAGAGAAAGGCTGAGCGTATTTGTAAGTATTTGCAGGTGTGTGGGTTGGTTTTTTTTTTTAGAAAAGATGAATCAAGTATAAAGCTTCCTTAATTTGAAGGTTTTTTTTCAGATACCTGCTTAAAATAAAATATTTTAAAAAATAATTTTGATTAGTATTTTAGATTTTAATGAATTCAGAGATCTCCAGTTAGGTCTCACTGTAGGATTTCCTTAAATGTTTTTTTGATTGCGCATTTCAAAATCTCTCTGCAGGCTTCCCGCTAGTGTGAAAGGAAGTTCATCAGTGGTGCATCCATCTGTCCCTGTGAACAAACAGAGAGAAAAAGAAATCAGAAAGTCATATAGATTGGATTCTCCAGTCCCTGCCATTCCTGCAAATTCTTTCCAGCTTGAGTCTGACTTCAGGAAGTTGAAAGACTGCCCAGAAAATATGTACTTGTACCTGAAGGTATGAAACATAGTATTGATTGACATTGCTTGGACAAGTTTCTTCAACTGACATTGCAGAAACAGCGCAAACTTAGGTGGAAAGGGTAGCGATGTTTAGAGTGTCTTAACAGTGTACAGTAGTCCGTTTCATTAATTGCCTTCACGTAATACTAAGTAGTTTGAGCCACATTTGAGTATTTCTCCTCTTGTGCCTGACTTTTCACTTACCTCGCTTTCAATACAGTCTCTGCATAACCTGTCTCTTCTTTCAAACATAGGCCCTGATTCTGTAAAGACTTAAAAATATTAGTAACCATGTTAAATTCTAGTTTTTCAAATGGATGCTTCTAGGTTAGACATAGCAACATTCTTATCTCTTCAAACTGAACAAATGCTTGAAAGATGTCAGTGTACTTAATGTGTACTTCTGCTTATATATATTACACAAAAAAATTAAGAATTCCTTTAAAAGAACTTAGNAAAAAAAAAAAAAAAAACAAAAACCCCCACGCAAATTAATGTTCAACATCAAATACTACAAGTGATTTGGGTTTTTTTGTTTGCTTTCACACACTTCAGCATTGTCTAAGACATCCTAAAAACTCATTTCTAATTCTTATGACTCATCTGGGGTTTTTTTGCCGAAAAATAACACTTTTTTTAATTTTTTCAAAGCAAATAGAGCCTTCGCTTTATCCAAAACTGTTCCAGAAATCCTTAGATCCAGACTTGTTCAACCAAATACTGAAAATTCTACATGATTTCTACATTGAGTAAGTTTAACTCCTCCTTTTTTTTAACATTGCTTATTGCTATTCTGGGTTTTTACCTTTTTTTTTTTTGTTTTTTCCTCCCTAGCCCAACCCCTTGGGCTTACAAAATTATTTCCAGCATGCATCATTACATGAGCATGATGCAATAATTGAAATGATTCAATTGTTCCTTCTTAAGAAATTAAACATACCTGGAAAAATCAGATAGAAAAGAGGTAAAGAAATAAATAGCCTTTACTGTATGTCGTTGAATTCAGTTCTGCTAAATAGCATAGGAAACTGAATATTAGACTCTATGAAATAATTTTTGTTCATATTACTTTGTTCTGTTACCACATACAACTGCACAATATTAGCTTTCTGTATTAACTTTCTAAAGCTGAGAAATACAGAGGGTTTCATTTTTGTGCAATGCTTATTGTGATGCATTCTGACTTTAATTACCTGCTAGCATTTTACAGGAGCCTGTAGTAAATCGGTATTGGAGCTAGAAGTTCTGATATGACAGGACCTGACAATTACTTTTGAAATTTCTATCCATGCTACCATTTGAGTCTTAAAGTTCATTTTGCTTGTCAGAGGCAATGTGCCGCTTCTCTGAATTACTCTGCCTGAGAGTGCACACTCAGAATGTTTTTAGGGTGTTGTTTTATGGGGAAAAGCAAATGTAAATGAATGTTAGCCTTTCCCGTGGTTTCTTTAAAAGTAAATATCCATCATGTGGTGAAACATGACATCTTGAGAGATGGTTCTACGTTTGATGGTATGACATATAAAGGCTAGGAAGTTGAAATTGTTTGCAGTAAGGTAAAAGACATTTCTTCTGGAGGGAGACAGGACAAGTTATGAAAGAAAAATACTATTTGTTGTTACTGTTTGTACCAAAGACAGTGTCTGTTTACTGTTGACCAGAAGAATGTAAAAAGAACACAATCTAGGAATTTTCTGTATGAATAAAAATGAGGGCAACTGTAATGTGATGCTTCTTGCTGAGCTTCCTATGACCACAGGTGCTACTTCCTCTCACACACCCCAGTATGTATAAAAATGGAGAAGTTATGGCAAGGTGTAAGCATTAAATCATACAATAGCTATTCTGTACAGGAACAGCAGTCAGTTTGCATCAGTCTAGGTTGTTCTATTTCTTCACTCTTGCGCTGTATCAGAAGGATACTTGCATAAAGATTTCTGGATGTTGACTTTTTACATCGTGGGTGGAAGAATGAACAGGAAAGATGAGGAAGGCAGGAAATACGAGAGACAGAGAGAAGGGAGTTCCATTGGTCCTTTAATTTCTTGTTCCTGGAGTCTTTAATATTGCTTGCAGCTACTGAATCCTTCTAATCAACAGTAGTTATTTTTATATTTCTAATAATCTTCTTCAGGAAAGAGGAGCCATCACTCATCCTTGAAATCCTCCAGAGGCTATCTGAATTAAAAAGATTTGATATGGCAGTAATGTTTATGTCAGGCTCAGAGAAAAAAAGTAAGTAACTCAGTAGCATTTTTTTAAACATTTGTGATAGTGTAGAATCTAGCAAGAAATAAGTAAAAATTTAGTGCTTTTCTTGTTGTTTATTCTGTGTAATAATCAGTTGAGGTTAGTTGTCTTAACTTTTTGATTATTTTAGAAATTAATATGAATGTCATGTAATTTTTCTTAGTCTTTTAATTCCTTATTAATTGTTAAGACTTGAAAACAATAGCTAAATCCTCTTGTTTTTATCAGTAATAGCACTGCATTTTAGTCTGATACCATAAGCTTCACTAGCATTTCAGTTTGTAGTTGGTAATGTTACAAATTCATAATTTGTATGAAATCTTATATCTGACATGCAAGGTATCCATATTACACATTTTTCACAATTTACAACCATTTCTTGGCAATCCTGACTTTACTGTTGGCCGAAAGAATGCAGGCATCTCTAAACCACTCAGCCTGTTCACCTCTGTTCTGTTCCTGAGACATCACTTAAATTAGTTTGCAATTCAGGTTGACATTGGCTTGAGTTCATGGTTTATAATAGTGTTTTTTGTCTCAAACGTTTTCTTTATTTAGCACACCAGACAGACTATGTAATGGTGAGATACTTACAAGCAAAACATTTCTCTGGGACCAAATAATATCAAATTTACTATCTACAGCTGAGTTTCACTAATAACCATTGTACTTTCAAAATTTTGATATGTGAATCTCTTTAAAATAAAATTACTTGTTTGACTTGCTGAAGTGCAAGTAAATTCCTCTTATGAATTGCATTCACGCCTTTAACCTGATGTAAGCTTTATCTGCCATCTGGCATTAACTTTTATCTTCTGCATTTAATGCCATAGTGCCAAGATAGCAAACAAAATAAAAGCTGTCTGTTTATGTTGTCAGGATTATACACCTGTTTAAGGAAATGTTGTTAGGCATCTCCTGGGCATCAAAACAAAATGAGAGCTTCCTTTTGCTATTTTTTTTCCATCCTCTCTGTAGTTCTAAAAATTTACTCATATTTCAGCTATATAATCCAAACCTTACTCTCACTGAGGAATGAATTGGACTAGTTTACTCTAAGAGTATGAATAGAAAAAATAACAGTTTATGTTGGGATTTTCTTTTACAGTTACACAGGTATTGTTCAATCATGTGAATCACATGGGATTGAAAGATACTTCTGTTGAAGAATTGAAGAAGAAATATGGCATTTTCTCTTAGTGAGATGACTGACGTGTAAATTTCTGTTTCTGCACTTCTTTCATGTGGAAATCAGCTAAAGAAGCCTTTAAAGACTGGAATTTTGTTGCTTTTGTATAAGTAATGAAACTTAAAGTTGGTTTAGCCAAATGGCAAGTGCCTGAAGGGATAACTATTTTTTTCTGCAGGTACATTTGCTTTCCAGCACCTGAAACAGTACGGATCTACATTTTCTTCAGTGGAATCTGTTTGCCTAAAAAGCAATTGGGTAGGCTGGCATTCAGGATGAGGACTGTAGATAGAGATCTTTATTAAAAGGAAAAGAAAATATTTATAAACATGTCTTTGGTAAGAATGAAATTGTGTATATTACAAATGTGCATGTTTTTTATTTTAGAAAATAAACTGATTGTTGAATTGAAGATACTAAATTTTAAGGATTTTTTTTTTTATTAAGGTGCCTAAATCATTCTTCTCTAAGGATACAGCACATGAGAACATGTAATGTGCAAAGTGAACCTGAGGTATGATGGCCAAAATACTCCAGAATTCTTTTACTTGAGCTTACCCAAAAGCCGAGTTTTTGACAACTGAGATATTCCTGGGAACCTCAGCTGTAATTGCAGAATAGAAGGAAGCCAAATACTGTAGAATTAAACTGAAAGTGTAGGGAAATACACTTTTTTTCATCTTCAGAGAGTACTTTTAAAATATTCTGATGAAACTTATCTTTTGGGTAAGTTGTTCCTAACCGGGTAAAGCCCTTAAGAAGCCTCGAGAAACTAAGCAGGATACCTTTCCAGTATGAAGAAGACAAAGGCATGAAATCACCTGAAACTGATGAGATAAGAAATCGTGCTAGGCATAATAAACTATTCATACTGTTCTCATGACCAGAAGAAGGAAATAACAGCACTTGGCAAGTATACTGTAAGATTACACTGCAGTATCCAAGTAGTGGCATCTGAAAATTTGCCTGTGTCTCTAGGCTTGACCGCTCCCTTTCATCCTGCTGACGCTAATACTCTGTCAGTTTGCTTTCATCCTGATTCAGCCCTTGTGCTTTACTCATACTTCTCTGACTATGGAAGTCTTCTGACATTAAAGCTTTTGTTTTGGTAGTTGTGCTGTTTTTCAGAGGAGTGATTAAACAGCTATAGCATTCAAAAAGACTTCAAACTTCCAAGATGGATTAATAGGAAAAGGTATGAATGTTATCTTCTATGTAGTCAGTATTAGAAAACTAATTTTAAAACACTTGCAGCTGTTGTAATGCCCTAGTTCAGATATAATCCATTAAAAAAAAAAGTAACTGAGCTACATCCTTGGGCTGGGTAGCAACTGACATGAATGAAGTACTAGATCCCTGAGGTAGCTTCCAATTAGCTCTGGAACTGAGCACTAGGAGAACAGCCAGTGTTTTTGGGGAAATGGAAGCGCTTTTATGTAACACTGCTTGCAGCTTACCTACAATATGAACTGTTATTACTAGGTGTGTCCCAAGTTGCCTGATAACTGTCTATTTCTTCCCCTTGTTGTAAAGCAATTCTGATAACACATCAGGGATACTGCTGTAACTAATGGCGGCGGGGGGANTGTTTTTGGGGAAATGGAAGCGCTTTTATGTAACACTGCTTGCAACTTACCTACAATATGAACTGTTATTACTAGCTGTGTCCCAAGTTACCTGATAACTGGCTATTTCTTCCCCTTGTTGTGAAGCAGTCCTGATAACACATCAGGGATACTGCTGTAACTAATGGCGGGGGGGGGGGTGGTTACTGAAGTAGTTTTATACACCTTTGTAGATACAGAATACCATTTTATGGATTGTTACAAGTTGTTCAGTGTAGAGCAGAGGTGTACACCTGACTAGGTTATACTAATAGAGCATTTGGTATGTTCTCGGAAGCTGCTTCTTGAAGGTTGTTGGATGAAAACAGGTGCTTGTAATGTAAATCCTTGACAGTAAAAGCAAGATGACAGCAGAAAGATCTGAAAAACGTTGGCCAGGAGTCACCTACAACTCCGCTTCATCCAGTCTGCTATGCTTTTAATGAGGATAAGCTGCTATACTTGGTTTCTGGTCCCACTCCTGCTTTTATGGAGATTTCTCTTTGGGATTTGTTTGTGGTAAGAAAGGCTGATTGAAAGCAGGCTGTTCAAGCATGTAGAATTTGGTGGTGTGGATGGGTGGACCTGATTCATGTTGCTGCTGAACTTAGGCCACCAAGAATTACCTTGAAAGTGATATGCTACTGTAGCCTTTTGCTTGTGTTTCTGAATGCAACATCTGATGGTGACTTGCTAAATCCCTGAGGTTACTTTTCAGTGCATAAAAAAACAACGCATGACGGAGAGCAGAATGCAGGCATTCAGAGAACTGCTAGTTTTACTTGCTCCAGGAGATGGCAGTGTTTTTCCCTTCTGAACTGTTAAAGATTGCAAAATCTCTGAATTGAATTTAATGAACCATGGAGGAGATTCATAGATCTGAAGTAAGACAAGAATTATTTTGGGGGAGAGAAGGGGATTTTTTTTTTTTTTAAATACAACATCCTCTGATTGGTGTTACCCCTATTGTGTCAGGGAAAAAAAGTCTGAGGTAGATAGTGTGAGGCAATTAAACAGTGTGGAATACTTGATAGCTCTTTGCTATGTTACAGCATTCAGGGTGTCAAAAATCTGACATCATGTTTGCTGCAGTCACTGATTCAGACTTGAGTTTTGAATGATTCCTTTACATACCAGTATTAAGTGTTATAATTTTCTAGATAACTTTTTAACACGTCAGGTTCATTTATTAATTTGAATGTGGTCCTCCAGTAGATCTGGGAGACATTCAAACTCCATATTGTTCATTGATTTCATCATGTAGATTGTTAGGATCAGTTCCATTGATATTCTAGGACATACTTTTGCAGAACATCCTTACCGCTTTCTGATTTGACAGTAGACTGATTTTATTTTTTTCCTTTTTGATAACTGACTAGCTCTGCATTCATACAGTAATAGTTTCATCTGAGCTGTGTTTGTCTTACTTATAAGAATGTCCTGTGATAGTTGTCAAGATAAAGATATTTCATCTACTGCTTTTTCATTACACTACTGTGGAGGAAAGGGTTTTAACATAACTTGTTCTTGGCTGACGTGTCAGTTACTGTAGGAAGTATAAATGAGTATGGTTTGAGTACTTGTTCCAAAATATTTTTTAGAATTAAAAATTAATGGTGTTGACCCTGGTCAAGAAGTTCTTGCTGTTTCTCGTCTTCTGTATCTTTCTGTTTAAAAACAGGCATTTCAGCTTGCCAGTTCTCAAATAGAACTACTACTGGTTTGAGGCTACTTTTTTGACATCGTATTAATATAAAATTAACGTATCAATTTTAACATATCTTATAGAGAAGTCTTTGGGGCCCAGAAAACCTGTGAACATTGAACTTCAGGAAACTTATGTTCTAACCGATTCTTTTCTTTTACTAGGCGGAGATCTTTGTCAATGAGGTGAATACAGTTGCTTGTAGTTGCCATCATTACGGAATGCTGAAGTGAAAACAGCCATCGAACAGTTCATTTCTAATGTCATCAGCTGTCAGTCGTTTTTCTTCCACCTTGCATAGCTAACAGTTCCCTTGTTGGTTTTTGGTTTTGGTTTTTTTTTTCCTTTTAATGCAGGGGCACTTACAGAGCAATCTCTTCTTACTCTTGTCAACTGCTGCTTCTTTTGTTTTCCACTTTTGGTTCTGATGTGGTCCCTGTGTTTCTTGTTGTTCCTGCTTGATAATTATTAAATAATCTATCCTCGTTTCCATTACTTACATGCTTTTGTCTTCTGAGATCATTGAAGAGCTCTTTGTTGGTTAGGTTGGTCCCTTTTTACGCTTGTTATCCTTTCTTTCCACTGGCATAATTTGAGCTTGTTATCTTGATGTCATTGATTTGGGAACTGCCAGGTCTCCTGTACCCTTTTCTGCACTTAGATTTTCCTCCCATGAAACCTTAATAAGCAGTGTTAGAACAGAGAAAGAAGTAGAGAGAAGACTAAGTGCATGAAGCTTTCAAAGTTGCGTTTAGGTGCTGTGGTGTGTAGGCAGACTGAGATTGCTCTACTGTTGTTATTTGAAACTAAGAATTTGGGGCATTAAATATACATCCTTTTTTCCCTACTCCACCCATGTCCCATCTAATAGCAACTGTAATCCAAGGAGATTATGCCAGTATTCCGCCATTAGTTTGTTGGTTTTTTTCTTTCAGTAAATTAGTGCTTTTCTAGGAATAGCAAGAAGGGCCTTAATAAAAGCATAGGGCTGCACATCTGTTGACTCTCCTTTCTCCCTGTAGCTTTTCTTTTGTAGCAGCTGTCAATCACACTATATTTTTCTTTCTCAGATCTTGCAGAGCCAATGGTGTTCTGAACTGCATTGTCTCACTGCTGCCTTTGCATGATGCTTTAGTAACTTCCTTAAGGTGTATCTGTAAGGGTTGTGTTATTCAGAGGGCAAAACTATCCTGTAAAATCGTTTGTTATTGATTATCCTTGAGAGAGCAGGAAACTAGCCTAACCACGCGGGAACGCATCCTAAGTTTGAATCTAGTCTTCATTTAATATTAGCATGTTCAAGTCTGCCAAAGGACCTGGAATTGCATTAGTGATTAATCTGACCTTATCTGCTTTGCTGGTTAGGCTTAGGGAAAATACAACTTTTGGAATAAAAGGTGAAATTGTGTTTTTCACTGTTGTCACATCTCTTAAGTATGTGGTTAAGCCTGATCGCAGCAGTGAAGTTGTGTGGGTTTTATGCATCTGTCCCGTTTTCTTTGTATTATTTCACATCAACTGTTTGTGTTAGATATTTCTCATTACATCTGTCACCATGTGCCGATTCCCTCTCTCTGAATTTCAGTCTTCCTTTTCACTGTGCCCTTTCTGTTTTCCATCAGGTTCAAAACATTGCATTCTCCACTGTCTTCACTCTCCTGTCGTTAGTTGCAAGCAGCTCAGCCTCTAAAAGTGTCATTTGAAGGCACCTTTTAGTTTTCTAAAAATTTCTGCTCAAGGCTCTTTGTTGCTGAAAGCTCCTTCCAACAGCTCTGCTTCTTCGGGCTCCATTTTGTAGGAATATTACACTCTAATGTCTGGCTTTATAAACTGAAGCAGCATGGAAACTGAGGGAATTCTTTCTATTCAAGTTGTTGCTGAGTCCAGTTGTGGTTAGATACACTGGAATCTACTGCAGAAAGTAGCGTTTGCTTTCCAGACTTCTTCAGACCTTCCAGTCTCTCTTCTGACAGCTGTTGCCTTAATAAAGCTTAAGGTGACAGGGTAAAGATAAATTTGATTCCTTGTTCCTTCATAGCAAATATGTCTAACTGGGTTTTAAAGCAAGAAATGTACCATTAGGTGGAAATACTGCTTACATTAACCAACAACTGAGTATACAAAAGTCTTCCTTGTCCTCATGCCTGATGAGATAGGAGAGATTAATGTTCTATATAAACTATTAATTTAAAGTCCTGTTTTATGGCTACATATTTGGACAGGTCTGCCACAAAGAGCTGAGCAGCAGGTCAGAGTCTAAGTGAGGAAACCCACAAAAAAAAACTCAAATAGACAAAACCCAAACAAAACCCCCCAGATTTTTTGCTTTTATATGTATTACAGGCATGACTGCTTGTACTTCAGGTTGCAAGGGCATGTACTCAGAGGCAGCGTACTCCCAAAGCAGTCTGTACGAATATCACCAAAAAGCAGAGAAGGATTAAATGGTTGATTTGCCCAGCTGTGACTGTGATGGGAGAATAGTATCGGACTCCTTAAGTCAAATCTGGTGTCTTTCTGGCTACACCAGGCTGAGTACTCAGTTTGACAAGTGGTGCTTGAACTTGGTTTGTAATAAATTGTTGTAACTTTTGGGAAAATCAGAAACACTTTGCTGACTTCAGAAAAGTGTGCTTTAGAGTCTTCATTGGGAAGTGGAAATGCTGCCAACTTTTCTAAGATAGCCTGAAGTTCAGATTCCTGAAATAAGAAGTAACGAGCTACTGCTGTATGCCAAAGCCTGTGTGTAACACGATGTAGCACGCGAGCCTTGAGGACTCCAATTCTATCCTTGGTGTTAAGATTTCTTTGCATTTTGTGATTGGATTCTGGTGGTTGTGAGAATTAGCTAGGCTATTACAGGGTTACATCTTATTAAATACAGTATTTAAGTGAAAATGTGTGTGTGTTTTCAACAGATGGGTAAAAACATCCTGGGGAATATTTTCCGTACAGACTGTAACAAAGAAAGGACATGAAATAAATACTTACAAATTTGCCAGATCTCTGAGATTTTCTTCTGCTTCACGTTTTATTCTTCTGTGGACAGCCTTGTCTGATTGATTGGTAGAGCTGATATCTCTCATGCCAAAATCTGCAAGCATTAATTGAGCTTAAGGAGAACATCATCTTTGTTATATTTTTTATCATCCCTAGACTTTAAAATTAAAGCAAGAGAGAGAAGTAGATTCACTTAGTGCACTGGTTTGCAATGGTCAAGCTTTAGCTTGATCTTCTGACCTGGAGAGAGCCCTTGTGCTGTGTCCCACCCCCAGCTGCATATGGAATACTGCTGCGACTGACTTGATGCTGCCTGAAAAATGGATACAGACCACCACAGCAAGTGCAGTCTTACATGGCTGGAGCATTTTTGACGAGATGAGGATCAACCTCTACTTCATGTCTGTCTTAAACTTCAAAGATGATACGAGGATAAAACAAATGCTTTTGCAGCTTGATTAACTGTTAGCCTGCTTTGTTCAAACTGTTACTGTGTTGTGCGCTTTGAAATAGAGAGCCCTGGGAGTCCCTGGGACTCCACTTTCTCATTGTCTTTTTGGCTTTCACAGAGCCCCGGGTGAGGCGGATGCCCTGTGGGTCTTGTACGGAGACTCATACTAGTGGCTTGTTACTGGTTTACAGTGGCACAGAGTAAGTCCTTCCTCCAGGGGTTTGCAATCCAAATAGACAGTGTCTATAGTCTCCCCGCTGTTAGAAATGTGTGTCTGAATGCCTGGGGAGGCTGAGGAGAGACTTCCCTTGTTGCAGTAAACCCCTTTCTGTGTGTGCTCTGAACTGACTTGATGATTTTCCCTGAAGTGGGAGGGACTCAGCTGCCCAGCTGAGAGGAATGAGAGATGGTATGTCTCTCTGAGCTGTGATGGAGGCAGCGCCATCAGCTGACTCATCACATCATCTGGGATGCAGAAGATGCATCTTACCGGTGTGAGTGCCAGGTTGTTCCCAGTGTAATGCAGGATCTCAGTGACAGGGCAGGGAAGAATAGGAGACATGAATTTCTGTTTTACAAGCGTCAAAATCAGCATATTTCTTCAGACTTTCAATATTTCAAACTCAATTTCAGTATTCAGTATTTTCAACATTTCTCTCTACTACAATGAGACGTTAATGAACATTTTTAACGTGAGGTTTGGAGAAGCTAGGAATGGAACAAACCCTTTTTGAGCCCTCATCTGTTTTAGTAACTTCAGCTAGCTTTCCTTTCTCAGAATTACATTTTGTCCTTGTCTTTGTCCTTTCATGCTTTTGCCTGTCATATACCAGGTTTATGTGAAGCCAGCTGTACTATGGACAGATTCCTGCAGTCAGTGTTCCCATTATCAGATTTTGTCAGAACATCTTTGCTGGTTCAGAAGCAAAGAAGAAATTTGGCTTGATCAGGATACCCGCGTGTTGCATATAAAACACCCAGAGAGTCTTTGGCTCTATTCCTACCTGGTTTGTGCTCACAGAAACAGGAAGGCACTGTACCACACAGCCAGAGCTCCAGGCTCAAGTCATCCCGTAAGGCTTCTTTCTCCAACTGCCGTAATGCCAATGTGAAATGATGTTATAGGGATCGTTCCTGTTCCTCGTTCTCGTTGCTGTTCATCTACGTAGGGTAACAATGTAGGGCTCTTCATCTTAAGACTCTCCAACCTTAGAGCTTGATAAAGGAAGCTTGTTTATCATTCCCATTTGCCTAATGCATAAAAGAGAGCTTGTTTTAATCTTCATTCCCTTCTTCCCCTGCTGATTCCCTCTAGGCTGATACTTGCGATCCTTCAGCCTGCCTGTGCTCTGTCGTTGCCAGTTCCTGGCTGAATATAGCCCATGCGTTTGTCAGAGCAAGAGGGATATTTTGAATGGGTCAAATTAAATCAGAATAAGAGACCAAAGCAGCATTTTCAAGTGCCTCAATGTATTTGACCTCCCTGTGCACAGGATTTCCCAGGAACAGTACTGCACACTGACAAATTTCAAAACTTAAAAAGATGGCTATTTCCAAACTGATGAGCATCTGTTGGGAGGTTGCCAAAGACACAAGTGCCAATTAGATGTCTGTATGCCTCTGAATCTCAGGTGTTA
Source organism: Himantopus leucocephalus (assembly GCA_003993805.1). NCBI lineage: Eukaryota > Metazoa > Chordata > Aves > Charadriiformes > Recurvirostridae > Himantopus > Himantopus leucocephalus. Next base: position 37,341,369 of record RSEF01000001.1, read on the forward strand.
TACAACTTGTGGGAGCAGTGCTAGGTCCAGCTCTATTGCAGACCGCAGGGACGCTTAGATTAATCAGTGCTTGGGAAGAGAAGGGAAACCAGGTGATGAAGTGAGTGATAAGACCAAGCCCTTCCATTGTTACCTTCCATGATTCTAATGAATTGCCCCACTTTTGTGATGCCTCGGGCAAGTTCGTTCCTAGAAATTGGTTGCCATCCCGTAAGTTCAAAATTTGGATTTTGTTTTGTTTTGTTTTCAGCTTTATTGATAGATGTGGCTGTGCTGTTCTATCCTTCTGCTTAGGCTTTTGCTCCTCTAACTGTTAATTTCATGAAGGAGCAAAGCAGGTTTGATTAGTTTGAGAGTCATGTGGAAAATCAAAAGACACCATCACAGAAGGTCTCACTTTCAACAGAGATTGGCTGTGTCACCCTGCTAACTGCAAAACCTTTCTCAAAGAGCTAGTTTGCAAGTGTTGATAGTTTGGGGGTTTTTTTATTATTATTACTGAAAGCATTCTGGGTTTGCCACCCCAGTGTCTTAGGCCAAAGATTATTAGAGTAGCTTCCATATGTCATCTATGACTTGAGACGTTTAGAGAGAACTTGATTTCCCTCAGGAAATATTTTTCAGATATTTCTGCCTGAAGATAGACTGGTATGTGACTTCTTTGTGGGTTTTTTTTCTAGATTCTTATAAATACCCTCTTCCCCGGAGAAAAGAATATTAATATTTCCAATATATATTTTCTTTTCCATAACTTCTCTCTTCTTTTTTAGCCTGTCCCTTCTTTCACTTGCTGTATGCTGCCTCTCTGTGCTGGAGCTCTGCCTCGAGTCTCCTGCATAGCCAAGTCAGCTCCTGTTACACCCACCTGTCTTCCAGAATATCAAGGTGGGCCCCACCTGGGCTTGGAGGGTGCTGTCCCTAAAGGCTTGCCAGTTCTCCTGAGATCCTTTCAGAGCTGCCCCATGGGATCCCACCTACCAATTCCCTGAACAAGCAGCAGTCTGCTCACTTGGAGTTCAGGGTCAGTGCTGTGCTGCACTCCTTTCTCACTCCTCATGGGCTCTTGGACCCCACCATTGAGTGGTCACTACAGCCATGGCTGTCACCGACTATCACATCCCCAGCTGGCTCTTCCTTGTTGGTGAATAGCAGATGCTGTAGAGCATTGCCCTGCTTGACCCAGCACCTCTGTAAAGAAGTTCTCCCTGACAGCTCCAGAAATCTTTAACACTTGTGTCCTGCTGTGTTGCCCTTCCAGCAGATGAAAGGGCATTAAAATGCCCCAAAGAACAAGAGTCTGCGATACAGAGGCTTGGGCTGTTTAAAGAAGTCTTTGTGTTTGCCCTAACCCTGATCAGGTGAGGTGGCACCCTCCCACTGTGATGCCACCCTCACTGGTCTCTCCTCGGATGGTGACCCACGGAAATGCTCTGCACCTCTGAGCTGCTCCTATGCACAGAGGACGTCTCCCCTCATCTTCTTCACTGCCTGTCTTACCTGCAGAGCTGGTGCCCACCCGTGCAGGCAGTCCCAGCAGCTCTCCGGTCGTGCAGCAATGCCACAGCCCTGTGACCCCGCTGGAGCACTCATCCCTCTGGATTGTTTTCCCAGGCTGTGTACACGTGTGTGCTTGCATGCTAGATGGGGGATGTCTCCTTTCACCCTCTTCCTGGTGTCTCTTGTTCTCATCACCCTACCTGCTTGTCTTCCTTAAGCACGTCAAATTTGACACCAGGCTTGGTTTTAAAAAAAATATACAATTAGATTCCTTTTACAGACCTGAAGTGTTTGTTTAAGTCTTTCTCCAGGTTAAGTTCCTCACCTAGCTCTATAGCTGCTGGCACTTAGAAAGATAAACATGATCAAAACTTCCCCAAAGTGAGGACTGGGTTAGGGGAGTGAAAGTTGACGCAAAGCTGCTGTCATGTCACTGTACCTGTACCCCTCACTCGTGTCGCTTCTGCCTCAGAAACAAATTGTCAGTGTGTGAAATCGCAGTGCAATGCTGGAGCTGGAGCCTGCTGGACGCAGGAGGTGGAGCATCTGAGTCTGTTTCAGAGATAATTAGGAAGACTGTTGCCTGACTGTAAGAATGCGATTCTCTTCATTAGCAGGAGAAGGTAAAAATGGAGTGGAGAAGGCAGCTCCAGGTCTGCGGGAGAGTCGGGGCAGAGGGAGGTGTGCTGAAGCTCTCAGTGAGGCAAGAGCTTCTCGTAGGAGCCAGATGGAACCGGAGAATTAGGAGGGAAAAACCTCAAAGCGACTGTTGGGCTCATGTTATAGCTAAGATTGCTACTCACTGAAGGTCGTATTTAATGAAATTTGCATGAAGTATCTGTTTCCCTTCCTAATCATAGAGCTGGCATAATGATTCAAGAATATCCACAGACTATTTATGAAGTGAATTTTGTGAAGGGAAAGCTATGGACTATATTTGATTTGCTTAATTTGTTTGACAAGCTTTGAGTCGGACCCAGCTTGGGGGCAAAGAAATGCTGGCAGGGAAAGAGAGAACAAGGCCTTTATCTTCACTGAATTATTTCTGCCAGCAAAGTAAACCTTTGGCTCTTCAATTATTTCAGTCCTAGCCTGATGTTTGTTTCCTATCACCCAGTCCTGGATCATCTGACTTGTCACACAGGATTCCTCATGGTTGCTTTTTCCTCTTCTAGCTAATGCTAGAAATGAGAATCTCGATTCCCCTCCTTAATCGGCAGCCTACAGGCTGTTTTGACAGGAAATTTTGGAACTGCACAGAATTGCCGTAAAATGCAATATCGGGGGGAAAATGATCACCCCTGACAGCTAGGGCACAAATTGGAAATAGGTCTTCCGGGCTAACGTGTCTTGGGACATCGCTGTTGCTATTAAAGAATAGCACAAGATGGTCAGGCACGCAGGGAGGGTGTGAACGCCAGCATAAACAGATAGATAGAAAGAGACAGTAGTGGCCAACCCTTGGCTCATGGGCAGCTCTTCTGCCTTGAAATGAGTCGCTGGCGCTATTCGGAGACAAAGGAAATAAAAAAAGTTAAGAAGAGAGCCACAGCTTTCTGCTCTGACAGGAAGCACAAAGTTTGCCACAAAGTCCTTGCTCTTTCTGCCCTGAGTTATCCCAGAATCGTTGAGATGCCGTGATAGCTGATGCAGATTTCTTCTGGTCACTGATTCACTCTCTTAGACACGGTAAAGTGGGTGTACTGTTTAATGGATAAATAGGATGCATTGGCTGTCCTGAGCCTACTGATCGTGCTTGTATACAATCATGTAAACAGCACTCCTTCTTAAAAGAGTAGGAATAGAACTGCAAAGTCAAGCACTCAAAAGGCTCGAAATGTCAGTTATGCCCAAAGTGATACTTAGCCTTTATTAAGCCCATTTGTGTATTTTTCGTGCCATGGTATAATCTTTAATTACATGCTACACGCAATTTCTTACCTTCTAGTGGCAAGAGTCAAAATGTGTTTATCCTCCTGTAGTCAGAGGATTGTTTGAAAGAATACAGCTTTTTTCCAGGAATACTTTTGGTGCTGGTATTTAGCTGTCGAGAGGGCACAACCTGTCACTTCTGCAGCACAGTTCATGCTTTTAAGCTTTTCATAATAGAGTTGTGCAAAAAAATCTAACAACGAGTTGCAGCCAGAGGGAGGAAAGTAAAGTGAAACTAGTGGCTCCTGTTCAGCTGGTTGTTAAAAATTTCATGATGGCATCGATGACACCCACGCACACAGTTATTCTGTTCTCCCCATTGAAGTGCTCTTCTGTTTCCTGGCTGGCACCAGAGAGACACCTGTATGACAGGCAAACGTACCTCTGTGCCACGTAGTATTTGGTTTATGTTGGACTGACTGGGAATGAAAAATCACTATAAAACCTACAGCATCAATATATTTTTTAATTGATTTTTCTGAGTGCTTTGCTCTTATAGACCTACATTGTTTTTTTTCCAGTTCATTTTTGTTGTTTTTACTCCTCTGATTTTCCTTCCTACTTTTCTTTTATTCATAAGTGCTAATTAACTGTGCCTACGAGCTGTAACACTTTCCTAACGAACGAGCCATGGGCTTTGTGAAAGTACCTCAAAAGACGTGGAAAGAACCGCTTCCAGCTGTGCCAAACCCAGCACATCTCCTCGTGTCGGCCAGACAGGGAGAGAGCGGCTGCGTTTAACAGCCTTTTGGAGAGCTGCCGATGCCGTGCAATTAAAAGAAAGCCTGCGAGCAGTGAGAGCGTCGGTGCTCAGCCCCGGCAGCAGCGAGGGGGTGAGTGCCTTGCTGGGAGCTGCGCAGGTGAGAGCGTGGCAGGAGGCGAAGCACTTCCCAGGAGTCTGCCGAAGCTGTGCCGGCTCCGACTCGCGACATCGTCCTCTGACGTGGCCTGATAATACACCACATCCAAGAAAAAAGGAAAACATCTGAGGACAGAGCGAAAGGAAGGTGTTGCAGGGCAGAGCCAGCTCAGCAGGAAGATGTGGCGTTAGTGTAATTGGAGGTGCATGGGAGAGCCTTCAGATGAAGGAGACTTTGAATGGAGAGGAAGGGTTAGTCCTTTCTGGCAAAATGGGAGAAATGGGTTGATTTACTGCCTCCACACTAACAGCAAATGAGATGGGTCTGTATTTCCATCCTTTCTTTTGCAGGCAGGGTCAAAAACAAAATAGCTCTTCAGAGCTTTTACATTCTGCAACATAATAGCCAAAAAATGGCAGTGGAAACAAATCATCTAGTTCACACTGTTTCCTTATTTTTATGCATTTTTGATGGAAGGCCCCATGTTGAACTGTCTTTACGGTGTTAACATAAATACAAGTAATGGGAAAGAGAGAATAGAAATGGACTTCCATTTGGAGAAATTAAAATCTTTTAATATAATACCAAATGAAATTGTTGTTATGAATCATTGTGTAACAGAGAAAAAAGAAAGGATGTTTGATTTGCAGAAGTTCCTGCTTATCATTCATGGCAAATGAAGCAAATGCAGTTTTATTGCATGAAGGAACAATCTTCAACTGGCTTGAACTATTATGCACTCCATTTAGCCCCGAGGCTAAATGAGACACGCAGCAAGAGTGAATGTTATGTAAAACAGGCATCAGTTGAGGGAAAGCTGCAAGAATGAAGCTGCATGGGGCTGAAAAATGCCTTTCCTAAATTTCTCCTTTTCTTCCACGTTGCCCACAGAACGGGGACTGGAAGAAACCCAGAAACAGCGTCTCTCAGGCTGAGCTCGCTCTTCTGTACGGAGAGCAGCAGCTGTGCCAAGCAACAGCAAGGAGGCAGGGGAGAGCTGGTGGGGTATAAAGGAGGACCAGGACCCCCTCTTTGGCTCTCAGGCCAGTGGCGGACTTTTTGTTCCCCCACACTTGTTGAAATCACAGCAGTTCTTCCTATGGAAAGGCGAGTTTGCTAAACACGAAGAATGAATGACAAACACGGCTTTCAGGCACAGGGCTGTATGTCACACATTCCCCTCACCAGCTGAGAGTGTCCAATAGCACGTGCAACACACGGATTTCCCTTCTGTGGTTTCAAAATCACTTTTCCTCAGTTAAATCCACCTTGTGAAAACAGGACAAATACGGATCTTTCACAATTCTTTGGTGCTACTTTGGACTTTACAGTCTTGTTCAAAACACGAAGAAAACCAAGGTTAGAGCAACACTGATTTTTCCTCAATGCTTTTTTATCTGTGAACATAAATGGAAGAAAAGCAAAGCAATAAGTGGCTTTATAGAAAAGCTTCCACCAAAGGGGTCTTTATGCCAAAGGAAAAAAGAAATATGAGGTTAATAGAGTATGTGGTCACACCAAAGACTTCACTGACTTTCTGTTTGATTGGTAGGCTGTGCTGCAAAAGCCAGCATTAAACTTGATTTAGAAAAGAAACACAGAGGGAGGAATATCTAGGCAGAATAACCCGACTGCCAGCCTCAAGATTACATTGTAGCCTGTAATTTTTTTTTTTTCTAAATCATCTTTAANAAAAAAAAAAAAAAAAAAAAAGGAAAAAAGCACCCACAGAAAGACTGACATAACGAAAAGAGCAACAAAAATAAAAAAATTCAATCAGGCTGAGCACAGTGCAGTTCGCCCCAAAGCCCAGGCTTTGAAAGTAAATTGGTATAAAAACAAAGTCTGGGTTTTTCCTTTTCAAACTGTTCTACACTCAGCCTTCTTGACTTGTACAACTTGCACTTGTGAGCACAACTATTGCTATTTTACATTCTTATTTAAAAGGGCTTTTTATCCTAAGGCATTAAAATTCCAATGTTCCTGCTGGAGTCTCTCAAGTCATTTAATAATTCTGTGGTTTAATTATTGAAATGATTGCAATCTACATTCAGTAAGTGCAGCAGCATGTTGGTGATTTGAAGGGTGTGATATATGTGTATTCTCAGCGGTAGAGGAAACATAAACAGTCATCAGTCATGTTGGCTCCTCCACATGAAACAATGATGGGGAGAGAGGTTTTTTGGAGATCTAACAACCCAAAGAGGATTTGGGATCCAAATTACTGTATCAGATCCTCTTCTTGTCTTCCCCTCTACATGGTAAAATTTCTTCAGCACATAAACCTCTGCCGCTGAATTTTCACAATCATCTTAAGTTCCTCACAGTGGGTGCAGGCAGACCACCAAAACCTGGGCAGGATAGAGTTGTGCAACACCTACCTGATGCTGAAACTGCTTTGGGATATTTCTTTGTCTCCCCTACCGATAGGGCCCAATCCTTTAGTTTAACCGTACCTCAAGGGAAATCTTTATGTCCCTACTCACTGTCTCAGAACACGGTGGAGGAGCATTGAAATGGGGAATCCCGGTTCAAGTTCCTTTCTCCATCCCTATAGCACAAGCCAATGCCCTAGAACATCCTGGGACAGTGAAAACTCCACTTTGCATGACCTAATTAGAAGTCCTGTTTTACAGTAAAATTCCTGGTTTATATTAAAATAGTACTTAAAATGCCCCAAATGTCCTCTTTACCGTTTGGTAAAAGGGGTTTCTCTTACTCACATTTTTGCATGCAAAGGGCAGCACTTTCAACAGGCAGTACTGTTGGAGCCACCTTTCTCCTCCCGCCACCTGAAGGTTACTGTACAGTCTGGTGGGGTACAGCAGAAAGTGTAAACTTGGGCAGATGGAAAACCTGAATTCAGCTTTATACCATCCCAGGTACGTTTGCCCTGACTATCCCTTATTTGCTGTGTCAAACAGAAGTTGTCCTACCCTGACATCTTTTGAGAACGAGAAAGAACCCCTATAAAGGTGTTTTAAGGCATTGAACATTAGCAGGAAAGTAACGATTGTAAATCCCAGGCAGAGACAAGAATCTCAACTAAGTGTTAGGTGGTGCTGTCTCCAAGGAAGCGGTGCTTAAGATGTGCCTCTTTCTACACTTTTTAATAATTTTTTGAGAAGTTTCTCTTCTCTTGATGCCCAGACAGGACACAGACTGGTATTTACTCATCAAATAAACACCACAGAAAATACTGTCTGCATGGAGAGACTGTACGTTACAGTTAAGATTTGCAAGAAGATGGGACTACCAGTCACCTCAAGCACTTGTAGGGCATGGATCATTGTCTATTTTGAAAAGAAGTGGAAGAACATGGTAGAATACAAAGATACAAAACTTGATCTCTCTCCAGCTGCTGAGAAGAGTTTTCATAACTAGTTCATAACCGACTGCATAAATACTGGATTGATTGCAACAGCAGCAGTCTCCAGCATATGGGCCACATATTATGTCTCCTGTGCTAAAACTGAGGCTGCTGATGGAAAACAAAATGCAATGTTATCTGCAGAATATCCCCTTGCCCAATATTAGCTGTGCCTACAGCAGTCACGCTGATGTGCACGCTGGCTTTCTGGCTTGGGTGTGTATCACCCTCTTTCCCTCCCATCTCGCTCCTTTTTCCTCCTGTGGAAATGAAACTCAGATTCAGGGGAAAAGGAACATACAGTGGCTTCCAGGCACATCTCCAGTCCGGACGGTCAAATCCCAAATCACCAGGTTGTGGTGGTCATCTGCTGGAGAGCCTGTTAAATAATTTTCTGAGGGCAATGACTGAAGTCTCCACGCATGTTCCAGGTTCCCAGGGTAGATTCCCACATATCTCTCTGATAACAGAGAAGGAAGAGGGTTGATGGAAAACCGACAATGTGTTGGGGAAAAGAGAGTGTGTTGCCCAAGCTATTTTTAGGCACAGTAGGAATCCGTACGCAGACATAAATTATCAGAGAGAGAAAATGCCTCGGCATCAATGCCACGTTCAATGCGTGGGAGAGCCTCAATGCCAGCTCAAATATAGCACAGCAAGCAGATGTCTTTACTACAGTAGGCATACTTAGACCTCCCTGGATTCACAGCAACAGCATAGAATTACAGTCTCTTTCATTCAAAAATTATAGCAAAAATCTCTGTCGCCACTCACCTTTTATATAAGCATGGGAGGCTACAACACTCACCCACAGTGAGGGAGCTGCAGTAAAGACAGAAGGGAAGAGAAGAAAATAAAGGAGGAAGGAAGCAATTGCCATTCTTCTTCTTGAAGCCAGGCTTCCTCTGTGGAAGGATGCAAAATTCCTTTTAATGCCATCCTAAGAGATACTCAAAAGCTGACCAGGCACAGCCTTAACCTGACCTAGCTTCAAAGCTGGCACAGCGTTGAGACCTTCAGAGCTCCCTTACAACCTGATTTTTTTCTATGATTTTATGATTCATAGAACCCAAGAGAGAAAGTAGGGTAGGCAACAGAAAACCTGAATTCTTGACGTAATGCTCAAAACTTTCCCTGAGAGAGGCAGTTTCTGGGAGGTGGAGAGCTCTGGTGTCTGTTTCCACACCTGATGGCAGAAGGGTCCATACCTGAACCTCACGAGTTTAATACCAGCCCTGCATACTCAGAGATAATTCCTGTTCCCATCCTTTGAGTGATAGTCTCCTGCCCATAAAAATCTCACAGTTGTGGAGGGCCTTTTTGCAAATAGCTATTAGGAAAAGCTTTGGGTATGTATGAGGGTGACTGACAGTTTATCCCCACCTTATCAGATATACAAGGATACGTTAAAATGCTTGCTCCCTTTGTACTGGAGAGATTTTCACAGCCCATTTCACAATGTTTGTTTCTTTAAGATATGAACTACAAACATCATGTCAAGTTTCTGGAAGGTATTGCTCCACACTTACCCCTCTGCCTTTGGAACAGCTCGCCAGAGAGAGTCACAGAAAATTGGTAGGTAAAGGAATTAACAAATACATAGCAACAACAATTACTATGAATACAAAACAAGGCAGAAACTATAAACTTTAATCCCTCCTAGCACCCTTCTTCTCATAGACATTGTAGGGGAAGCTGTTTGAAAGTAGTTCTGTTGAAAATATTATATGAAACCTCACTGAGTATGGCTACTGTGGACACATCAGGTTTTTTTCACTTCGCCTCAATTCGTGAGTATGAATTGTGGGAATTCTCCATGTATGAGAATACAGGATGGACAACCTTAATGGAAAACTTAATTTCAAATATGACCCGTTGGTGATTTAATAGGAGAAGCTACTATTAATGAACTCTTAAGAAGAGGACTCTAGCATAAACTCTTTATTGGGATGTTGTCATTAAAAACAACTCTCCTTCCTATTTTAAAGTTGAATTACTGGAAAAAAATACTGAGGTATGAAACATTCCTGTTTTATGATGATTCTGAAGGTATAGAATTGGATTTTTCTGACAGATTTACTGTTTTTAATTAGAATCAAAAGTGCAGACTAAAGTCATAGTTATAACAAAATTTTAAATTTGCATTAATATTTTAACAGAGGCATCTGAAGCAGTCATTTTGCCCAGAAGAACAGGTCAACTCTCTGAATATGTGATTTCAAAAGCTAAGTAGAACTAAAAATATTGACTTAAACATGAAGAGTTAAGTGTATCAACCAGGTACTGCCTTGAAGAAATAGACTGGTGTGGGACAGCAGCAAAACAAAAGAAGCAATCTTTACCTTTTTATTAGACTGTCAGCAACAAATATATGGAATTCTGAGTGCCTGAAGTCAGGCCTCTCAGATAATTCCTTTTTGCAATGTAAATGAAAATCAATGATTAATGTAGCATTTCCTGAATGGATACTAAAACTACTTCATCTTTTTGATTAACCTCTTAGGCATACACTGCAGTTTCTGTTAAAAAGAAAATCAGATATGAATTTACTGAGCCAAGAATACAGCCCTGCCCTAGTTAAAATGCATGCTCCGTCTGCTTCCATTGCCTGTATCGCATTGCGAAGAGAGGAGAATGGTTCTGTGTTGCACCAGTAGCGAAAGCCTCCAGCCTCTGTTGCCCCTTGCCCATCATTACTTGTCCCACCTCTAAAAATGCATATACAGTCACAGGTGAAAGTCAGTCTATCAACTCAATACAAAAAATAATCAAAGGACTTTCACTTATTGCTGTATGAATTGGTTTTCCAGTCTCTATTTACATGCCAGAAACAATATAAATTCTAGCTTAGTTTTACCTTTTTTTTTTTTTAAAGGAAGGGGGAATTTGAAGACCCTTCTAAAGAAGCCAACCACCAGGTACATGAGTGCAGCACAGCCCAAAAGTACTACCTTGACCCCTGAAGCAATGTAAGCATGGCACTGTGGCCCAGGCAGCCAGAGGCAGCCACCAACTTTCTCTCAGCAAGGCTGAGTAGTGGCTCGAGTATCTCTGTGTTGTGCACCATGACATAGCCATGCCCACCACCACACCTGACTGGAGCTGGGTTGTCATGGTTTCCTCCCAAGGTTGCTCCTCACTCCAGAGACCTGAAACCACCACAGCTGCAGCTGTATGGCTCAGGACCACTGTTTTTTTCCATCACCCCATGAGATATCTCATATACCATAAACTAGATTTCTCTTTCCTGTTCCTGTATTGAAACCAATAATTGTATTCAGACAGAGCGCATCACAGGAAGGCATCTGGATGTGATCTGGAGATGGCAGGAGGAGGAGAACTGCCTGCTCTTTGATCGTGGTTTCTAAATTTGAGTTCACCACTGAAAGGGGAAGCACCTAAGTTCTATCTGGTTTTGGGCTTAACTTCCAGACATTAATTTTTGTTCTGGTAGGTTAATGAGCTCTTCAGTGCCTCTGATTTTCTTCTCCCCAGAATGCTCATTCATAATGTTTAAACTGCCTTGGCAAGTTTGATGAAATTGACAGACTTCTGTAGTGTCTCCCACTACAACATCTTTTACACCACAACATTTTGATACTTAATATATAGATTTAATTATCAGGAAATCATAGAATCATTTAGGTCAGAAAAGACCTTTAAGATCATTGAGTCCAATCATAGTGACAGATGAGAATATAAGATGAGAATTGAAATAAGATGCAAAGTTTAAAGCATTTTTGATTGCATTCAGTCTCAAAAGCCTCAGGATTAGTGTGACTCTTATCTTTTAAATACCTCTCTCTGTCCAGACAATGTGCACATCAGTGTAATGCTTGGGCTGACAGAGATCATGGAACAGTGTGGACTTCATCTAAGCTTCACAGAAGAACCATCACTGTGTTTCTTCAAGTGGGGTTAGCTCCCAGCCACCCCTCTGTAGGGCAAGACAGCAAGCCCTGTGTTAGCAGAGGCTGACTGATCACCAGAACTGTGTAGTGCTGGCTCTGCATCCCGGACCATCATCTTCACTGGCAAGAATTGCCAGCTGGCACGGACACTGCATTCCGAAGGAAATCTGACTGCACAGTGCCACATGGACGTGGATGTGTTGAGCTGGGCTGGTGCTGGCTGGGATGCTTCTGAATAGATGTTCCTGGGTTTAGGAGACTGTCCAAGACGGAGCAGCTGTGCTCAGTCAACAGCTTAGTTTGGAGTGCTCTTGACAAGCAGAAGTGTAAGTTGCTACAAGTAATCCATTATCATCCTTGACTTGTTTGGCTTCTGCCTGTATCTTCCTTGGGAGCACTGCAAAGGCCAAAGTGGTGTTTACATAGCTCTGTTCCTCCTTGGCAGTCTCCTTATCCTTTTGGAAACTAACTGAGTGAGTCACAAAAACTGCAGGCTGCAGGCACATTTCTAGTAACCCTGACTTTGCCTATGCATAAAACAAACGGTATAACAAGTGGCAGTTTTGCCCTCAGCCTCTCTTTTTGAAAATAGTGCTGGAAAGGTACATGCATTCTGTGTCAATTAAACAACATATGGATGCCATGAACCAGCCCAGAAAAAGACAGCATTTTACTGTGATCTGTGCTAACATCAGTATCCTGGTTTGAGGTAAAACAGGACCAAATTTGTTCAGTGACTTCTTTTTTTCTGGGCCTCTTCTAACTGCTGAAATTAACAGCATGTTTTGCAGACACTGTTCACTCCCAGAGTGATAAGACCGATGTTTAT
>RSEF01000001.1:37353867-37370991 GCA_003993805.1 Himantopus leucocephalus
AACAAACAAAAAAAAAAAAACCCAACCAAGACACACAGACCTCCAAAACTGATATTTTCCTGTGCTCACAAAGGACTGTGCCTTTTCACTGCTGTAACAGGCTCTGTCCCTCCTGGAATGAATTCGCTTCTCTCAAAAAGCCTGAGAGACTCTCCTGTGGTCAATGAAGGCTGGGTGGCAGCTGGAGAGCGATGCCACAGATTGGGTTTAGGTGTGTAAAATAAGACTAGATGCATATGAGCATAAATGGTAAATGAAGCTGGGAAATAAGTCTGATATTGTTAAAGGGATTCAGCCTGAATCTTAATAGTGAGGCAGTGGTACCTTAATTTCCAGCCTGCCACTTCAGGGGTCCTGTTACCACCAGTTCTATCAGCTTTCTCTGCCACATCCTGTTCCTCATTCCCCCTGTTCCTATGCTGCAAACTGGTGCAGTGCCCACAGTACACAACCGCAGGAGGGAATTGCATTACAATGTAGCATGATCTGGAAGCCAAGTTTGCCTGCGTGTTGTGTAACAGGGTGAGAAATTAACACAGTAGTTTTACTTACTTCTCCAGAACTGCCATTAAGCACACTTCTGAGAGCAGAGACCATTAGTTTTAATAGAAAATCAGACAAGTGAACACTGCAAGTCTTGAGTATTATTGGCGGAGAACTCCTCACAGCATCTAACACCCTTATTTTTCTCCCCAATGGACAGCATTGATATTTCATTTCTAAAATACGCAACAGCAGCTTCAGCTCTTCACAATTTTACCATGTACATCTTTTTTAATGCGAATACCAGACACTTAGGAAGGCCAGTGGAAACACACTGGTTTTGACTTTGGTCTGCAATGAAGTCATTCAACTTTCTTTCAGATTGGTTTGTGTAATGGAGCAAAGTTTTAACACATAGGTCAGAATTCAAGTCTGGATAACCAGCTGTTGCTAATTAGTCAAGAATTAATGGAAGAAGCAAAGAAGCACTTGTCATTTGAGTAAAATTATTTACTGGCTACTTCCACACTGTTAGTGCCTGCTCTGCTGTTGGAGAACGTTTTGGGTCTTTGGGCACAGTAGACTGCTCAGATACTAAGTATGGCCACAAATTCATCTGTAAATCTGTACCAAGTGAACACAGTGCAAACATATTTCTTTTCAAAGTAGTCCTTTCTGTCTCTGGAAAATAATCCTATCTGCTGCGCATGAAGCTATAACTTAAAAATATTCAGAATACTAAGCAGGTGCAAAATATAATGGCTTAATTTAGTTCATTTCAAGAAACAATTCATGATTTCAGTTTCAACCTGTAAATTTTTATGGCTAGCTTCTAACTTTTGGGATCTCGCTGTGTTTGCTTTTGTGTGATGCCAAGTAAACTCTCAACAGTGCCAGAACCTGAGTTAATAGTCACCCTCTTTAACACACGGAACATTTGTTCTAAGTATTTCCCTCAGTTTTTTGTTTCAGACCTTACTTTCATTTTGGCTTCATGTACATGCCTATTGATGTGAAATTAAATCACAAGGTTTCTTTCTTCAAGGTGATATTTTTTCAGAGAAACGTCAACATAACAACATTTTTAAATGGACCAGAAGAGATTTAAGAATTAACCCCCCATTACCTTTAAATGCACTTTTGAAAATAAGAGTGAAGTTTCTAGTTAATTTTAGTGATTTGAGAAATCTTACCTTAATTCTGTGTTTATGCATAACATTTATCATCTTTGAAAGACCTGAACAGACTGTTCAGTGCATTGGCACTTTCTTTAACATAGGCGAGGTGGTTTTCTGAGGCTCCTGTTCCCTGTGAATAAAGAAAAATACCTGCAGAGAGTGATTCAGAGAAGCATCCTAACTCTAAGTGCTCTGATTCATCTGCCGGAGGAGTGCATCTCTCTCTGGTGACTCCAGATGGAATTTACCAACCTGCCTCCCCAGTCTAAAGTTAGCCTGCGTGGATCTTACCTGCTTATTTTTTTTGTGAGTTCAGTTCTTCGGGCTTCATAAAATATTAAATACTGATGGGATAAATTCATCACTACCCCCAATGCCAGGTTTTTGCTAGCCAAACTGCGTTATGCACTTGAGATTTTTGGGGGGCAGTTTTGATATATGGGGCTTACCACCACTTCAGATTGGAGGTTCTCTGGTGAGGCAAATAAATGATGTTATATTTTCATTATAGCTTTGGAAATAGCTCTAATGATGTAGCCATTGGTGTGGTGATTTCCTCGTTGTCAGTTTGTAAGTGATGTTTTTGATGTGGCTTGCTGGGATGTCGGGAATCTCTTTGAGGCAAGAGGTTTACTCCTGCCCTTGGGAGCTTCTTGCCAGCTGAGGAGGGAGAAAGTTCCCCTCTCAAGGACTGCAGGGACAGGATGGGAAAGAAGAGTCATGGGGAAAAGCAGGAAGCTTGCACAGAGCTCCTGAGATGTGTAGGGAAGAGTGAGCTGGGTCTAAGTAGAGGAGGGGGAACGGAAGCATGTCCTTAGTGTAATGCAAACGCTTAGGCAGATCTCGCTCAAAACTTTGCCTGCTTTGTGGTTCCAGCACATAGGTACATGCAGATCTCATTGGATTATTCATCAGTGAACCTAAACATCCTGGACTGTTCCAGTTAAAGTCCCCACAAAATAAAATTCCAGAAAAGCCATGTGAGAAAATTGAAGTCCTGTATTTCTGGTAATTTCAGTTATGTGGTGCTCTCCTTCTATTGCAGAAAACTCAGCAGTCACCTCTCAGACTTGTGGATGTAAAGGAAAAAGTGAAGATCACTCTGTGGAGGCAATGAAACTGTCATACCCAGCTCTACAAGAAACTAAAATATTATCCAGACCTGACAAAAAAAAAAAAACCCTCTGTTTTCCAATAAGTTATCATTTTGAAGGAAGATGATAAAATAGGATTAGAGAAAGAAGGTAAAAACAACCCTACACACTATCAAAATAGGATTTAGTTTTTCAGATTCCTTAATTAGCATGCCCTGCCTGTTTTGTTTTCGGTTCTCTTGTTTCTTGTTCCGTGATATATTATCACTACCAGTAGAGAGGAAATTAATTGCTCCTGAAGCTTTTACGGCAGAAGTTAGAGACAATGTATTCAAATTTAATGAAGTTGTCACTCAGGTGCTTCTTCTTCTTTCACCTAAAGATATAAATGAATATTTGCTCTCACCATGGTTATAGCTGTGCTTTTTGGTATGCAGTCTTCCCTGGCACACTGAACGGTTCAAAAATAAAATTCTAGTCTAAAATTCTCAGCTTACTAATTGGTATCTTTTAATGTGTCTTGTCTAAGGTCTTTATTGTTCTCAGTGAAACACTCTGAACTGTTTTGAAGTGTGCACTATGAAGAACAAGCTTCATTTAGAAAAAAATGAGTGTTAAAGTTATGTGAGAAATGATTGTGGCTTATCTAAAAGGATCTCTCTAATTGCATGTTCGCCAGATAAATGGAAGTTCTAGGAAATTATGGTACAAAGAAAAATAAAGGTCAGAGCAACAAGTGAGACTGTCACATTCCATCGCCTGCAGTACTAAAATATTAACTATGCCTGCCAGGGGTACTTCTTGTGTGTTAATAAATCATTATGTTTGACTCTGGTGAAATATTGCTGTAGAACAAAATGGACTATATCCTCAGAGAATGATGTCATTCTCTTTCAGATCAGTGTATTATCACTTTCTTTGTTTTGTTTTAAACTTATTTTATATAGGACACTTTGGTATTGTCAGGTATTGGATAGAAATTAATTACTCTGACAGTTCAGTGACAGAAGCCACTGATATTTTGTAATACTGAATTCAATTGGCTTTCCACAGGATAAGTTCTGTTTTGTGCATTGTTCCTCTAAGCACCACATGTCCCAAAGATCAAATTGCCATCTAAAATTCCCTGTTTACTAATTTGATTTTTTTCTTTTGCTGCTAAGATAATTGATCTCTTCATTGTTAGATCATTTCCTTCCTGAGCTGAAATTGATGATAATTAGATGCAGAACTATGGAGAAAAGACCAGCTTTAGAGGAAAGTCAATTGCGAGTGTATGGGTGGATGATATATTTAGTTACATTATCACTATAATCTGTATCTATTCAAAAGCTCTATATGCAGAAATAGTTTGAGAAAAGGATATTCTGGAGAAAACCTAGGTACCGTGATTTTGTAGGGGATCTGATAGAAGAGAACAAACTGAATAGAGAGTAACTTTATTCAGAAACCCTCCTTCATTTCAAAGATAAGTAGAAACATTTTTGCTTAGCATCCCTTTTTTTTTTCTCTATGACCATTAAAATTTTGACAACTACCCCTGGTTCCATGCAGCTGTTAGGGTTATACCTCATCTATGTTCTTACAGAGCACTTCTGTCAGCAGATTCCCAGAGCTGTCAAGTCTCGCATGCTGAGTGTGAGACTCGATACAATTTACCCCCTTTCACAGTCCCCTGCAGCAGTGCATAGATCAAGCATGATTTCCATTCAGGTCCCCAGTCTCTGTCCCTCCTCAGAACCCCACAGACCAGACGTGTGTATTCAGCACGTCCCTGTCTGCCAGACCCTGCTGCTGAGAGTCTCAAATAAGAGTGATTGAACAGGGCTGTGTTATAAACAGAACAAGGTACTGGTAGAAATCACCTACCAAGCAGAAGTCAAGTGTTGTGGAACCATAGCCCTGTCTCATGCTGTGATACACCTGTGGCTCAACCCTATCCCATGATTTGGAGGATATCATGCTATGTTCAGGTGCCATCCAACAGCTGATGAGACACCCTTCCCATGGTGTCATGACAAGTGAGTTTCATACATCAGGATCTTATTCAGCTGAAAGGTATGAATTCACAGTGTTTATCTCTCAGTGTTCCCACTCTACTCGGCACTTGTTAGGCCACACCTGGAATACTGTGTTCAGCTTTGGTCCCTGAAATACAAAAAAGATGTGGACAGGCTGGAGAGGGTCCAGAGAAAGGCCACCGAGATGATAAAAGGACTGGGTAGCCTGCCACATGAGGAAAGGCTGAGAGAATTGGGTTTTGTCAGACTTGAGAAAAGAAGGCTTAGGGGAGACTTTATTACCATGTTCAAGTATTTAAAGGGTGGCTACAAAGAATACGGAGACCTCCTTTTTACAAGGAGTCACATAGAAAGGATGAGGGGTAATGGGTACAAGTTACTTCTGGGGAGGTTCCAATTGAACACAAGAGGAAAATTTTTCACAATAAGAACAATCAGGCATTGGAATAACCCCCTCAGGGAATGGGTGGGCTCCCCAACATTGGACACTTTTAAGATTCAGCTGAACAGGGTGCTGGGCCATCTTGTCTAGTCTGTGCTTTCACCAAGAAAGGTTGGACCAGATGATCCTTGAGGTCCGTTCCAAACTGGTATTCTATGACTCTATGATTCTACAATCTACTTGAAACCTCTTTTACTTGTAAGAGCTGGCTAGAAAGAGACAGGGCTAAACTGAGGTTAAGAAGAAAATCAACACTACTTCATATTTCAGTTTGCGAAGCTGAGGAAAGAGTTCCTATAGCTCATTATCACACGATATTGTGGAGAGCTAGAAACAGTTTTAATCATATTTCTGAAGGATAGATCCATTCTAGGACATTCAAAAATAGTTAGCTTCAAGTTAAAAACCTGGTTTCTAAGAACAGTAAGGGTAGACTGGGGAAAAACCCTCTTTCCTTCATTCCTTTTCTTAAGTATCTGTGCCTAACTGATGTCAGGAACAGGACATGGGCCTAAACGGTCCTTTATTTTATAAAATATAGTGCTTCTTGTTCACCCAGGTGGCTGATGGAATGGGATTCACTGTATTAGCAAAACGTCTCTCTTCTCCCCACATTCCCTGGCTGAACTTTTAGAAATGCCATTGTGCCCCAAAGTCTTGAAACAAACATTAGCCCTAAGAAAGGTGCAACGGAGACCCAGCTATTTTCATATCCACAATAAAACACTTCCTTTCTTCTAGGATCTTGGAACAGGAATCACTCAAAGAGTTACAGAAGTGCCACGTTCTGCTTTTCTGCAGGTAATGTCCGTTTCAGCCAACAGCTATATGTTCCACAGCTCTTTCCCATTAATTTTAATGACAGATCCTCAAAAGAAGAACAGCTTTTTAATTGTCTCCAGAGTTACACCAATTACAATGAAAAGGTATATCAAATTAGCAATACAGTATATTAAGAAGGGGATTCCAAAATGCTGAGTTTTAGTAGCCTCCATTGTTAGTGATAACCAATTTAAAAGCCAGAGTAAAATTTACCCCCTTGCTGCATTAATACTTTTTTCTCCCTCTGATTAACGACCGGGTTTCTCTTCTCTTCATGAAGAAAAAATTCTAATATGGGTCTAATTTGAAGGCATCTCCTTTGCCTCCATTTATCATCAGTGCACTCAGCATTGTCAGCACAACACTGCACATCAGGGCTGATAAACTGCATTCCCTCTTCTGGCTGGCATACTGTGTGTCCTGAAAATGGAACCAAATATGTCATAAATAAATAATGGCTACCTTTTTACATTAAAATTTTTATTATAATACATATGTATACAACTAAGGATACGTGATTTAGGCTAGCTCTGAGTATTTTTGTTTTGCTTTCTGTCTATGAAAGATAGCTGAATATGATATTTTGACATGAAGTGCTATCTTCTCCTTCTCACAGGCAGAGAATATTCTATTAAATTGCTGCCAGATCCTTTTTACAGCAGCACTATCATGTTCCCCTGTAATTTCAGCTTTGATTTTATAATTAATTTTTTTTGCATTAACAAAGAACCTTCGTTTTGAAGAAGATCCCAACACATTCTCAAAACTGCAGCAGATTAAAACACAAGCTAGGCATAAAGGCTTCTATTCTCATGTGCAAACACCTTTTTCTGGATGAGGGGATGGGGGGAATTAAAAATTGCTTCTTTGCTTTTAAAAGAAGATTGGAAAAATAAAGGATATGGTGATTTTAGAGAGCTTTCTGTAGCAATTTGGAATCCCACATAATTGTGTTTGGGATTTTACCAGTGAGGATTAGATTTTTTATGTTTTTAGGAAGAATCAGAGTGAGCAGCTGTCAGCAGGCTCTTACCTGAAAAGATAAGCCAAAGCTGCATATCTTCTTGGTAGCTCTCAAACCTTACCTTGAAATTACTTTGTCACCATAGTAACCTTCTAATGGCTAGACACGGTGTGTAAATGTCCCACATTACCAGAGCTTCATGTTGATCTGAAAACTTAGACTGTCTCCTTTTTGTGGAGTTTCCCAGCTGAGAGGGAATTCGATTGCTCTCTGAATTTAACATATGTGGGTAAACACTAGAAAATGGAAAGAAACAATTAAATTAGGTACAAGGTTTTACAGAACAGACTGGAATAAACTGTCCAGAAGGGTACTGAGATGATGAGGCCTATAACACTCAGGCAATTTTTTTTCAGAACAGTTTCTAATAAGTATTGTGGAGCCAAAAAGTTTTATGATGAAGTATATGATGTGGTTACCTGCCAAAACTATAACTGCTATCCCCCTTGTCCAAGGTCACCAAGCACACCCTACGCACTGCAAATTGGAGACGGGCAGCAGAAAAAAAAAATTCCGTTCATTCTGTGCTTAATTATTCAGAGATCTCTTGGGGACAGTCAGACTACAAATGCTACAAACCTGGCAGACAAATTTCTGGTGCCGTTTTTTCCCAAGGAGCTCACAGTTGCTGCTGCCTTACTGGACATGACTGGACAACACACCAGCAAAATGCAAGCATTCTCTATATGGATGCATAACCCTGGTCCTGCACACACGCGCACGCATACACATGCATGCACGCGTGCATGCAACAGGTGACACAAGGAGGCATCACAACCAAAGCTCTAGCATGTGTACATGCATGGAGCTCTGGGTGGAAATCACATAGCCATTATGTGACACAACCTGACATGCACGTGCATCCCATCAAGGGAGTGCATGCATTTCAGGTCACATGCCAGTGCTTAGTTCATAATGTTCATGTAGTTGGTTCGCACTCAGTGCAGACAGGCTGAGACAGTTGGCATTGTTCAGCCTGGAGAAGAGAAGATTCTGGGGAGACCTTATAGCAGCCTTCCAGTATCGGAAGGAGGCCTACAAGAAAGCTGGAGAGGGACTTTATACAAGGGCATATAGTGACAGGATGAGGGGTAATGGCTTCAAACTGGAAGAGGGTAGATTTAGATTAGACATCAGGAAGAAATTTTTCACTCTGGGTGTAGTGAGACACTGGAACTGGTTGCCCAGAGAAGCTGTGGAGGCCCCATCCCTGGAAATGTTCAAGGCCAGGTTGGATGGGGCTTTGCGCAGCCTGGTCTATTGGGAGGTGTCCCTGCCCATGGCAGGGGGGTTGGAACTAGGTGATCCTCAAGTTCCCTTCTAACCTAAACCATTCTATGATTCTATGAAGAGATGGGAAAAAGAGGTAGACAATACACTTTGAGTGTTTCTCTCGTATGCCGTATAGCTTTGCTCCCACATATCTTGCTTTAGTATTTCTCTTTTACTGAACTGCAGCAAAGAAACTCTTAAAAGAAAGTGTTTAAAGATTTAGCATCTTTTCTCATTCTCCTTCAATCAATGTAAGGAAACATTTCGACTACACTTTTGAGAGCCTCATCAAGCCTTTGAACAAAATCAAGACTAGACTTGATGGTACTTCTAAATTTAAAATGCAGAATAAGGCCCTTTGAAATGTTGCTGATCACAAAAGCATAAAAAGGGCACAAAACCTCTTAAAGTTTTTATTTACAGTTCACATTTAATTCAGGTTATTAGGAGAAGTTATGGATTAGTATACCCTGCTGTTATAAAATACATATTTATGAGGTTTGGATGAATAATTCACAGAACCAATGTACTGCTTTGCTACTGAAAGAATATTTGCAAGCAGATCATGTTTTTGGGGATTTCTTTGTTATTTGAAATTACTAAATCAATGCATTTGTGATTAGAATTTTTAATCTGTGGCTTGCCTCTGGCTGGTTCTCAGAATATTTGATATTCTAGTTGTATTGCCTGCTACAGATAGGTCAGATAAATCATGTGATGCTATCTCCTCACTCTGATTCCATTGATAAATGAACCTTTCTAAAATAAATTGTCATGTGGGAGGGAAGAATATTCAGTTCCTGTGAATGCTTGTGCGTGTGACTTTGAAATCTGTTTTCCACGAACACTTGTGCCAGTGTGATTTGATCATACAAATATTTGAAGAAAAGAAATATAAGCTGATAGCAATCATGCCAAAGCAAAATGTGAGCAAATATTTAGAGAAAGATTTTTCCCCCCCCTTATATTGTCTCAGCTTGAAATAATTAGAGAGAAACTGGGGAATTTTTTGAATATTTTTCTATGTAATGAGACTAGGTGCCAGCTTCTATTCTGCTCTGCCAGAACTATCTGTTCAGTGTTTTTCAAAGAAATAAAATGTTTGCATCTCTATGGGCCTCATTTCAGAAAAACGAACAAATTTTTCTTCATTATACTTAGGATGGGTCCAACAGTATGATTTACCACATGCATTTCACAAGGAGAAAAAAGGCAATTAATAGCATGCCTTCAAAATGAGTAATTAAGCTAGGACTGCAAATGGTTCTTTCCTCTCACTGCTGAAACTGAGGAACCAACTTTTATTGGTGATATCTGACAAGCTTAACAACATTACTTCAATTTTATTGCCCAAAGGGTGATATAATGTGTGACAGTGAATTGAAGAATTATTTTCCGGGTGTGAGCAGTGTTGTTGTGCAGGCCCTGCTTTGCCTTTTTTGTCTGTGGACCTTTTCTTTCCCTTGGCTGTGAGTTCCAGCAGCTGGTTACAGACCCTTGGAAGCTGGGATATTCAGCTTTCCAAAGATTGCGACATCATTCTAAGATGGAGAATGGGTGGTTGGAAAGTGAGACACTCAGCTAAGGGCTCAGGTCCTCTGGTTTCTGTGCACTCGATTTTCTGTGCTAACTTGGGCGTACCACTTACAATTTCCTTTACTTCTGTTCTCCATCTGTAAAACAATGATAATAATGCTTCCCTGTTTTTTATGAGGGCAACCTGATGTTACTGATGTGGTTAGCTAAGTGATATAGAAGAGACTGAAGAATGGATCCAGATGATAAACACAAACCAAACCTTCTGCACAGATGTCATTGCCTGACTCAGAGACAGACGAGTGTTAGATTGTCTGAGTGTCATACCATCAATCTCTGAATGTCAAGCTGTCAATATTGTGCAAAAACAGAATCTCACAGAGTGTTTTAGAGTGCAATGCATTTTTCTAGCAGCTTAGCAATATTGTTATGAAATCTCCCTTTTTATTAGCTGAAATTCTAATAAAAGCCACTTAAGCATTAAGGCTTGTGCTCTAGTTGTGTAACAAAGGCAGATGGTACAAAGAGCCATTTGTCTCCTTTGTGCCTCTTTGTTACAAATTTTTCTTCTATATTTGAATGACAAACATCCATTAGGAGCTTCTAGGAGGAAGAGTGGCCTCCCTCAGGTGACCTAGGCTCGGAGCACTGCAGAGAACTGTCTCCCTACAGGTGGGAGAACACACTGAAAACCTTTGCAAAGGGCAGCAGAGTGGATGTCCTCCCCAAGGCTCTACAAATTGCTGTAGCAAGGATGAGAAAGAGGCTCCTTTGGACACCCCCTGAGGACAGTGCCCTTCTCTGCCACGGTCACCTAGCTAAGAAAATGAAATGGAACACGATGAGCTGGTGATGTCACGTGAAATAGCATAAAGCACCAGGCTATGCTCATGAAAACTGGCTTCAGCTATATACCTGAAAGAAATGTATTTGACAGAATGAGAGCATTTAAAATGTTTTAAAAAAAGACAATGAAGGTAGAGCTTCATATTTTATATTGGACTATGAGGTTGGCAATATTATTAACTGATAGCAGGTTACCTTTTTCATTACAGAGTCATGAGATAGTTTGCTATTGGAAAGTGATACTATGTTCAGAATCAAGTGTATGCATGGTTTTCCCCTTATAACTTCTATCACTTTACATAAATACATACATATGTATACGTGTGTGTATATATATATGATGTGCATATATGTCTCTGTATGTGAAGGCGATGTGCATAATAGTTGGCGATTAAAATAGAAACGTGGAATCCCTGATATGGACTGGTTTTCATTAATTTCCTCTCAGGAAAAGAGGCAGTATATATCTTGGATGTCAATATAGTATATTGGTCTATTTTCACATATGCATTTGCACATGTATGTGGAATATATAATGGAATATTTGTATGTGGAATATGAACGTACCCCAGATGTTCACCCCCTAAGCCCCTACCCTGACTGTAGCCACCCATGCCTGTGGGAGAAAGGATGGTGGAATGTGTATGAGCTTTTTCCTTGATTACATTTGTCACAATGTCAAAGTATTGGCATCTGTCCTAGTGGAGATATGAGTAAATCTGGCAGACCATAGTCTAAAATTAGTTCTCTCTATATGTAATTGTCCTACTTTTGTTTGCAACAGTCCCAGCCACACTGAGATTAGACGTATATCATATAACTGCCACAGTTTTGCAGGCTGCTGGACGTATTTTCTTTGGTGGGCTGGACAATTAGCAATCCACTATTTTTTCATTTTCATAGACATTACTAGGCAAATAGTTCTATTTTTGAATAAATTTAAGGATATTTACTATATTAGCACAAAAAATGGCTTGCTCTCAATGAACTCTGAAATTTTGTTTCTGTATTTAGTGACTTAAAACAGAATGAAGGCTGTGAGGGAGAATGGCTGTCAGACCATCAGTGGTACAACAAAATGATTCATGTCAGACCCTTGGAGGGAATTACATCATTCTTGGCCATTCGTACTCCTGGACCTATGTTTGCCATTCTTCTACTTGAAAAAGTTGCCTTCAAATTGAAATTATTGCTTCTTCCAGTAACTGCAGACCTTGCTGTTTTCAGAGTGTTTGGAATATGAAAAATGTCTGTTTCTTGGTCTGTATATTCTCTACTAATCTGCAGAGACTATCCCTGCCCAAAAATCATGGATCAAACTTTAAAATTATTATATTTAAGATGGGGGGGGAGGGGAAGGAAAGATCACGTTGGTTTTCATTTGCCTTGACTTTATTTTATTTCTAAGGGAAAACTTCGTATTTGCCCTTTGTTAGACGCACGTGCATACACCCTCACCTACAGATATATGCAAGCCTACCTCTTTCTTAGTTGGTGGAGATTCCAGCTAGACAGCAGTAAGGCTGCCTAAAGTCTTGCACAATTACGGCCTAAATCTGCATAATTAAATTTGGTCTTGTAAGTGAATCTTAAACAAAACTGAGAAATAAGGTAAGTAGCTTTCCTAGTGCCTGTACCTCCTATCTAGCAGTTATGTTTGTAGTCTTAATACCCCCAAAAGAACTCTTGAGACTCTTTGTTTCTGAAGAATGCTGCTTACCAGATACATGAACGTGGCTCTTTGGCTTCTATTTGCAATATCTGGATATCTTCAAGACTGTCCACGTGTCTAGTGGGTTGCAGACTACTGCACTTCAAGAGCAGCTTGATTTATCTTTGCTCTTATGATACAGAAAAAAGTTAGTATAGAACTTCTACTAGTATGTTTCACTGTTTTCTTTCAGAGTCAATGAAGTATGCTGAAGTCCTGTAAAGCTGATAGAATAATCTAGGGCAAAATGAGGCAAAGAATTCTCTGCCCCAGGCAGATTTGCAGGGAAAAGCATTACAATCTAATGAATATGATTTACATACCATTACAATAATGAAGGAATAGTAGAGAGAAGTTAAGTGCTTCTGTTAATGATAAATTTTAGAGTCAATTGGGAAGGCAGAATATCTGGATTTATGGTCAGCTTTTTTTGACAAATAACATGATAACAAATTAACAAGAAAATGTATAACTAAGAAAATTGGTGGATCATATTTGGGCATGCATTATTTTCATGTGTTGTCTAACTGAAGGTTTTTTTGCAACAAACCTATGAGTTCTCTGCCGTTTACTGAGTTATTCCTTTGCTCAATGTAAGCTTGACTGTTATAAGCAGCTACATCAATACATCCTTATTATCCAAACTATTTAAGTATGTGCCAGTTTAGTGAGATTCAGAATGTACTTAATTACTTTTGTGTATAGCAAGAGTTGTTCCTTGTGGAAATGTTTAAAGCTATGCAAATTTTTCATTGCATGAAGGAACTGGGCACCAAAAGGTCATCTGTGTTTATGGTGCTTCCTTTGCTTAACACCAGATTTCTGTTGTTACTGATTTGTTCATTACAAATAAGAAATCATTACTGTGAGAAGGTAAGCAGCCTCATTTTTCTACAATTAGAAAAGAATAACTGTGCAGGCTGGCTTAATTTGCAGGCAGGTCAATTAATAATAGAACAATACTCAGATTTTTGTCTTTATGCTTTCCATAGTCAGAAACTGAAGGATCTTTAATAGTATCTCTAGTCTGCTCATTTCTACTTCTAAGCAGCTCTCATTCTAGTATTTGACACAAGCTCTTCCCACAACTTTAAGGTGACATTTTGTGTAAGGATTTAAGGTCTAAAAGACTGCCAAATGTCAGCAAATAAGAAGATTGCCATATGTCTGTTTCACATAAATGCAACAAATTCCACAAGAAAAAATTGCTACTGTCTAGCCACGTAAATGTGTTGACCTTTTTTTTCATTATAACTGAGTACTAACTAGAAAATTACATGTTTGATTCAATAGATCAGTTATGCACAAAAATTCAATTTTTTTAGCTGTATGGTAATTATAGAATCATTTAGGTTGGAAAAGACCCTTAAGATCACCGAGTCCAACTGTTAACCTAACACTGACAAATCTACCACTGAATCATGTCCCTAAGCATCACGTCTACATATCTTTTAAATACCTGCAAGTATTTAAAACAATTACAACAATACAGCCTGAGTTTTTCTCATATGTGCACAGAGGTGCCTTAAGATTCTTCCCGCCCTAGGCCTAGTGGTACTAAAAGATTATAAAATAGTTTTAACTCTCAAACATTTAAAGGTGGTCTTATTCATGAACATGAATAGGTTGAGTACCACTATTTTTTTTTTTTTAATTAAAATGCATTTCTACCTTTGAAAAGGCATAATATTGCTGTACTGGTCATAGTTTATCCCTGTGTGAGGCGTCTGTCCAGGCTACTTTTGAATTAAGAGGCACAGAACAGCTGCATACATATTTTTCCTTTTTTTTTTTTTCCCTTCCCCCTCCCAGTGAGTGGCAGTACACCTGTTTTGGTCTCTGTTTTTCTTTTCTTTTTTTTTTTATTATTTTGTTTTTATTTCCCCTGTGGCCTATTAAGTATATGCTGTTGTGCACAACCTTCTTAGCTCAGCAGTCAGTCCAATGACTGACGGACGCTTGGGTTGTTTGGCTACGACAAAAACAGGAACGATGACTGATTACGACCTAAGCAAAGCCAACCTGCTTGCCTCACACTGAGCAGTTCATTCCAGACGCTCGCCCTGCAGCGTCATTTGCTCAGCGCTGATGAGCGGCGAGTGACGTGGGGGGCTGATTTTGGGGACAGCTGGAGCCGGTGGGGTTTTGGCAGCCCGGAGAGAGCCCCGCAGCGAGGGCAGAGGCGCTTCAGCACCACGGACAGCGCNGCTGCAGCTGGCCAGCTGTGACTGACGGGATCTGCTCCTAAAGAGGCGATTTTTTTTCCTCCACGGTTTCGACCGACAAAACATCTTTGGAGGACTGAGGAGAAGCTCCCGTCTCTCTGACTCTGGTCAAGGTTTCGTGTTTCTTTTCGAAATTAGAAGGTTGGGAATTTGGGTTTGAGGGGCAATTTGACCTGTTGTGCATGAAGTTTGCATCAATATTCTATTTGTCAAGGCAAGACCAGGCTTTTACAAGTCTGGTGGCACTGACAGCGAGGAGTGTTCCTTCTTGTGACAGTAGGACTATGCTTGGCCATTGCAACGGGCTATAGACCTGCACCTCAAAATAGCACATGGAGAAATTCAGCCTTCCAGTGTTTCTCCTGAGATATTCTCTGTAAACTATTCCAGAGCAGAGTTTGTGACTCAAAGTAATTAGCCTGCTGTTTCACTGCATTTAAAAAATGAGGTCTGAGCATATCTTATGTAGACTGCATAGCTACAGGCTGTACAGGCTATCTAGTTCTTTTTGTTTGTTTGTTTTTTATCTTCCTATCCAATTAACCATACCTGGTAACCATAGATGTGTACCCAACTGGATGCAATACCATTTGAAGAGAATAAACGTATTTCTTATGTAATGGCAGCTCTTCTTTGGTAGCTCTAGAATCCAGGTTTCACTTTTGCATCCTCCACTTCCTCCCCTGCAGGCTTTGATGCTGCCAATAGCAGACTGTTCCTGGCCACTTCTAACAGGAGAAGGAGGCGAAGAAAGAGGAGGAGGAGGAATGCTTCCAGCACACTCCTTCCTCTCATGGTAGCAGAAACTTCTCATTGATTTAGCTGTTAAATAATTCAAAGGCAACAACCATCTGTTTAAGTCAATGTCCTGTTTCATGCGTCCCCAGAGAAAAGGCAGCAGTCCAGAAAGAAACACGAAGTGTGACTTGCTAACTTTCTTACAAAAAGACTATCTAACAACTAAGGTATTTTGCTCCTACATTTTCTTTCCCTTGAGCTGGAACAGGCTAATTCATACTTTAGTACACCAGAGACCAATTATAAATGGGGGACAATGGCCTTCCCCTGGACCAACTTCAAGGAAAGAGAAGAACTGTGAAGATCAAAAAGGTTCAGTTCCATAAACATTCTTGAGAGTTTAAAGAAAAAAAGCAGATGAGGGAAATTCAGTTTCAGGGACTTTCAGGTACCTACTGCATATGTGCACATTGGATGCAATAATTTTTCCACGTGCCTACTGGCTTAGTTCTTCTGAATCTGAGTCAAATTTAAACCACTTAGACATCTGATTCACCGTATGACAANAATGATCCAAAGTTTCATAGAATAATAGCAATCTGAGTCCACACTGTAGAAAATTTAGTAATTCTGCATTCTTTAAAACTGCTGATTGTGTGAAAGAATGATTTAGTGTGTCCTTCAGGGCTGATAATGCAGACATCTATAAAATGTAATACACAAATGTTTAAAAAGCGTCTGCACCTCCGATGTTCAAGCTACTTTCTATTTGGTTTTGGCAGGACCACTACTGAATTATGTGATGGACCCATGCCAGGACTCTCCTCTCTTTCTGCCACTCCAAATCTGAATAGATACTTCAAGTAATTTTGCCCATTCTTGTGTAGGGAGTTCCTCTGTGTGAAATCAATTTTGACAGACTAGAGGAGGGCAGAAACTGCCTGTGTTCAAATGCATTTTTCAGTAATGAGAAGGTAGAGATAAGGAGAATCATGTGTGAGAAATATAATCAGAACACAAGTAAGAAAACATTACTACCATTGTGATAATATTTTACAGTTTAGAGTTTAGGTAATGCTGGACCACTGCACGGGTTGATAACTGTTGGTTATAGACTGCTTTGTGTCACACATGGGGAACCACTGCTCTTTCAAGTTTTCCAGTTCACATCAAAATACTCATTCCAAATACTGCCTTTCAGACTAGGATTCACCTCACCTAAATTAACTCGTTTAATGGGTAGGTATCTAACCTTATCTAGTTGTTTACCTTCTGTACTTAATGAGGAGTGACAGACACTTCCAGAAGGCAACTCATCACATCCTAACTCAGGGGGCCAACGTCAAGGGGCTGAGTTTCATTCAAGAGATGCCAGTCTTTCTATATTGGTGACTGTCCAGAACTTATATGATTGTCTTAGCCTAGAACACTTAATTTGAGAGGTATAGCATTATGCAGGATAATCCTATCTGTTTCCAGATCCACCAAAACTGTGGAGGCACTAGACTTCAAACTGGTTCTTCGGTCTTCCTAGTAGCTTAAATCCATCTTTTCTCAGAACTTCAGTGTTCTAGGGTATATGTGGTTAAATAAATAGATGCAAGACAATTCACATCAGCACCTACTCCTTTCTCTACTGTTGTGGACTGCTCCTCCTGCTAGGTGCTAGTGTCCATTCAGGTTTGTAAACAACTTCATAGAATCATAGAATTGTTAAGGTTGGAAGGGACCT
>RSEF01000001.1:37371001-37392115 GCA_003993805.1 Himantopus leucocephalus
GGGTCACCTGTCCTGTCCGATCCTCCCCGCAGGTGGGACCCCTTTACGTTTTTCCGCTTATAACTCTCCAATGTCGCAAATAACAAAGTTGGTTGGCCTTGGTTGCTATAGCAATAAGTATAAGCAAGAGCCTCTCTGCATACCATGCCTGGGCATCAACTATAAACATTGGTCTTATCACTCTGAGAGTGAACATTGTCTGCACAATATGCTGTTAATTTCAGTANAGTAGTTAGAAGAGGCCCAGCTAAGAAGCAAAGTTACTGAACAAAATTGGTCCTGTTTTACCTCAAACCAGGACACATCCCACACATCATGTCTTTTTATATAACAACGATTTTCCTTCCAGAATCTGCAGAGCCAGATATTAGAAAACTCCAAACCATAACCTATGAACAAACAATGCATTGACAAAAAATAATAATAAAAAAATTCTCCTCTGGTTTACAACTGAACAATATTATTGAAGCCAGTGGAACTGCAGATGTGTAAGTGAAAGCAGAACATGAATATTACGAAGATTAAGCATTTTTATTTGTGTGTCATTTTTTTAACCGTGGGCGCTCTGCACCTCATTTGATATACTTGCATCACCTTGCATTATTGGTCTGGATAGAGATAGGGTGGTTTTTCAGGCCACGTTTGCCATAGGGCAGTTTCGTCTGCAAGAGCATTTCAATTTCAGGATTCTGAACCCTTGCACTTTTGACATTAATAACGATTATCTACTAGTATTAATTTAACCACTATACTCTTCACTTCTAAACCCATTTTCCCAGTTTAAAATATTGATCTGTAGATGAATAAACCCTGCTTTCTAGGGCATAATGAAACTTTATCTCCATTTTACAGTTCAGTACACAGAGCCTCAAAAACATTAAAGATGTGGAAGGGTGAGACAGATTTAGTGCAAGAGTTGACTTCTGAAATCCATAGCATGACAAGCGCCACTTGCGTTTCAGCAAATTTCCTTATGCTTTGGCATACCCTGGGCTGTAGAGCATCTCACCTCTAGAGTAGTAGCTGGTCACATAACGCTCCCCAGCGTCTCACAAAAACCTGCCAGAACAGCACTGGACATGCATGCAGGTATGTTGTGTGTATTCATACAGTGTATGCATAACCTATTATGTAAATAGGCACCATTTAGTAATCTTTTGTAACCCAACTACACCTGTTTTACATGTAACCATTTGCTTATCTCTGAGGCTTGTTTTCATGGGATATGCATAACTTTAAACCCAAGGGTTCAGCTCCAAAATCACTTTAGCCAATGTAAATCACCTCCAGTGATGCCAATGGACTTGAGATTCATCCCCTCCACACCTTTCCAAGGGCTAACCCTATAGGATTACCCCTCTAATGCAGCCTCAGGTCTCTCTCTCACCCTGGTGTCATTGGCAGTGGGTCAAGCTGACCTCATCTCAGAGCGACGGGCCCTGAAGCAGGGGGAAGGCCCTAGAATATCACCTCACAGGTGTGAAATACAACTCCAGCATTAGCGGGGGCCTGAGGCAAGTATCAAAACTAACAGGGCTGTGAGTGCAACCAGGGGTCATCAGTACCCGAGTTCGCTCTTGCACAGGTACCCCATTCACGGGCACATTCTCTGCCTGCCAGACAGTGATGTGATTCCCTTCTCAGCACATAAGTCAACTGTATGGGCAGAAAGACTAAAATAACATTTTTATGCTTTGAATGATCCCTTTATGTCAGAATTGAGATGGGTTAGTGAGGCCTGCAGAAAACAACGATGTGTGGTTGCCTAGTGTGCCTGTTCTGTGAATATATCTAAGGCTTCAAAATCCACTTCAGTTCCCTGGCACTAACACAAGGTTTTAAAAAAATGAGCAAAACTCCTAGCTAAGCAAGGTTGCACTACAGAACATATAATGTGAATGTGAGGCCCATCCCTAGAAACTTAGCAATTCACAGAACATTCAAATCTTACTTGATTAAAGCTGTGGCATGAACTTAAGGGCCTATTAAAACAAACAAACAAACAAAAACATATCAAAAAAACAAACTAAAAAAAGTAAAAAAACACCAACCCAAACCCAGATATTTTTCTTAGCTCAAATTCAAGCCATTTGTATCAAAAAGCTCTAACTTATGCAAATACACATGCATAAGCAATTTGGATACCATTGTCCTACGTGCAAGGTAAGGGATTGGTTTTGTATACATTCTTGATAAATGAGAGAGAATCATTCATCTGTCTTTGGCTAGTTTCCCAAACACTTCACGCAAAGTCCTACGCCTTCCCAGTGAGTTAAAAGCAAATTGTACAGTTGATGAATACCATACGCTGCTGTAAGTTAAACAGATTCATCACTGCTTGCACTCTATGGGCAATTTTTCTTGGGAAGGGAAAGTCCCTGACTTGTTCAGTCTCTCTGAACTCCCTTTTTCTCATATGAAATGTTAACAATTTCTAAATTAATGCATCATACCATTTCACAGTTGCAGATTACATTTTTGTTAGCTTGTTTTGTAAAATAGCAGAATGGCTAATTTTGTCCAGTTTTGTCTACCAGGAGAAGCACACCACAATGAGCCCTGTTTCTTTTTTAATGGTGTTAAACGGTGGTATAGAATATTCCATTACTGAGAGAATTGAAGATATGTGTATATAAATATTATATTTACTCTAATATAAATAATTTTGCTGCCTTTCTAGCTTTGATGCATTATTGTTAAGTAACAAGCTTCCATTAGAAAAGTGAGCCTTTCAAATACCATCTATAAAAATATTCAGAAAAATTCCATTACTGCTAATACAAGAGTATACAAAAGTCCTGCTAATAACGACCTCCAATTTTGCAGGACTAATAAATAATAGAATGACTATATTAACCTAAAAACCACAAAAAATGAACCTTTTGCTATTAGGACAAGACACATACATTTATGTACCCACCAGATCTATAAACAGATCTAAAAAAAAAAAAAAAAAAAAAAAAAAAAAAAAAAAAAAAAAAANATTTAAATACTTTTGGAAAAACAAAATGGACAAGAGAAAGGTGGATTTTTTATTAGTATCAGGAAAAATTGAAGTAAAAAAACCCCCTTTTTATGGCATTATTCAGGTGCAAATGCATAAGTATAAATAGAAATGCTTCTGTTAAAGTATTGTATGTGAATTTGACATAGTACTTAACTCTTTACAGAAATAAAGATATTTTTCAAAGATTTTTTTCCATCTGGGCCACAAGATGTTACTGTGTATATGTATTAGTGGTCCTGACATATATATTGAGGAGGACAACTAATTTAGGAAGATAAATATTTGAAATACTGATATTTGATGAGTTGGGTGTGCAAGAATGTGTTTATATGCTTTTTCTTGCCTGAAGAATATCCTTCCAAAAGGTGTTTCATCTAGAAACTGTTAGAACAATTGCATTTATATAGGGACTATACAAGCTATTAATAAAATATATTTAGTTACAGTTTACATGCAAGGGAAAAGTTGAGTTCTACCCTTGAACGGTCATGCTGTCGTCAGGACAAATAGCTCTAAGCCCAGACAAAACCAAGAAATAGTAAGTACATGAGTGACTGATACTATAATGATAGCCAGAAACAAATCCAAAGTTGCTATTCAGGAGTCAGGAGCATTGTTTAGTCATTATCCCCAAATTTATTGCCTAAGTTAGGAACCTACGAAAATGAACCACCATGTGCAGTACTCTTCAAAGCTAAATCAAAACACAGGGTGAAAGTACAGCACGTTACATTCAAAAGAGCCACATTAAATCAGTTTACTTAGCTCTGTTGTTCTCTAGATCTTCTGACTCTAAACATCAGTTTCAATAAAGGATCCTGCTTCTGGAAACAAGTTTCAATACCAGATACTCAGCCTCCACTAAAATTATTTTTTTATTTCCCAGGACTGTAGAAAAGGTTGTTGCTAGGTTCAGACTGTACATTCAGGAACGTGGAGCTTATTGTAATGAATCTAATTTAATATGCTCAATTGTGTAGGTTTTTTTCTTTAATCCAGCATTGGCAATACTGTGGAACCACTTCATTGCAGGAATTCATATTCTAGCTCCCTTCCCAGTTGCATCAGTATTAAGAGTGGTCTGAAGGTAACATTCATTGCTTCTATAAAAGGGAGAAAATAGCATTATTTCACACTAGTTCTAGCTAGAAGAAGCTGAACTAGATGTACTCATTGCTTCCAAAATATTTCTCTCTGGGAAAAGACCAAATTTAGTCTTTCCAGTTTAGAATACCTAATGACACAGTGGAAGACCTTAACTGCAGCATTTTAGTGGTAAGAGTCATTGTTGAGATTCTGGATATTTGGCATAAAAACATAAGAAATGTGCTCAGAGATCCTTCACTGAATTATTGAATCTGAAGAAAACAACTTGTGTGAACTTTTCATTAACAGTAATCAGGAAATTGGACTCAGCAGATGAATAAATTGCGTTATAAATTACAAATTGAGTTCGATATATGAGCAAGTTAAATATTGTATTAGTACATGCAAATTATTGCTTAATGCTCAAACATACATGTCATTCAAAGAAAAGTAAATATGATGTACAATCTTGTGTTAAACTTATGTATTAAATGTTAAACACAGATGGGAATTTTCTTCTTTTTTTTTTTTTTTAAATGTGTGTTTAGGAAATCTAGATGAAATGTAGAGTTTTGATCAAATGTCACTTAATATATGAAAAAAACCCACAAACTCCCCAACTCCCTGCTGCATAGTTTTGATTTAGCTAATCCAGATGCTTATATTTTAAATACAGAGGTTATATTAAACAGACACTGAAATATATCTAGTTTTCTTGCCAACAGAAATAATACAAACACTGAGACATTAGATGTGTGAATTTCTACTGAAAGATGACGGAATATAACAGCCACAAATGACAACCTATTTCTTTTAAATTCTTTAGAAAACATGGAGAAAAAATTCAGATTAATTCAGATTAACTGTCTTTAGGTTAAGCTTCAGAAGGCTAAAGTATACTCAAGTTCCAAGAAAAGCAAAGATCTTTTCAAAGAATCAGGAAGTTTCAGCAAGCGTAGTGCCTAGTGTTTACAACTTGGAAAATGCGGCAGTCTTTCATTTCGCTCCTTCATGGGATCTCTACCAGAGATCTCAGATATGACAAGTTAGTGCCCCTCCCCACACTCGACTTACAAGTCAGCTGTAGTCCTATGACGGTGGATAACAACAGAACTCATAGCCGCAGCACCATTAGGGACTGGGACTGGGATTTTCTAAATCCTTATGGATGATCAAATGTTTAAGATATGCAAATAAAAATAGGAATTATGCCTCAAATATAATTCATTAAAACAATCATCACATAAGATAATCAGATAAAAAAATTAAGATTCGAATATATTATTAAAATTAATTTCACAAGGTCTGCCAACACTAAGGGACAGCAGCAATAATAGAATCCAGTAATCCTAATTCTAGTCTCCCAACCTAAGTATTAGAACATATACTATATTCCAAATCATCCATATGAAGTACAAGAAAAGAGATACTGCAGATGACAGTACTGTTAGTGTGCTTTGTTCTACAGATTAGATGATGCTTTAAATGTCGTCTAATGCTAACCCATTTTATTATTGTCAAGCTAAAAGGAACGTTTTGCATATACACAAAAGCAGAGGTATAGTCCTGCCTATGATGCACATCAATTCTTGCAGCAAATATGCAATAGGCTAGCTCTCACTAATGCTGATTTAAGTGATTACTATTTCACTATGCTGGAGCTGTTCTCTCTTACACACAAAATACATCACGTGTAGGAAAGTACTACTAACAAACAAGACTTTACTTTTGAAGTTAAATAAAGATAAAAAAAGGTACATGTTTTCTGAACTGCCTAACTATCTGTGCAGAAACATAACAATGTTGGTGCTTAGGAAATATGTGTACATAGTGTAAGAATATAAAACGATGGTTTAGTTACTGAGCAACTACAGTACTGTAATCCCCATTCTGCTCCAAATTACATGAATGGGAAGAAACTATAATCAGTACCTCTTGAGAAATACCCATAATGTACCTTCCCTGTTACAAGATTATGTGAACTCCTACTGCAAAACAATAAATAACATCTCAAGAAACATCAAATTTACACATAAACTGAAAGATAGGCATTTATGAGATTTTTCTGCAGCCCAAATGTAATCATTTGAAATTTTGTGGATGCTCTAGAGGAAGATGTCTAATCTTTCACGGCTCTAGAAAGAAGCCTAAACATCTCACTTTTCTGCTGGGTCCTGTGCCTCAAGCACAGAATATCCAAGTATCACCTTCCCCCCATCCAAGATGGTGTCTCATGACAAGGGAAATACCCCGTATGCACATTCTTGTCTGAACCTACACAAATTACTTTAGGGTATGTGAAAAACTGTCTAATCCTAGAGGGTCTTTCCAGTCCTATACCCAGTGTAACTTCATTTTGGACTACTTTAGTACTGGAAAATATCTTAGGGGTAGGAGGGCTGTTTGTTTTTTAAAACCTAAGGACAATGTTATAGAAGGCAGTGTATATACAAAACAAAACTATTCCTGAGCCAACTACCTTTCAAATTAAGGACTAGATATTTCTTCTCTCTTTCTTTTAGTAAGATTACAGAAAATTGCAAGTTTCAAAAAGACTAATTCAACTCTATTATAATTTCCAAACAATGGCACGACATGACAAAATTTGACTATAAATTTCCTTTTGCTGAGGCAGATGATACAGGCCAACTTGATATTTCAGGACTAAAGTTCCAGGTCTGTGGGAAAGTCACCAAGAAAATACCTTCTTTTTTGGGATGATGGTCCTGTTGTCTGGAGGGAACAGGGGCTAGTACAGGAGGTCCCATAGCCAGATACCAATTTGGAAACAAACGAAAAAGCAACTGTTGTGTTGTTGTAGCTACGTAGGTTCATACATACATAGTTATCTTCCTTTCTTTTTAATACCACATAATCTTCTGTGCTTCTCCTACAGTGAAAATTAATAGTAGTTTGTTTTCTTTTTTTTAATTGAAATGAACCTAGAATAGAACCCATCAAAAAAATCCCCAATGCATGTCCTAAGTGGCAGGCAAAATCAATATACACTTTCTGATAAATCTAAAATAATTGTTTTTGCCCTTATGGATGGCTTTTATTGCTCAAAAAAACCCCAGATGACTAGAAGCAGATATTAAACTGATGTATATAAATAAAATACAATACTATTGAAAATAACATTGCTTTGACATTCTGATAAAATGCCATTTTGCCAATGGACAACAAACTTTGTCAGGAGTTTGCAAAATGCAAATAGAAAACATCCACTTTTTCAAAAGATACAGAAATTAATTAGCATATTATACAAATTAAAATAGGACACAGTGACATATTTGTTGAGCAAAATGATCTGACACTGAAACCACTCACTGATAACAAGCTGGAACTGAATAATGAGTTGAAGCAGTCCAGTCCCATCCACTAGCTGTGTGCTTTTCTCTCATGCCATGTAACACTTACTAAACAAAGGGCTCAGATGATTGTGTAATCACATTCATTAAAAACAGAAAAAAAACCACATCCCCAAACAAAATAAAGATATGTTAAGAGCAGTCTTCTGCTTCTCATAGGTCTTTCCAAGTCCCACTGAAG
Source organism: Himantopus leucocephalus (assembly GCA_003993805.1). NCBI lineage: Eukaryota > Metazoa > Chordata > Aves > Charadriiformes > Recurvirostridae > Himantopus > Himantopus leucocephalus. The sequence goes on from RSEF01000001.1 coordinate 37,378,647, forward strand.
GTAGTAACTATTTTGTCACTTTTTGATCAAAGGCACCTGGATCAGCAGCTTATTGAGTCGCACCATTTACTCCAGTGCTCTTTTTCGAGCTCTCAGCCCACTGGTGTGGTATAAGTACAACTTTTAGTAGAACAGTGTTAAAGCAAGTAATGCACACTTCATTTGCCATGTTGCCAAGAGAGCTGGGAGCTCATTCCAAACATGGGATGAGGGAGAGGAGGGGGAAAGGAAAGATAATTTTTTCAGAGAGACAGTTTTCTTTAATCTATTTACAAAAAAAAAACCCAACCTAGTCACATTTGGTATTGCATTTGGAAATCCCCCCTTTAAATACTTGTCAGGCAACACGCGATCATTTTATCCAAAGCCAGCATGAACATTCCTCCAAAGCAAGACAGACTTTGCAGGTTTACATCTTGTAAAATTACAGATATCTTCCAGCTGGAGCTCTTCCACACACACTAATTGATCAAAATGAAATAGATGAAACATATCTTAATTCTGTTTTGACTGGTGAAGGAAACTTGTCATAATGCCTGTCTTCCATTGTAACTAGGGAGAGCACTAGAAGTCTGGGTCAAATAGTTCTTTAGTTCAAATCACTGACAAAACTCCCACAAGTCCACTGGGAGTGTGATTAAATTTGAATAGAAAAGTTCACAACAATTCTGCCATGGCTTCCATTTCTATATCTTTGAATTCCTGGGAAGTTGATGGGAAAAGACAATTAAAAGCTTGTGGGATTTTAGTGTGGTGCCTGCATTAAAAAAAACCAAACAAACATTTCATTTCCTCCCAGAGCTCATATTAAATTTTTGCTTAAGTGCAATATATTCTATATCTGCCATGATTTTTGGTAGGAATTATAATGTGGGAAGAACCGTCCCTCTTAGGATTTATTTTTTTGCTTTCTTTTCTTGTGCCTACCCACATAGACTGTGTTTCTTATTGTTTCAAATATAACTTGCAACACCAAAATTATCAGTAGTCTAAATTATGGTTAAGATACATATTTCCCCAACAAGCTGAAAAATGTCTTAAGAGCAGATTGCATGCCAGTGAAAAATCATTGCAGCTCCACTCTTTCAACTCAGATGCCCATATTTTAATCACTATGACTGAAAAAACTGTTCTAGCCCTGAGTCCATCAGCTGTCCCAGATTTTATGCCAGAATCCAGTTTATTGGCTCTCCTTAAGGAGCAGTCTCCTCTGCCTGCACAAATGAAAAATACCACCTTTTCCTCAGTTCAGGAAATCAGAAAATCAGGAAAAGTTAGGAAGCTAGGATTTTTCATATGCCTGTCTAAGAGATAAGTGTAAAATATTTGACAGTGCCATTGTGAGTACTCTTAAAATTAAAGCCAAGATTAAGATCACTTCCACTTGCAAGTATAAAAATGTCTCAAATTCAAAGTCTCCTTAGTGACTTGGTAAACCATGTCCAAAAGAGAACAGATTTTGCTTCTTTTTAATTTTCTCTTTAATCTTACATAGCCATCTAATCACAAGAGATTCCTTTGTACACATCAACAGTCTGGTTGTCCATGCATTGCATACGAGTAGCAAAAACTTCAGACCTCTGGAAATCATCACTGTCAGGATCGTACCCTGACTTTTAAAAAAACCAACCTTTATCATATGCCTTTTTTTACAAGTTAGATAAGCATGGAACTTTTCTTCTTCTACTACTTCATACTTTCTAATAATTCTGAAGCATTATAAACATACATTCTACAATACAGAAGAACTATGCACATAGTCTTTGTACTGATTTGATCCAGAAACTTAATATTATTTAATAACACTCCCAGTGTTTTGATGATGTCTGGACATTATTCTGGTTAAATCAGTCCCATTATACTGTACCAGCCCTCTACACACTTATATTCAGATGTATGGGTGTCTCTTTTTATTTTTGAACTCAAAAAAAGTTATGTGGTTATAATATTTGTATAAATTTTCTTAAGTGGATCAGAAACAATGGCTTATAAATTAAGCTGCTCCAACGCTGGCAGAAATTATGTGCACAACTACAAGGCTTGACATACAGAAGTTAGACCCCCTCTAAATTCAACTCTGTGTGATGTAAAACCAGCAGAAGTAAATCACATTTCCATGTGTTTGTCTTTAAAACTAAGACTTGGCAGTTGAGAAAAAAGCATCTCACTCTTCTCTATTCCCAATCCACCAAAGTAGGGCTCTGGTGGATATCTGTCACCACTATTCCCTCTGAAGAAAAAGCAAGACAATTCAAGGATCACAAGTGACAACTTAGACTTCTTAAGGGTGACAATAACCAGCACCTGCGTTCAGAGCTCTTGGCAGATGAATGATCAGAGGTAGCTCTGGTTAAGGTCAAGATGCTGCTGTTTTTCACAGTGACCTGCTGCATGAAGGTAGCATTGCTGAGGGACAGGAGGGAGACCACAACCTAGGCTCTGCTGCATCACAACCACAGACAGCTCTTTTAATTCACACCTATTTTTTTCAGCTATTTAAAACAAGGGTGTCCAGCTGGAATAACATACTCCTTCCCACAGCACTTCTTTTTGTGTCAACCTCTGGCAGAAGAGCGAGGTCCAAAGCCAGAGACCATAACACCTGAATTCACCGAAGATGGAGTTCATCTTTCCAAGCCACTTGCCAACACTTAAACTCTGACATTTTGTCCTATGTGGTTAATATTAGTATCAGTAAGAAGGGAAATTTTCTTTTTCTAAATCTCCCAAAAGACAGTGACAAATTCGGCACAGACGTTTTAATTCACCTTGGGGCTTGGCTGTAATGAACAGATCTTCAGGAGGGAAGAAGAAAACAAGAATACCGTTGCTTCAATTAAATCTCTTGTCTTTCCATGCCATGATGAAGCTCAGTTCTTTTTCCCCATGACAATTTAATCCCTCCAGTAACTACCCCCTTTTACCAAAAGCTCGGGGGCTCTCTGAGTATATCATTTGAAGTCTGTTCTGGACCTAATACTCTTGTTTGACAAGCAAGAAACCCTGGCTTTGACTGAATGCTTGGGCAGTGCCGTTTTCTTTCACTTATACAAACCCAAAATTTTTAGATGTTCAGATACAACACCACTTTGATAGATTTTAGCAGCTGCCATCAGTTCTTTATGTTCATTTGTTTGCATTGACATGCCCTTAGGTTTTAAATATATTTTGTTTACCCTTTTTCACTGCTCGAGAGACATTCCCTTTATAGTTCTGTTTCTTATTCCATCTCCTGCATCCTGTTCACGATGCAGAAACCATATCTGTGGGTAACATTCTACTCCTGACTTTTATAGTTTATTCACTCTGCAGAAAATCTTTGAACCATAGTGCTCATTTGCAAGAATATCCTTGAGAGAATGTCTTGCAAAGAAACAAACATGAACTTACATTGTTGTGCTAATTACTGAATTTAACATGAGAACTGCAGTGAGTGGAAAGCCACTGTGTGGGTAAGCCTCATTAAGATACAGTATTCCTGATTAATTGTTGAATTCATTGAATTCAGATGGAAGAATAGATCATTTTCTAGGGCAGAATGAAGAACTCCTAGGAGCAATTAGATAAAGTGGAAGAAAAATAACATTATTAGTTTATTTAGGTTCTGTTCTTATCACTTTCAATTGTGTGTGCTATTGGAAGGACATTTAAGCAAACACTGAAGATTAAGAAAATTTTACAGAATGCCAGTAATCAGTTCCACACTTCCAATGCTACTGTTAGAGTCACATTTCTCGTATTAATACTATTATGCAAATCCAGTTAAAGAAGGAAAAGACACCGTGCAAATCAACACCAACTTTGGAAACTGAGCATTTTCCATGGACTACACATAACAACTCAATTGTAGAAGTTTTTCCTCTACTAACTCTTAATCATGAACAAGTTCAGAAAGTGAGCTGATCACAAGACTTTACAAAACAAAAAAAAAAACCCTTTCAATTTTATAAATTACCCACGATGGGTTCACTTCTTAGCTTTGTATAGCAATTCAGTTATTTACAGTCCAGTAGGGTGTCTATCTCTTGTAACTGAAGATACAAAGAAAGAAACCAACCTAATTCAATTAAGAGAGCTCTGGAGTAAATGCAATGGATGAGTAAGTCACATGGTGTCCTGCTAACTTGGACTGCTACAGCTTCACTGGGTTTTGCATTTATATCAACTGGATATAGTTACTTCAGACATAACGTGTCACATCTGCAGTCATCTTTTCAACTGAAATTTAGATCTAGCCTTAGAGCTGAGTTTTAACACTATCATAATAGCAAGATTTGGGCAGTAAAGACCATTTTATCCTACTGTAAAATTCAAACTGCTTCTTTCGCTGTAATTTTGGTCAATGATAAGAAAAACAAGGACTTGCATTGAACAGAATCTGGAAAGAGCATGAATGAGATGGCCAACTTTTCACCAGAACAGACCATGGTCAGCTTCTACCATGAAACATAAAGGTGTATCTTACCAAGCAATTTCTGTTATGGCTTTTGGCAGCCAAGGACTAAAAGTTGGAAGAAGAAATCAATATTTAATGGAAAATAACTTAAATCCTAATGTAATAGCAGTCTCAAACAGAAGTTATCCAAACCAACAATTTTAAAAGAAGCCTTTCATTACAGGATACATTTCTGTTTAACCCTCAGAAGCAGCCTCAAGTTTCACATGGCATCAAAAGCTATGGCCCAACACAGTTTCCTCTCCCTATTTAAAGCTAGGGTGTATTAAGGAGGATGTGGGTTATTATTCCATTCCCTCATTGTTGCATTATTCATTAATCCGTCTAATGTAGCCATTTGGAAACAAATTCTGTCTCACATCTTGCCAGCTATGATATACCAAAGCAAGCTGTTTCTCCCAAAGATTTTAACTCTTGCATAAATAAACAATATAGACCACCTCTAATTGTGTTTTCCTTTGCTCTTGAAATAATATTATGAATAGTTGTACAAGCAAGTAAAAACAAGCAGAGAAAAGACGTTTCTGCTCTGTCCAATTCATAGTCTACATCTCTAAACATTACTTGGATGAAGTAAACATTACACTACTTTTGTGGTCTCACACAAAGTCCAGGAACCTCTTCAACCTCAAATTGAGATTTGTGTTACGGTCCTAAGAGATGCATAAACCTTTGTGTTAGAATCTGTGTACTACTGTGAAGTTTTCCTCCAAAACAAAGCAAAAATAGTCTAGCAAGTGAATAGTCTAGCGAGTGAAATTTTCATTTTTGTCAAAGGGACTATTGAAAAATGCTATATGATCTGTCCACCCCAGTAAGAATGAAATCCCTCACTAGTTCATTTTACTGAAACCACTATCAGCTGCTTGGCTCATGTTCTTAGCATTTCTATATTGAAATTCTGGGGATAGCGCTGGCTACAGCTACATCACCACCAGGAGAATCAATTAGTTACACAAACATGATAAGAAACAGTGTGCTTTGCAACTCCAAGGCTCCAGGCACCTGCAAAAGCTAAGTACACGTTTTCAGCTCTTTGGTGGAAAAGCTGAACACCTCTGACTGGTTGTCCAATTGATCATCAAGCCTTAGAAATAGCTGAGCCTCAATGGTGCCATAAACTAGCTCAGTAGAGATGCTGTGCTCTGTGGAAACAACTGCAGTAGTCATATTTAAATATGTTTCGGAATTACTGTTATTGGCAAGTGGTAATAGTACTGTCAAAAGTGTATATCTGATATGTTAACACATTTAACTGAATCAAAAATCACTTGAAAGACAATTTTTTGCAACAGCTAACTGCTGGTCTGAACCTACAGAAACAACCACAGTGGGAGAATACAGAGCTCAAACAAGTCTCTCTCCAACTCTCAATTCTACCCAGATTCAGTTGCATGTGTCACCATGCAAGACAGAGTAACATGTGGCAATTTTTCTCAGATCCCCGTATCCTATTAAGTGACATTAATATCCTTTTAAGATTAATATCCTATTAAGTGAGAAATTCAATCACTAACCTCAAATGAATAAATGTTTTTTTGAGTTTATAAAATATTATTTGCATATAATAGTATTAGTTTTAATACATAGTTATAAAAATAATAATTGAGAGTGACTGTGAATTTCAGGTAGGAAAATGTGGCCTATGTTGCAGGGGAATGTTTTATCTTTAGGTTACAAAATTACATCCCTCTAGCTGAAGTCCGAGTACTCTCACATATTCATTTACTAATGCAAGGAAACTGATTCTTTAATTTGATTGTTAGGACAGTCATACAGAAGAGGAGAAACAAATTTTAAATTCTTTTTCTTTCTGACTTGAAATGTAGATGTGATTCTAGAGTTCCACATCCCAAGTACATGTAATAATCCTTTTCACAACTGTGCCAAAGGTTTGGAAGGTCTTGTTTTCTTTCTGCATTCCTGTTCAGTATCAGAACATACACAACCATTCTGTATTTTTCCTTATCTTTTCTTGCCCTTGTTTTAGGAGCCATCAGGCAGGAAAATTGGGGTATAGGCAAGACAGACCATGCAATATTTTGGTTTTTTTTGTTTTACAGAAGTTCTGCTTTTCATAAATAGCAAATTGTGCCACTTAAATATATTTCACGGTATGTTTTCCACCTATAAACAATGATTTCTCCTGATGGATAAAATTTTCCCACTATCTTTAAAATGTGATTAGATAACCGTATTGCCTACCTGACAGTATAGCAAAGACACGGCTATGAAATGTTAACTGGTAAAGCAATGTGCTAGGTGTCCTGAACTGCACCTTTTCATTTGGCCTGGATATAGTACGCAAGACTATGCTACCCCTCCAAATTGTCAAAGTAACTGTACAAAATGGGCCAGAAGAAAACAAGTAAATCAAACTTCTCATTTCCCATTTTAAATCAAAAGTTCATTTCAAATGGCAACAATACTTAAGGTGAGGCTGCATCAATGCTGAATACAGAGGGTTAATCACCTCTTTGAACCAGCTGGTTATGCTGTGTTTGATGCACCCCAGAATACAGTTTGCCCTTGTGGCTGCCAGGGCACACTGCTGACTCCTGTTGAGCCTCCTGTCAGCCAGTACATACAGACCCCTTTTGCACGGCTGCTCTACAGCCTCTCCTCTCCCAAGTTAGGTTTGTGCCTGTCGTTACTCTGTTCCAGGTGTGGAATGCAGCATTTGGTCTTGTTCAATGTCATGCCACTGATGATTGCCCAATGCTCCAATCTATCCAGATTCCTCTGCAAGGCATCTTGTCCCTTGAGAGAGTCAATGACACCTCCCAGTTTAGTATCATCAGCAAACTTGCTAAGGGTGCACTACTGAATCCAGTTCATTGATACAATTATTGAACAGAACTGGCTCTAGACCTGAGTCCTGAGGAACAGCACTGGTGACCGGTCACCAGCCAGATGTGGCCCTTTGAGCCCTGCTGTTCAGCCAGTTCTTCATCCAGCACATTATCTACCTGTTCATCTCACATCTGGACAACTTGTCCAGAAGGATGAGGGACAGTACCAAAAGCCTTACAAAAACCTAGAAAAACTACATCCACCACCCAGTAGGGGAGTGACCTTATTGTAGAAGGATATCAAATTAGTTAGACAGGGTTTTCCCTTTGTGAACCCATGTTGACTGTGCCTGATGATTGCCTTGTTCTTTAAAAGCACCTAGCATGATCTTCTCCATAATTTTTCCAGGTACCGGATCAGTTTTGTACATAGAGTTGAATACCAGTTTTATATGTCCACAGTAAAGGAGCTGTTATAATGAATCAGGTGAAGTCTAATGATTTTACCAGACACCATGGATCACTGCACTGTAATTCACAGCTTTGTGTTCAGTGGATTGTTTACCATCATTTGAAATTATTGACCTGAAGCCAAAAAACTCTGCAGATAAACATTGTCTTAATATTTCAGAAAACATATGTTGGTGAAATCATAGTTACATAAAGGAAGCCTCTTTGCATAAATAAGAAATAGTACTTTTCTTAAGTAATTAGTTTTGGATTATAAGAGCAGAGTTGTTGTCTGTGTTTTCAGTTAATCTCCATTTATTTGATTAATTGAAATAAACAGACTTATACCTGTAAAACTAGAAGGGAGAAATTTTTCACCAGAGCAGGGAAAACAATCACCTTACATACTTAACCTTTAAACTCAATTCTCCAATTGTTGTACTAAGCCATAAATCCTGTTAAGGCAGTAAAATCAGACATTCAGGGGACAAACAGCATCTCACCTTGTTGTCACAGACATTCTGCAATGACTGGCTTTTACTGAGCAGCATTTCTGATTATTCTGTATGATTCCGTATGAGAGTGAAATCTGCTGTATCTGATTCATCTGAAGTTTTTGATACTATCGGTGAACATTTCTTGATTTTGATATGTCACAACATGGTTGATTTATGGTAAGTGCACCTCTCTGAATTCAGAATTATATATTTGGCAACCACCCCATTCCACAACTGCAATACAAAAACCAACAAAGAAATAGGTCAGTGCAACTCTACAGATGATGATATTTAAGGAAAAAGATACTAGAGATACACCTGAGACATAAGTAAAGATGAATAAAGAGGATTTGCTTCCTTAAGAAATCCAGAAATACAGATGTTGATTTTCAATAAAATTCTCAGTGATGTTTGTCCTAATAGACTAAGTTGCAAATTTTTAGGTATTCTGTAACTAATGGCCAGACTCTTTTCAGTGGTGCCCAGAAACAGGACAAGGGGCAATGGGCACAAACTGGAACACAGGAAGTTCCATCTCATCATGAGGAAAAACTTCTTTACTTTGAGGGTAACAGAGCACTGGAACAGGCTGCCCAGAGGGGTTGTGGAGTCTCCTACTCTGGAGATATTCAAAACCCTCCTGGATGCATTCCCGTCCAACCTGCTCCAGGTGAACCTGCTTTGGCAGGGGCTTTGGACTAGATGATCTCCGAAGGTCCCTTCAAACCCCTACCATTCTGTGATTCTGTGAAACCAACTCTGAAGGCCACTTAGGGATGTTTTGCTATTTAGATCTTTACAAAGTTGAGTCATCCAAGGAGATCCAGGTGCAATATGTGAGCCTTGCTCATCCAGAGTCAACTACCAGGTGTTGCAAAGACAATTCTCATTTCTAGCATTTAGAAATGTCCTAAGCCTAACATTTCCAACTGACTAGGCACCTCTGCACATCTGAAGCCAGATACAAGAAAACACTAGATAAAGGGATATTGTTGGCATTCAGGCTGTCTGAATGTGGTCACTCCAAGGCCTACTGAAATAATTTCTGATTGGAAAAATGAAGCTGCACCTGATCCAAAACTCAAAACATTACCATCCTAGAAACTTTTAGACAGAAGTCTTCCTGAATGATTATAAAAATATTATTTCAAGATAGAAAATATAAGGTTGTTTATTGCAGTGACAAATTCATTTTGATTGCATAAACCAGGAAAACAGTTGACAAAAGTAGTGCATTGAGAAGAAACCATACTTCCCTTAATATTACATGAGTGCAGGATTATGACTTTTAGTCTGGATTAGAATGCTACAAGGGAGGAATCAACATTTTGGTTTTAATCAATGATGTTTAACATGATCAGATTTCAACAGAATAATCAATTCAGTGCTTACAAAAATCTTATGTTTCTACATCTTTATGACTAGAAGGGATCACTACATCATTTTGTTTGACATGCCTGTGAATGATCACAGGTCACATAATTTCACTATATTATCTTTGTATTCAGCCCAATCAACTCATGAACTTACTTGGCTAAAACTTGGTCCCAGGAGGCATCCTGAAGAAATCAGGAAAACCATCCAAAAACTTGCAAGAAAAATTCATTACACTTATCAGTTAAAAATTACAAGACAGACAGAAACACTATTTATGTTCTGAGTTATTTATGTGTAATAGATAATACATTTTATTATATTGTACTATATATTTCAAAAACTTTTGAAAAATCACAGAAACTTGTTCTTTCACTCACTATATTTGACAGGTGTTACTGATGGCAAACGCTCAGACTACAATTCCATTAATCTAAAGAAGGCTTTGCATTGTATACGTAAAACACACAAAAGGGATATTAGTCAACATCATTCCCTACAGAGAGTTGCATGCACGCTGGGCTGCATCAGAAGAAGCATGGCCAGCAGGTCGAGGCAGGTGATTCTGCCCCTCTACCCTGCTCTCATGAGACCACACCTGGAGTACTACATCCAGCTCTGGGGCCCCCAAATATAAGAAGGATATGGACACGTTGGAGCAGGTCCAGAGGAGGGCCACAAACCTGACAAGAGGTCTGGAGTACCTCTCCTATGACGACAGGCTGAGAGATTTGGGGTTGTTCAGCCTGGAGAAAAGAAGGCTCTGTGAAGACCTTATAGTGGTCTTTCAGTACTTAAAGGGGGGCTGTATAAAAAGTGGGGAGGGACTCTATCAGGGAATGTAGTGATACGACGAAGGGTTATGGCTTTAAACTGGAAGAGGGTAGATTTTGATTCGATATTAGGGAGAAATTCTTTACTCTGAGGGTGGTGAGAAACTGGAACATGTTGCCCAGGGAAGTTTTAGATGCCCCATCCCTGGAAGTGTTCAAGGCCAGGCTGGATAGGGCTTTGAGCAACCTGATCCAGTGGAAGGTGTCCCTGCCCATGGGAGGGGCATTGGAATAAGATAATCTTCAAGGTTCCTTTCAACTCTAACCATTCTATGATTCTGTGATTTACAAGTTCAGCTACATGTAAAGCTTCAGCACCGGAACTCTCGAGAAAAAATAGAAGTGTTCTTTATTGTTTTCACGATATCCACTGAGGCATTCGTTCACATTTGAGTTGGCTGCAGTTACCCATCTGAGAGTAGGGAGGTGTGCATACAATTTCACAACTCAGCGGGTACTCACTGGGTGGTTGTGTTTCTTTTTTTAATCCCTAAATCAAGCAGAAACGGAAAAAGCAAAAAATCTCCTTATGCACATTGCTTCTTTATAGGCAACATTTCTCCTTCCTGTTCAGCATATCTCCCTATCTTGATATGGCTATCAAGACTATTGTCTTGAGCATGTCCACAAGATACCATTGAATTTTGTATTGTAGTTACCTGGATATTTTCTTATCTCCTACAATATATGACAGACCAAAGATCCATACCCTGTTACTGCGAGAAACACATCATTCAAAGGTATTTGATTTCTTGATTCTAGGGTCCCTCTTAGGAAACAGAGAATCTCACTATTCTGTTTCCAGTGTATAATTATCAATGCTCAGTTTGTAACCATTTTTCCTCATGCCAACTCTCTTGCTTGAATTAATTTTTTCCCTTCCTGTTGGTTATTTCCTAGATATATTTATACAGAACAATCACATCCCTTCTCCATACGCTTGCCAGACTAAACAACCAAAGTTCCTTTAGTTTCCTCTCTCTTCTTTCACCTGATCACTGCAACAACCCATCTCTGCAAGTCCCCATTTTACTTCTTTCTTGTTTGGATCCCACTATGTCCACACAACTATAGAGGCCCAAAAGTCACAGATTTTCTGTGCATACACAACTTGAATACATTGCACTAATTTGCTTTATGTCACATGAGTACACTTACGTGAAAATGCATCAGGCTGAGGAAATAGAATTAATCATCTCCTTTCAAAAGAAATGCATCTCCTTCACAGACGTTGAAGAGAGAGAAGGGAAAACAGAATCTGATTTCTCTTCCTGTTCCTGTATCTGAGGCTAATGTCAAAATTCGAAGTAACTTGTCTGTGTCTATGACACTGCTGAGGTGGGACAGTCTCAGTTCAGTGTACCGCACAGAGCTGAGGGATGTCCAGGATATTCAGATCCCAGTTTTGTGTTCTCTAAAGGGCTCTTACCAATATATATCAGCTTGCTCTCACAACTGCCTTTTTTTACAATTCAAATAGAAGGATTTTTGTTCTAACAGTGCAGTGAAATTAAAGCATAGTCTCAGGGCTCCAACCTAAGCCATGGAACCAGACTTCATACCAGTAGGTATGAAAGCTATGTTATCCTACCTACTTACATTCAAAAATCCATAAAGGTCAACAGAAGACTTTGAATGTCTTCAACAAACTCAAATTAATTCCTATGGAGAAACATTTTTGACCTCATATTTCCTGGCTGGAGTGACTACTGTTCAGTAACACCAAACATCTCGATCTCTGACCACATTCCTGATTCCCCCTGGAACTAATCCTCACTTCCCCATCAGCAAGTGCAAAAGCTAATTTTCAACCCAGAGAGCCATGCTCAGAGCCCGTCCCCTGCACTGGACCAGATGGTATTAGAAGTGGCTTTGGTGGAGAGGGTATGCCAACCTGCAGCAGACTGCTATTTTCTGCCCTAGATTACATGTAGGTTAGCTTTAGTTCCTTAAATTTGTCTCAACGCTAAGTGGCCATACCATTATGGGTCCTCAGAGCCAGGGCACCTCGCTATAAATTTGACAAGTGATCCAGCTGCAGCCATTCCTTCTTCCTCCCCACCACTGCCTCCATGCTTTAAGTTTTCTAAGAGGGGCAAAGCCACAGCTGACCTGATGTAATGGTGGCAACATGCCTCATTTGACAGGGAAGTTGGACTAGATGACCTCCAGAGCTCCCGTTCAACAAGTATTTCTATCATTAAATGAACCATTTTCCTCCCTGCCCAAGATAGCCCTGCTGTCCCTCTGTGCTATAAGACCTATAAGACTCTTTCAAATAAAGAGAAAAATGGTTTAGCAGCAGCTCTGCAGTCTTTATTGGTGGGTTTTTTTCCAGCATGTCCAAACCCATGTCCAGTGCAGCCTACAGTGAGCCGTGAGAGGCCACCTGTGTGTACAAGGCCAAATGGAGAACTCCGGGAATTGCATCAGACAGGATGCAACAAGCATTCCCAAACTGGGCTGGACTTTGCCTTGGAGTTTTCTAGAAGCACATTACTTGATGTAAGCAAAAGGCATACCAGGGCTATTCCCGTAATTTCATAGTAGACAGTGGGCCCAGACCAGGCTCTGCCTAGTGTAAATATAGCCACTAACTCTAGTTCCTTCAATAAATCTGTTTGTGCTAAGCTTCAAATATACCTTCCTCCGCACCTTACAGAGGAGCTTACACTGGCTATAAACAATGGTGTAATGTGTTTCAGGTGTCTTCCATTGAGCTTCACTGGCCAAGTTTGTTTTCTGGCCAAGCTGGAGCTATTGCTGTACAGTTTCCAGCGCAATTACTCAAAATGTTCTTGTGTTCTTTCCCCATCTCAGCGTGTTGCTTCCTGTGACATTTTCCATAACATCTTCAGCTAGTCCTTAGCCTTGTGGGAAACAGAAGCAAATCATCTCTCTGAACTCAGACCACACAAACAGAAGGCTGAAATCATTACAGAAAAGCGCATCTCTGAGCAAAGGCTGTTCAACATAAACATACTGCCATTCAGTTCCAGGCACAAAAAACATCTCCTCTTGTTCTTTTTTTTCTGTCCTCCTACCCTCTTGGGAAAAAAAAAAAAAA
>RSEF01000001.1:37396936-37423215 GCA_003993805.1 Himantopus leucocephalus
AAATCTTCTACCTTGTCTTCCCCTACAGCATAAGGAGACAGGGAATTGGGGTTTCAGTCAGTTCACAGTATTTTCTCTCTGCCACTCCTTCCTCCTCACATTCTTCCCCTGCTCCAGCATGAAGTGCCTCCTATGAGATACAGGCCTTCATGAACTGTTCCAACGTGGATTCTTCTCACGAGCTGCAGTTCTTCAAGACTTGCTTCAGCATGGGTCCTTTCCATAGGGTACAGTCCTTCAGGAATGGACTGCTCCAGCTTGGGTCCCCCACAGGCCACAGTTCCTGTGTGGGCTCCTCTCAATGGGCTGCAGCTTCATTAAGGGCGTATCCACCTGCTGCAGCGTAGTGTGCTCCATGGTCTGCAGTGCGGATACGTGGTCCATTGTTGTCCTCCATGGGCAGCGGGGAGACAACCTGCATCACCATAGTCTTCTCTATGGGCTGCAGGGGAATCTCTGCTCTGGTGCCTGGAGCACCTTCTCCCCCTCCTTCTTCTCTGACCTTGGTGTCTGCAAGGTTGTTTCTCTCACATTTTCTCACTCCTCTCTCTCATGGCCGCTGCATAAAATTTTTACCCTTTCTTAAATATGTTATCACAGAGGTGCCACCAGAGTCATTTATGGGCTCAGCTTTGGCCAGCAGCAGGTCTGTCTTGGAGATGCCTGGAACTGGTACTGTCCAACATGGGAGCAGCTAGTCTCTTCTCACAGAAGCCACTCCTGCAGCTCCCCCCCGCCACTGCCAACACCTGGACACATAAACCCAGTACACCTTCTAGTATTATAAGGCTCTTGTGCTGGTTTGCCTGGAAGACAAAAACAGCAGCTGAATACCACTAAACTGTTAGATGGAAGTACTTTTCTGTATTAGAAAGACAAGAGGATTGATTATACCCATTCTCTCATTGTATACTGGAGAATATAGGAGAGGATTTGGCATCTGCTTTGAGAAACTTCAAGCTTAGCATTGCTTACTGGATATTTTGAGTGTACAAAATCATTTTAAACAGCTCTGAATGAGTATTGTAAAATGATTTATTGCCTTCTGTCTGCACAAAAAAAACCTATCTCTTCTCTGGAGATCATGACATTTTTTTTGAATGTCAGAAAGTTTCACAGATAAACTTTAAGAAGGTGATAAGTATTATTCCTCAGCAGGTAATGTTCTGGACTGCCTTACTGCAGTAGTGGTAGATATGAGCTGATATCCATGTGCAGTTGCATCTTTAACTTCCCCCAGTGATGGGGACTTGCAGTTGAGTTGTAACAAATCTTAAAGAGTTCAAAGTAGGTGTCATCAGCTTATTTCTATAGTATATCTAAGCACAAGGTTAAACAAAGAAGCCATTTGTGTCAAACCGATCTTAAGATCTTTTACAAGACAAATCTGTCTTACATTTTTGTTTTGATCTTCTAAAAGAACACCTATTTTAAGTGCATACTGGATTGTAACAGAGCTAATGAACAGCAGTGCTGGTGCTGATTTCACTTAGCATCACCTGTCTTCCTTATAATTTTGGTATTCCTTGTCTGTCTGCAAAGATAACAATTAATTTCTTGCTGTAGTCTCTGTTATCTTGGCAATCATGTGAACATTGCAGATTAGTGATTTGAATGTAGTGAAAAGTTAAATGTCTTTGGTTTCTATGAGAATGTTTTTAGACAAAAATATCTGGCAGCTAAAAGAACAGCTTATTCTCCTCTTGTATACTTAAAAAGTGCTATCTTCCTGGAACGATACAGTACCATTTGACAAAAAAAAATCAAGAAACCAAAATTAATAAAGAAAAAAAAATCAGCAATTCATTTGTGGATAGTTTTTTTTTTCCCTTGGATACGGCTACCTGCATCCTTATCATCCCATAAAGTCCCATCTGCTAAATACCCCCTTACAAAATATGAAATAAATGTTTACTGCTTCCTCAAATTTGCAACCTGGTAGTAATTTGTTGTAAACAGAAATGACACATTTTGAAGTGCGATGCTCTGTAAACTCATTGAAAGGAAGTGCATTTGGGGTTATCACAGAATTTTGATTATCTGCCTTCTGCAGTATGCTGCATGATTCCCATGTTTGCAAATGTTTTCATTAGTGATAAAATGATCAGAGCTTCTTTTACAGAACTCATTCCTGTTAATCCAAGTATTTTGTTATATTTTAAACTCTCATTACAATTTACGACTAAATAACCATATAAAACTATCTTTACTCCCACTGTTTCTTGCTATGTGAGTTTTGATGCATTATATAGCCCAATATCCTACTGGGAAGATTTTGCTAACTGTAGGCATGCTAGAGCTAGAAAGATCCATCAGCCAGTGCAAAACACCTATATACAGAGAATGAGGGTTCAGTATGAGAAAGAGTAGAAGAACTTGATTTGTTATTAGCAAATGATCTATCCAGTAACATTGCAAGGTGCTTTAAGCATGACATATGCGCTTAAGGTCTTCAAGCAGATGCTCAGTTACAGCGATACCGATATACATATATACTATCCAATTATTTGATGTTGTCTTATATTTTACATGCATAAAATAACATATGCTTGCTTTCATTTATACAATTCATAGTAGAATCTAAAATACTGAAGGGATGCTTCTCCCATCCTTGATTAAATCCTGTAAGCCCATAAATAGGAGAAATACCAGTGACAACAACAATGGACTTGAGACACTCTTAATCATACAGATCTTATAGATATGCTTATTTTGCACTATTATAGTTCAAAATGAACATTACATTTCACAGACAGGAAACTATTAAGTCAGCCATGCTAATACATGTGATATAAACTGTGGGACCATGCAGTATTCATAATTCTTACAAAATATGCTATATAAACAGGAGTAATAAAACTGGGCAGAACTGAATAGGCAATGAATATGAATAAACCTTGGAAAGAACAGTATTCCTGCTAAGTGAGTAGAAAGATTCAGCAGGGGAATAAATTACACCATCACTTACGGACCATTCCCTACTTCCTACTAGTCCCTATAGCTATGGAGCTTGTTGTACTCCTTTTCTAAAAAAAAAACCATAAAAACTTGTGCATGGCTTCCATGTATCCTCCTTCTCTTTTTCTCAATGCACCTGATTGTACTGAAGTGGAATTTGCCAATAAAAACTTCAACCTTTGAACTTTAGCCATTTTAATTTTCTCTGTTGAAAACCTTCAAAGAATTTCTGTTTAATTTCTCTCGTAGAATTCCAGCAGGAAATAAATTTTACTCCCACCTGATTTAAGGTCAAGAGCTGCATTAGAAGTTTAGAGACATCAGCAGAAGACAAAGAAAAGCAAAGAATCCCAAAATATTTGGAGCTTTATTTGTTCAAAACGGAGTATGGAAAAGAGAAATCTGTGTTTACAGGAAAGCTGGGAAAGGCCAAATTTTCTGTGCAGCACTAACAAGTCCTGGAATAGGATGGGGAGGTTTATGGGAAAGTACAAAGGAGTGTCTCACAATATCTCTCAAGGCCCTTTGGGCAGAGCCATGGCTACAACCGCAAAATACTGCAAAAGGGAGAAGCTAATCAATGTATCATATCAAAGACTGTATCCCTACAAGCTTAGGGAAAAATGGCTGGAAAGCTGCCCAGTGGAAAAGGGTGGTCACCAGCTGGCTGAATATGAGCCAGCAGTGTGCCCAGGTGGCCAAGAAGACCAACAGCATCCTGGCTCGCGTCAGAAATAGTGTGGCCAGCAGGACTGGGGAAGTGATTGTCCCCCTGTACTTGGCACTGGTAAGGCTCCACCTTGAATATTGTGTTCAGTTTTGGGCCCCTCACTACAAAAAACACATTGAGGTGCTGGAGCATGTCCAGAGAGGGCAAACACAGCTGGTGAAGGGTCTAGAGCACACGTCTTATGAGGAGCCGCTGAGGGAACTGGGGTTGTTTGGCTTGGCGGAAAGGAGGCTGAGGAGAGACCTTATTGTTCTCTACAACTACCTGAAAGGAGGTTGTAGCGAGGTGGGGGTCGGTGTCTTTTCCCAAGTAACAAGTGATAGGACAAGAGGAAACAGCTTCAAGTTGTGCTAGGGCAGGTTTAGATTGGATATTAGGAAAAATTTCTTCACTGAAAGGGTTGTCAAGCACTGGAACAGGCTGCCCAGGGAAGTGGTTGAGTCGCCATTCCTGGAGGTATTTAAAAGATGTGTAGATGTGGTGCTTAGGGACATGGTTTAGTGGTGGTTTTGGCAGTGTTAGGTTAATGGTTGGACTCAATGATCTCGAAGGTCTTTTCCAACTTAAACAATTCTATGAAAGGCTATAGATTTAAAAACAAACTGATTGACCTTAGGAATCTCATAGTTGTACAGATAATAAGGATATACAACTATGTTCTAAGAAAATTACTGAAAAATAGAAAAGATTTCCAGAGAATAAGTATTAATTAAACCACACACACTAATTACTAGGAGGTGTTGGCTAGTAAATTATAATCTTAAGTGAGTTTCCTTCCCATGTCTAAAGTGGACTAGCTACATTCGAAGTATGCATCTCTTAATCCATTAATAGTCAGTGGAAAGAAACAGGATACTTTTGGGACAAGTGCTTACAGTAGATGCATACGTCAAGGAGCAGCAACAGCAAGGCTGTTGCAGGAAGGAGGATGAGCCAGGAGGAGAGGGTGACCCCAGCACAGGCAGACAGAGACACCCTGAGAGGGCAGTCCCACACCACCCAGCCAGAACCAGGGTGGTGGTAGGGACACAGTCCATCATCAAGTCAGTGATCATCAGACAAGGTGAGGTAAAAAGTCAGGTCCAAGTCCATCTAGGAAGTCCAGTCAGCATGTCAGGACAGCAGCAGACAGGGCCACAGAAAGCAGTGACAGAAAATTATGAGGGTCATTCTCTTACACCAGTCATTATTTACACTGTGTGACTTGTGAGGCCAACAGACTCAGGCTCAGACTCTCAGCTTTGACAGGTTTGTCCTGCTAAAATTTGGACGCAAGGGACAGGAATAGATCTAAGCTGTTTCCTTAAGCCCTAATTAATTGTCAACTATCTTCAAATAAGCATGAATTCAGACTAATTTGATCCTCAACCTTCGAATATATGTATTCCTCATTAGTGGAAGCATAGATATTATCTGAATGTACAAGGTGCGTTGGATGAATTTGGCAAAGTGGTATTTAAACTCACCATCATTTCAAGACAGGAAGAGTTCAGGTGGCATGGAGCCTAATAAGAAGTATCTTTAAAATGTTTTTTTCTACCCTGTTAGATGGAAAAATATATTTCATTCTGTTTTTTCAATAAACATGCTTGTCCCTACTTTATCCCCAAAGGTAGCATTATGGAAGGAGGACACCACCAAGAAAAGGGCAATTGGCAGATCACTCAATCCTGTACAGATTTGGTCATATGTCCCTATGGTGAAGAAAGGCCACCAAGTTCTCTGCACAAGCTGCAGGGTGCAGGAGAACGGGTGCCAGTGCAGGAATGGGAAGGAGTGCACCTGGCCAGCTGAGGTGCCCCATGCTCTTAGCATACCTCAGGGCAGGGAGTTGGAAGGAGAAGAGGAGACCCTGGTGGGAGCTGTTGCAGTTGTCACAAGGGGGAACAGCACTAGGTCTGCTTTAAACCTCAACTCTCTCCTTCTGACTTTGGCTTCTATTTAGATCCACCCAAGCAACTCATCCATTCAGTGTTGTCTGGCCTTTTTTTCTGCCATACAGGAACCTGAGTCAAACTTTCCATATTAAGAATGTAATCAGTACTATATCTTATTTAGAGAGCATTAGAGGTAGCACTGGCTAGAAAAGGCTTCTCAGCTTCTGTGGGAACGAAATAAGGTTCTATTAGAAATTATTCTGAAACACAAGGACTTGTGGAGAGAACATTTTCTTTGTGTGAGATTTATAACCACTTTAGAGAATGCTGCAGTAGGAACCTGCTATCATCTGTTTTAGTTCACTACGTCCAAACTAGGTCTGATATCAACATACTTTTTAAAGAAAATAAGCCTAGAGGATATAGTATAAGAATGGAAGTTGACATTCGCTGGCCATAATAATAAAATCAAAATACTTGGAGAAAGGAGATGGGTTTCCCAAATACTTCTGGTAGAGAATATGCAGCTTACAATTTAATGAGAATCACAGATAATCTGAAAGCAATTTGTTTTAGTCTCTACTGTCTATAGAGTTTGATGAATGTTATTGGAAAATACTGACTGCAAGGGTCACTCTGGATACTCTGAATAAAGACATGGAATGAGGTACATGTAGGTGCAAGGGTCTCTCAGGAGACCTTGGGTGGTGACAAATGATGTATTGAAAGTCAAAAAGTGGACTCAAGAAGAAAAAAAAAAAGATAAAAGGTACACTGTTACCCTATAAACCGTGCAAAGCATCTCTTTTCACTGCAGTAAGTTTTGTGTCCAGATCTGAATTATTTCAGCTGCACTGACATTAAATTTCAGTTCCTAATCAAATGTTTTTATGGAGAGGTGAAGATTCATTCCTTGATTTGGCCCTTTTCCACAAGATTTGTCCCACACAAACTGTGTTAGGGAAATCCCACCATGCCCCATATCCTGAAAGGTGGGACACTTCTCTCTTGATTAATGAATATAGGAGAAAATTCTGAAGGACCTTTCAGAAGGTTCTCTGGTTGCTCAACATTTTCTACGCCACACCCATTTTCTGTGTCTGAAGGCAATCAGTATTTAATTATTGGTACTGGTGCTAGAGAAGGCTATATACGTAGATGGACAAATTGTCTTGCACTTGTGAAACTACAGTTCACGTATATTAAAATTGCTTTAAAAATATGGAATTAAACAAAGACTATTATGGGATATTTTGCCTCCTTACGGGATTCTATTAGAAAGACATCGTATTTCTTGAATTCGAAGGTATAGTTCAAAAACTATTTTCTGACGTAAAGCTGTATAGGATATTTTCATAATCTTCAGTGACAAACGAAATATGTATTCCAGCTCAATCCAGGAATGTTACTGTGTAAAAATCATGACATATTGTCTTTTATTATTGCTCGTCTGGATAAACTACGTATTCAAAGATACCCAATATATACCGAGACTGTGCTCCTCTATTACTTAAGACACAAATGAAAAAGATGCATGCAATTCTGTTTTGACATGTGGTATCTTTGTAATTACTAAGAAATTGTTGTTTATTTTTTCTCAGAGTTCAATGAATAAACACTTCTGTTCAGATTTCTGTATTTCACTGACATACCACCGATATGCATAATACATATGCAGCATGCATTATAATCTGTATTTGAGTGGTAGAAGTTTCATGATTTTAATCTACCTCCTTTGAATAAGAAGCCTTGCAATGTATACGGTACATAATCAGGCAATTGTTTATCCTGCTGTTCATATGAAGAGCAGTTTAAAAAGTTGCCAGTCAGGAGAGTTCTTATCTGCCTCAAATATTTTACCTATCCAGTCAGGAAAAAAAAAAAAAGGAAAGGAATATTTTTTGCCTCTCCCTGGGTCTCAACTGCTTCAATCTTCTCGCCCCACTTTGCAGCAGACAGATGGAATGGGATCGTTCTTTGTCTAGTTATATCATAAAAAAGGCAGGACAGTTTTCTGACCGGGCTGAGGGGGCTATGACCTTGTGAGCGTTGTGCTTGTGAATGGATTACAGTGGCAGGGAATAGGAAAATGTTTGCATTCCCACCCTTCATCTTTTATTGACACAGACACTGTTCACAGCTCTCAAAACTGTTCACAACATGTTGAGGCTTACAACTCCAGATTGAAAACGTTAGTTATTTTTTTACATGTAGATGATTCCCTAAATCCTGATGGGTTTTTGCTTGCATAAAAATTCTGAAGAACAAGCTAAATAATTTGGTTTTGAGTATATCTGGTTGCATTCTGCCAACTTGAATTTTGTGCAGCCACTCCAGGATGAAGTCACCAGCCTCGTCACCTCTGTAGTCAGTTGTCTGTGCAAAGACCACAAGCCACTGTTTTATACCAGCAGGTCAAAAGTGCACATGAAGTACTGTCTCAGATAATAACCCTGGCAGCAATTGTTGCTTAGTCAGGTAATGCCGTAGTAGTCGTACCAGAAGACAATAGCAGTTTGTGATGCGGAATTCAGAGGATCAACAAGTGGCTGGATGAGGCTTCTGTCCTGGATATCCAAATATTGATGCTGTAAGTAAGCATTTCAGGCTTTTTGTTTTGTTTCCACTTAATGCATACTTATAATCATTAAAAATACTATAAATAAGTGATTTGTCTTTAAATAGAAATGAATGTTGGAGTTGAGAGCTGATATTTAGGAGCCCTGGGAAATACTGCTAGGAGAGTAGCTGGGTAGAAAACACTTTTCTATCCTGTGTATTTTTGATAATTTTTATTTATTTGACCTCTCCAAAAAGTATGTAAATAGATTCTGACATTTTTTTATAACTCAACATCCTTGGGAAATATAATTTAAGTTAACTTAGATATTTTGTTTCAAACACTTTGAGAATTCATATTTTTTCTGTGTTTAAAAAATACATTATCATAATTAACTTACAGTTATGCTCCTACAGTCTTACATCATGTAATTCTAAGTAGAAAGTTCTTAATGAAAATTCTGAACTGCAAAATTGTCAGTTTAAATTTCACCCGTTTCCAAATCTTTGTTAAAAAGAAAAAAGGAAATCTTCCCCATGAGAAAACTGAGAATTCCTGCAGATGGAAAATGTTTCACTGAAATAAATCCCAAACTGCTTATAACAGTAAGTCTTTGTTTTATACTCCTTAATAACAGCAGCACTTTTTGGGTCCTTTAAAAGTTAATGTTTCAAATGGTACCAAATGTTCTTTTCTATCCATTTCTTTTTCAGCCAGGGTGTAGATAAACAGCGTTTGCAATATCTTCTTAGTCAGTACCCTCATATCCCAGTGGATTCAACCCTTCTGTCAAGTTCATTCACTTCTGTAGAAAATTCTGCTTATTTGTACCATTACAATAGCCAGGAAATTAATGGAATTCAGATCTCCTATGTTCCTCTTCTAAGCCTACAATACTAGCTTTACTATACTCAATAAAAAAAGAAGACAACCCATTTATCATCCCCCGAGATCTCTTTCTGGCAACCACGTTCTTATATTAACAAATACAGCAATATGTATTTGTTTCATGTCAGTGCTTTCATAATAACAATTGTTTTGCTGAGCACATTGTGCAGTTTGCATACTGGCCCTTTGCTTCCTATTTCCTTCCTTGTCTGTCTTTATTGTTATCTAGAGCTGAGCTCCATAGGCCAGTGTGCCCCTTTCCCCAAAGAAAAAGAGCTCTAAGGACTTGAATGGCATGCCAAAGACTGCTGTCAAAGTATTTTTTCCTCATGCTCCATCCTTGTTATAGATGTACAAGGTTCAGATTCAGTTCTAGATCTGGATTGCCCTTGGAGTCCCAGTGTAGGTCCCAGTGCCTGTTCATGTAGCAGGTCATTCTGATCAGATCATGTACAAATGGGGCAAAGCATGCACAGATCTTTCCTGGAGCACCTATCCTGTCCTGGGGTTTTCCTAAGCCCAATATACAACTTCTGAGGTGAAAATCAATTCAAGCAAACAGGTAATAACACAGATAGAAAATGTCTGGAAGATAGTGGTCCACTCTCATGCCTGCTTTTAATTTTGTGCAGACAAGACCAATTTGTGAGTGCAGTCAGCACTTCAAAACATGTCTGAATATAAAGCTCTTCCACATTCAACACTCCTTCCTCTATTGTGACAGTGCCTGAGAAAGGAATTTTGCTCTTCAGTCCTTAGATTCAGAGACTGATTGTCATTCGTCATAAAGCACTCCAGCTTTGATTCAGCTGCTTGGAAAGCTCTCGTGAGCTTTCATGATAATTTCAGTGATCCCATTGAAGGTCCACAAGGACTGTTAAACTGACCTTTCCTGTTAAGAAGAGAGATACTGGGGAGTCCACACCGACTGCTGGGTAGTGTGACACTGAGGCTGTGTTTGAGAAGGTGGTTACATTTTAGACTGGTTGAAGTTTTTGGAAGGTTAAAATACCTAATCTCAAATTCAATAAACTTCAGTAATTCAGTTGTCTATTGTAGTATGCCAATTTGGTGAACATTATACTTGGCCCATTATGCAAACAAAAATCATTTTTTTGAAAGGTGAAAAGACATTCATGATTAGTAGCCTACAAAATGAGCTGTTGGGAAGCTGTCATGACAAAAAGTAGCCTGCCCTTTTATACCAACTACTCTGGCAAGGGGGAAAGGCTGTGGTTAATGATGTGGAAAGTAGTTCTTAGCGTCTCAGCATCACTGCCTTGGCTGTCAAAATAACTATTCATTTCTGTGGCTTGAAATGGACTCTGTACAGTTGTTTCATGAAAGTGCTTTGAAAGACAAGCATTGTTACCATGTGGGTTTATGGAACTCACATGTTACCTTCAAAGAAGAATTATATGAATTTGAAATACATGAAGCCCTAACTAGAGTGAAAGTGATGATTTAAATAATTCCTGATGGTCTCCTATAGAAAATCAGAAATTGCATACATTAGGGTACAATAAAATCATCCAGCTACTTCTATTCTTTAAACATTTGTCTGCCACAGAGCAGTTTTCCCTTTAAGCACTGTTCTATGCGAAGACTGACAATTCGGATGTGATTGCAATGCACTGATCTTTAATGCTATAATTGTCATATGGTACTTTGTGCTCCTGTAATAGGCCTGCATGATACTGGAAGTGAATAGTGACAATGGATATCCCATGGAAACTCAGTAACCCACCTATGCTATGCTGGATGCTGTTCCCACTGAAATCAATGGCAGTGTTTCCAACTATATCAATATGAGCAGTATTCTGTCTGTCTGCGTGGGAATAAAAATCAGAGGCAAAGAAGAAAGGCCTGCATGAATCACATACAAATTTGCTTCTCAGTGTTTGATTTTAATAAAAGGTTGTTGAAAGGGGGAAGAAATTTGAGATTAGGAATGTAATTTAACCTTGGTTAAACTGTTCTTGTCAATATAATTTCATCACATGAACTTCCTTTTGTAATAAAACAAGAGAAACATTAACAAATGTCCTGCCTGAGGACTGCCTTCCTCTCCCTGCAGAGTGTCTGGCTTGTGGGGTTTAGCCTCTGGCTTTGACAAAAGCTACCTGGTGCATCTGTGTTCATTGCTGCTGCTGTGTGAGTTGGACCTGTGATCAGCTTCCACCTCATCCTGAGAAACACCGTCGTCTGCCTGTGATCATCATTACCAGAGACCTGCCTGGTCTGCCTTGTGCATGGCCTTTCCTCATTAAGATACTTTCCCTTTCTTCCCTGCTCTCTCCAAACTCTCCTCAGACTCACAAATCCAGATACTCTCTCACATAGTCAGTTAATCTCCGTTTTCATAATTCAGTTCATATTCTTTTACTGCAGTGATCTGCTGTCTGTTCTTGGTATCAACCTCACGTTTGGATGGACTGTCATTTTTAATGGAGCACCTTTCAGGAATACAGAAGAGCTCACATGTGGGACAGGACCATCTGCAAACCTATAGGTTTCCAAACCTATGCCAAGGTGGTCTCTATAATCTCTGTCAAATTCTCACCTTGTGCTTAATTCATGCAAAATGAAATTAAAAAGTCAAAATCAAGCCAGTGTTAGGATTCGAGCCACATTCGTGTTTTTGCAACTTTATTTTCAAAATTCCTTAAAAGCCAACTTCAAACTAAAGCTTTGTGTCAAATCTTTGTAGCTCCTGTTTATGACACTGTTTGATTGCTCAAAATATCATGATGGGAAGTTCAAAAATGGCAGATGGCAGATGCGTGAATGCAGGAACACAGAACAGATGAGTTTTTCATGAAGAACAAGACACAACTCAAATGTAATTCTAGTGCATCAAAATAAAAATTCTAACACAAAGTGAATAGGCCAAAAGATCAGAAATTCTTGGGTTTTCCTTTCTGATTTTCTTAGCTGTTTAAGTAAGTGTAGCGCTTTAGAAAGTTCTAGTGCTATCAGACATGAAGTATTATTAAAGCACAAAGCAACTGTTTATTCTTAACTTTGAAGTGTTTATGAGGTACTGTAGACTTATGAACATACTAGATATGAAATACGGGATAATATTTTTTTAAAGACAAAGTAAAAGTAGGTGTAATTCTTTTCTTTTATTTCATAGTAGATTCCTGAATTATATTGTAAATTTTATGTATTCTGTCTTGTGAGTAATTCAATTATTTGACTATCAAACTGAAAAAAGGAAGAAGAAAGAAAAGGAGACATGGGAATGATAAATTTTTATATGAACTGTGTGAAGCCTCCATTTTAAAATAATAATGTGACTTTAGAGCGTTTTTTGTACTTATTAAGAAACTATAGTTTAAAGTAACCTCAGTAAAGTCACTGTTTAACATCACTTACGTAATATTGCATTATATTAAAACCAGTTATGTTTCTTTACGTAATTAAATAAAAAGAAACATTCATCCAAAACACAGAGGTGTATGTTGTTGTTCAAACCAAAGGCATGCACAGACAAAGGACTTTCCTGCATACTTGTGAAGGGTTTTGCCTCGTTTTGGAAGAAAGTGTCTATTATTGCAGTTACAGAATCCGAGTTACTCTGGGATGAAATTATTTCTCATATTTTTCCTGAATCCACTGTCATAGCTTTTTCTGTTAAAGACAAGCAGAACTATCAACAAAAGGGTGTTTGTAGTAGTAGGAAAAGTAAGTGGATGTTTGGAGCACGGTGAACACTAGTGGATAAAGAGCTGTGTAAAACCTGTAGGTGATGCTGTGCCTTGTGCATGAGTGGGAGACAACAGTGAAAAATGAAACACAAGGAGGACAGATAACTGGTGATGGGGGACAATGACTGAAAAAAGAGGAGTGTGTGGGTTGGGGGCACAAGCAAAACACATCTGAGAGCACCCACTTGTCCTAGGAGGCATTCATGGAACTGGGGGGACAGTACTGCTTGGAGGCACACCTGATGAGGGAGCAGAAGTCATTAGGAACCCCCCCTCCCCGACTGAGTTTCCTCCTCCATGTGATGGGAATGGAAAGCATGGATAGGGCCAGGATGAGAACATGGGGTGCGTTGGTTGGGCCTTGGAGAGAGGAAGAGGTGAAGAGACATGCTCAGCCAAAGCCTCAGCAAGAGGATCTGGAGGAGCTGGCAGTGTGACAATGGCCCGAAGCACTTGGGGTACATGTGTGCCGGGGTCTAACTTTTGCCACAGAAAAGTCATGAGCCAGGTCACTCATAGCAAGGGGGATGTGCCCATGCCCACCAGCCTATGAAGAAAAAATTTCTACATGTGCCACCAACAGCCTGAGATCCAAATGAAGGCTGGCTCTGAGGAGTTCTTCACCCATCGGCAGTATCCCCTCCTCCCCAGACAACTCCCATCTCTTGGTGTCTGGCAGGATGTAAGGGTGAGAAAATGGAGCCACGAGATGACAGACATACCGAGGTGATTGTGGACACCAGTTTTGGGATGGATGGGCTCTAAATGACACTGACAGTTTGGGGGGCATGCACAAGCAGCTGAGGAGCATGTAGGAGCAGTGGGCTGAGGAGAAGGTCTGGAGAACTGGGTCTGGGTGGGGAGGGGCTGCCCTCTGGCAGAGCACCCAGGACAGGGGGATGCACAGGAGGCCCCTGCAGTGGTGAACGAGGTGTGTGGGCTAC
The DNA here is from genome assembly GCA_003993805.1 of Himantopus leucocephalus. Taxonomy (NCBI): domain Eukaryota; kingdom Metazoa; phylum Chordata; class Aves; order Charadriiformes; family Recurvirostridae; genus Himantopus; species Himantopus leucocephalus. The sequence continues at coordinate 37,410,607 of RSEF01000001.1, forward strand.
CCCACGCACCGGTGGGAGGGAGAGGGAGTGAGCAAGTGCACTTTTTACCAAGATGAAAGGACACATGAGAGCATTAAGAAGACAAAGCTGCCAAAGGTATCATACCTAGGACAGAAAGAAAATGAAATTCAGGACAGGTCTAGTGAGGATCTGTCAAGGCCCACAACTCTCATCCTGATCAAGGGTTGCAACTGAGTGGCACTTGGCTGGTTTATGTTGTGAGAGAAAACGAAGTGAGCTCAGTGGTGTAATCTGAGATCAAAACAGGCAGATGAGCCTTCAGCTCTTTCAGATGAGTTGCCTTGGCTCCAATGTTTGATCAGAACATGAAACACAACCAAAATTCAAAGTAAGCAGAGTCTCACAAGCCTGCAAGGCTAATCCCATGCTTTGACAGCACTCAGAGCAATTCCTCCTCGGACAATTCACATCTGTTGCCTCGCTGACTTAGTGACATGAAGCGTTCAGCAGGATCCCCTCTGCTCCAAAATTAAACCCAAACAGTGCAAAGATCATTCCTCCATCCCATCCAAGGATCAGAGGAATTGGCTGATGGCTAAATCCCTTTGAAGCAGGAGTTGGATGCAGCCACACTGTGGACAGGGGGAGGGAAATTGCAGTGATACAGCAGTTGTATTAGCTTGTGAAAAAAAATGTAGGTCATGTTCTGAAACACTATGATAAAGTCCAAGCATTCTCCACTGCAGGGGTTTCAAATTTTAAAACCTCCTCATGCTCCACTGATGTAGCACTGCCAGGTAGGTGACTAGTAGAAAAAGGCTGCATCTGCATCTTTCCTCTCTCCCATGAATATGTCTAGCTACCAGCACACACTTGCTGCATTAACTTTCCCTTTCTACTTTTTGATTATATTGAGAACATAAAATAATACGTAGCATACTCTGTCACTGACAAGTGCTTTTCAGACTTCAGCTGGCAAAGGCAAACCTGACATTTATTTCCCATAAAAAACCACTCTGGCACAGCAGTAAGCAGACTGGGAAACCATGGCATGCTTTCCATGGTTACCTATTTGTCTTTCAAAGTGCCATAATTTTTGTTGTGATTATTGGTGGAGCTGAAGTATTTCTGAAGCAGAGACCCTGTAACATGAGGTACGCTGCTCGACACTTATTCTTGTGCACTGCCCTGGACCTTTCATGTGGATCAGGTGATGTGTAAAGCCGGATGGCAACTGGATGTCTCATTTGCTTGGTTGGGAGCAGTCATAGCCTCGAGATGCTGAGGGAACTTATGAGTACAAGGGGAGGTTCCTGATAACTTTAGGTACAAGCTGACACTGAGGATTGTAATTTTTGGATCTAGTATCTAAGTTAGGACTGTAATTTTGGAGTTGATATCTGAGTTGGGATGAATTCTAACAACTTTAGCTATGTAAAAGTTAGCTGTCTCACCTAATATTTCTTAAGATTCACTTTTACTAGTCCTATTTCTTCATGCATGGCACACTCTCTTTAATGCAGTTTAACTGCTCAGCTATAGTACCCCACTATGGCAGCTCTGCTACTTCTAGATCTAAATTACTCTACATTTATGTGGCTGTTATTTCTCCATGCCCAGGTCCTGTGAAATAACAGTCTGATGAAAGATCCAACTAAAGAGTTTTATTCCAGATCCCGCACAATCTGAAATAACAATGCTCTGCAAAGAAGGATCAAGCTAACATCAGAAAATATCCTGAAGTACAGAAAATATCCTGATGTACAAACTAGATAGGGCTCTTCCAATGCTTTGTAAAGAATATGTTGACATCCATTCTTAGGCCCCTGATTTTCTCTGTGTGATAGCTCAGGGAGCCTAGGAACCTTACTTCAGGCTCCAGATGATGAAAGACCAGTGGTTGTATGCAAGGCTTTTCTGGAGTTAATTTAATATCCTTTGGTTTGCTCATACACTCTTTCAGTAAATTAGTGATACCATGATGAGCGATATAGTAGTGTTGTTACGTTCCTGTTCATGTGGAGTCATTTCCTTGATTTACAGCCTTGTCTCTTTATCTCTAAGTTAAAGTTGAAACAATTCCTCCTGTCTCCTTAATATCTAGACTGTTTATTCTCTGTAAAGTTTGCTGGGGGGAAAAACGTTCTTTCCTCTGAGAATAGCAGTAATGCAAGAGTTTGATAGGGTCTTAATGACCTAAATCGACCAACGTTGCTTCTTGATGAGACAGCTCTGCAACCCATTTATCTTCAGTTTGCAGGAGCTAATTAAACTAATTTGAAGATAGAGAAGACAGTTCCAAAATGCAAAGACAGACAGGATTGTTCCCAGAGGAGAAGAGATAATATTCACAGTGTCTTCAGCCAGACTTTGGTAATATTCAGAGTCAGGCTTTGATTCAGACCCACCTAGAAATAACTAACCATTTCCACAAAGTCTCTTCTTGAATACTGATGAAGGTGTCACTTTGTAAAAAGCGTGATGTTTTCCATTACATTTCTTAACAATTGATTAGCATTGTAGAAACTGCACACATAATAACAATTGATTCACAGAAGGGTAATTTCTTTTACTGTGTATTACTTCCTTGAATCACATATTCCAGTTGTGTGGGCCACATCAGGCTAACAGCATCTCCATTTTCTGAACTCAGTACTTTTTATTTACCGTAATTGATATACAAGTGATTTATTTCTGCCAAGAACGTCAGCTTCAGAAATCCTCCAGTTGTCATTGGTAGCCACTGCCTCAAAAGTAGTCATTAGCTTAGTAATGTTGATGCTTAGCGCTTGAAGACAATAGGATTCTTTCTATTCATGTCAATAAACTCTTCATCAGACCCCTTTGTGAGTGATTAACACAGTGGATGTTAAATAAACTTTTTTGCTATAATGTTGCAGCTTTCAAATTTCCACATAACAGTGAACCACTTCTAAAAACTACTTTTGAGAACATTACCTCAGGACATTCAGTTGCACAAAAAGGAAAGAACATTTTGGTGACCCCCATCACACACGCTCGAGAGTGTTTCTGTTCAACATATACGTGACAACACATGCAAATACAGCGAGGGATTCCTTTGCTTTCTGTGCCCGTTAGAGATCCCAGAGTCACTAAAACAGTAACTTAATACATGTTTATTTTGTACTCCCATGCACAGCACACAGTAATCTTACATGATAAGTAGGTGGGCAGGTGGCTTTTTGAATCCACCCCAAGCGGTCTTCCATGACTGACACAAAGTGCTGTGATTAGACTCTGAATGAGAAAACGTGTATGTCACCCCAAGCACTTTTATGGTTATAAAACAAGCAGCCACTATTTCTCCAGGGTCATTTTTTTTCGATGTGTGTTTTAATGTATTTGCAGGGAAACATCTATACAAGCTGTCACATGNAAAAGATTGGGGCAGTGTCTTGAAATACATCAGAAACTGGAAAATGTTCATCTATCTAGATATCTGCTGTATAGCTGGGGCCAAACTGCCCATGAATTTTATAGCTAAATACCTATTCTTAGTTACACTCAGAAACAAAATCAGAGCACAAATATAATCTTCCTGCAAGATACTTGCTAATAAACCAAGATATCTTGTTCAGCAGAGGAAGAGCTTCTGAATCCTCTCTGAGCTTGACATACTGAAAAAGAAACATAACCCCCTTGCTCTGTGACCACCCCCGCCATAGGTTCAGCTGTCTGTCTTCCTATGGCCCAGGCCTATTACTGACATGTCCCCATTGGATAAACTTGTCCCGTACTTCTGAGCAAGAAACTGAGCTCTGAAAAAGGCCATAAGAAAGCCTGTAGAGAGAACCATGCAAAATAAGAAGGTCAAGATTGAGAATAGAGATAGGGGACATGGTGTTTGCTGGCAGCTGACAGATTCAAAAGGAAAAATACCAACATAGAAAGGAATAAAACCCTAAAGGGAGAAAGGTGGAGTCAGCAGATGAAAACCCATCAGCATGGAGGATCCAATCCAGGGACAGGTGCTAGCTCTTTCCTTCCCGACTGGCACCTTCTGACCAGCAAAGCCTCTTCAGGTGTCTCTTCAGGGTGATGAGTACACTAAAGGTTAGACCTGTAGCATTTGGGAGTAATAGCCAGCAATTGCTTTACACTATAAATTTGTGCATATCTTGCTTGCAGAGTCTCTTTTCACACAGCTCTTTAGCTGTCTCCTTCAGGCTCCTTTGAGCCTGAGCAAAATCGCCCCAGAGAGGGTTGCAGAGGTGCAAAGTGAAACCTTGAGAAAAGTCCATCAAAGCTAGATCACCACTAGGAAGGATGTCTAGGAAGAGGAGAGAAACATCTTTGGAAGAATAGGTTGCTTCAGGTTTCTGCCATTAATCCTTACCTCTTCTTTAGTGTGATTCACCCCTTTTCATTGACTGCCCCTCACAAATGCTTGGGTCAAACCTTTTTCTCACCCCAGGGGTCCGTAAAGAGGAGTTAAGCTATGACAGTCACTAATGGGGTAATTTAGGTGGGAGAACTGGAATCTCTTGTGACTGTGGTTCAGGTGTAAAAATACTCCAGGCCAAAGTCTCAGGTATGAGTCTGCTACTGTTTTGACTGGGTTTGTAGAGAGTTTAGTCTCCTACTGATCACGCAGCTAGTCCTTACCCAGGTGGACCTGGCAGTATGAGCTTGATGGAGAACAAAAACCCTTATATACTAAGATGTGACAAAACGGATATCAGAAGCACAGAGCCACTAAAAGAGCAGTCTTTCCCTCTCTTTCTCTTCAGGAGTATTTGCACAGCGTTAACACAGGTGACAAGCCAAAATCTGCAACCAAAGTCATGCTGTTTTTTAAATATTAAAAATACTCATGCCTTCTAACTTTAGCTTTTTAGTACCAATATGAAAACGACAGCCATGTCCAGTAAATCTCTTGATAGTTACTTATATTTTCTTTTCTGGTCCAATTCCATGAATTAAAATGCATGACATGCCAAAGATATATATTTGGAAGGTCTTTTGAACTAAATATTGTAAACGGGAGATTGTTATATTCATACAGCTCAGCTAGGTCTTATTATAGGGTGGTATTTTTTGTTATGAGGATTTAGTCATATGTCATTTTGTGAATCTCTGCTGTCTTGAACATTTCACGAATTCCACTAGCTGAAGAGCTTCTGATTTTTCAGACAATATTTATAAAGCCCTCTGAGGTTGCAAATGACATTCAGTGGCAATTAGGAGAAAGTTCATGTATCAAAAATTATGACTAATGGAAACAAATTAGACATTGTGTAGAGCTTTAAAATTAAAACCGACCAATATTAGTCTAATCAATATTGTTTATAGAAAAATGACTTGCATACTATAAAAGCCCAAACTTACAATAAAAGACATTTTCCTGGGACAAATGAATTGTATATCAATAGACAAAATAATTGCATATAAAATATGCCACTGAAACAGCATTTTTCACCATGGAAGAATAACTTAAGAACAAACACTTTTCACAAAACTCCTACTAACAGAAGTGGTTCGTTATAATCAGTAAGTCAAACATTTACTTAGCATCACTAATGCTGACAATTAGTCTTTTGTCTTTTTTGCATGTGGTGCTTTTAACAAGATTCATTTTATCAAGAAGCTTATCTAGATACTAATTTATTTAGTGATACCCCCTAGGTTTATTTTGCAACTTCTATTCATAATCAAAAATTCCAATTCCTTCCTTTTTAAGAGAATCTATAAAATAAAAATTAAAGGTTTGTTTACACTCACTTTAAAATAAGTGGTATTAGGAATATATCCCAAGATGTGATTTTTAGTTATTTTTGTCACAGATCAGAGCAAAACTCAATACAGATTTGCAGGAACAAAACAAGGTATGTCTTGATTAAGGACCAGATGTTGCTCTCCTTCATTAATCTGGAAAATAGTGTGACTATGGGTGACAAACTTCAGCTCATTATCTGCGCTAGTATTGTGAAAATATTTTTTTTTTAATCAATGGCAAAACAGAAGAAAAGAAAATCCTTTAACATAAAGACATTTCTTCTCTTCTTCTTATAAAACATCTTTCTTCTCCCTGCCCCCTGGAAAATAATGTTCAGGTTGAAAATGACTTGTTCATGATGGAATAACTGAAATATCTTTTAAATTTTTCACAGCTGTATTTAGTTAGATTCAATCAAACATGTTTTTAAAATACAGCATCAAAAATATGGAATAGAACGTTTTGATATTTTTTGAAACAAAAATCACTTTTTTTCCTACCCATTAATAGAACTCAACTCAATTCTATGAAATTTTGGTGTAGACAGTATTGTACCAAGCAAGCTGTTTGTCCAGTGCATATTACCAGTTCATAATCTGCAACACTTTTCAGACTAGTTAATTCTCATGTCTGTCACTCTCCCAGCAGCACCCCTTCAGAACTCCACGCAGCATCATCTCTCCAGTAAGTGTGTAGAAACATTTTCTGCACTTACCCAAATTGCTGACAGCAGACTCCCAACAATGGTTGTAACCTGGGCATCTCAAAACGTAACCTTTTAAGTTTATATAGATCTTCACAAAAATAACCACCTTTCATGATCAATAGTGCTGTCGTTTCCTATATAAGAAAGCAATTTATGTAATTCAAGAAACTCAAGTGAAAATAGGCTTCCTTAAAAGAAACACATTGTTTGTAAGCCACAAAAGAAATAGAAATTGAAAGTCAATCTTCTTTTTTTGGTACAATATGACTAATGCAGCTTTTGCTAGCAACTGGAATTATGAACTGAGATAGGAAATTAAAAAAAAGGAAAAAAACTAAGCTTCTGAATAGGCCATCCCTCTCCAAATCCTAACAGTTCAAAGGCAGAAACACTTTTTCCAGATACGTCCCATACTTCTTTTGCTGAGTAATTCTTACACATATTGGGCAGGATAGGCGATTTTTTGTCAAGAGGTAAGAATTTTAGTTGAAAGAGATATTAAAAGAAAACAAAACAAAAAGGTCTGACAACCACCCTGGTTACTTGACATTTACCCATCCTATCACCTAGTAAAATTCCCAGTAAGATGTTATATTCATTTATGGCAGGGGATTTACATTACCATGAGGAGAGCCTAGGGCCTGTCCTGTAGGACTACATCTATAAATCTGCTTTAGTAAAAGAGCAGCAAGGAGTAGGCACTGTTAGATAGCAGGCATTGCTCCGGGCATGGTTTTGGTGCAGACATGGTAACATACATACAATTTACATAGCCCCAAGACCGCACTGAATAGAGCTGGCAATGGCAATGGCAGCCTGCGTGTAGCCAGGCTATTGGGGAGAGGAAGGGAATTTAGCTGTCAAGTTCCAGTATCATCTGGCTGTGTTGCAGAGAACAGTTTCCAGCCTATACTATTTAGAAACATGGCTGTAACTTTCATCTCTGGCATGTGCCTGGGGTTTTAAACCAATAGGCTCTGCCCAGTTCCCGTTCAGGCTTCTGAATCCTACTCAATATAAACAGACTTTTCCTATACTTCAACACCCCTCAGGCACAACAAAGAGAATTTTGTTTTATTTTCACTTGAAGAGGTATCCAGTTCTCAAAGGACAAAGCAAAATCTGTAAAGGAAAGAAGAAAAAACAACTCTGGAAATGCTGTACTTGATTACCCTCCCCGGACATGCAAGAAGGTAGATGGAAGCTACGTTGCTTTCCCTTTGAGTGCTAGAAGCCCCTAATAGGGGCTGTAACAACAGAAGCATTATTGTGAAGCCAGCTCATATAACAGCTGTTATTTCTAAGGGTCCAGAGAGCAAAAGAGATAGCTTAGCCTTGTCTCTTTTCTTAAAAGGAAAAAAAAAAATAATTATAGAATGGTTTAGGTTGGAAGGGACCTGAAAGATCACCTAGTTCCAACCCCCCCTGCCATGGGCAGGGACACCTCCCACTAGACCAGGTTGCGCAAAGCCCCATCCAGCCTGGCCTTGAACACTTCCAGGGATGGGGCATCCACAACTTCTCTGGGCAACTTGTTCTGGTGCCTCACCACCCTCATAGTGAAAAATTTCTTCCTGATATCTAATCTAAATCTACCCTCTTCCAGTTTGAAGCCATTACCCCTCGTCCTATCACTGCAGGTTTCTTAGATGGTCTCGTACTTGGTCTTCACCTACAGTGGGCAGTTCTTCATTGTCACAGCCCCAACCTTTGCCTTCTGCAATTTGGGCCGTGCGATTAGAGCCCTTGCCGGTGAAGACTGAAGCAAAAAAGTCATTAAGTACCTTAGCATCCTCCATATCCTGGGTGACCATGCCTCCATGTTTCCTTCCAGAGATGGCCCACATCTTCCTTACTGTTCCTTTTATCACTGACATACTTACAGAAGTTTTTCTTGTTGTCCTTCATGTCCCTGGTCAGATTTAATTCTATCTGGGCTTCAGATTCCCTAACCTGGTCCCTGGCTGCTCGGACAGTTTCTCTGTATTCCTCCCTGGCTGCCTGTCCTTGCTTCCACCCTCTGTAGGCCTCCTTTTCTCCTTTTTGCTTTTGAGTGTGTCCAAGAGCTCCTTGTTCATCCATGCAGGCCTCCTAGCTTTTTTGCCTGACTTCTTCTTTGTTGCAATACATCACTTCTGAGCTTCGAGGAGGTGATCCTTGAATACTAACCAGCTTCCTTGGGCCCCTCTCCCCTCCAGTGCTTTATCCCATGGAACCCTGCTAAGCAGATCCCTCAGCAGGCCAAAGTTTGCTCTCCTGAAGTCTGTGGTAATGAGCTTGCTGGGCACCCTCCTCACTGCCCTAAGGACCTTGAACTCTGCCATTTCATGGTCACTGCAGCCAAAGCTACTCTTGAGTTTGACATTCCCCACTAGTTGCTCCTTGTTGGTAAGGACAAGGTCCAGCATAGCTCCCCTCCTCATTGGCTCCTCTACAACTTGGAGAAGAAAGTTTTCATCAACGCATTCCAAGAACTTCTTGGATTTCTTGTGCCCTGCTGTGTAGTCCCTCCAACAGGTGTCAGAGTTGTTGAAGTCCCCCATGAGGACCAGGGCCTGTGAACGTGATGCCGCTCCTATCTCTCTATAGAGGGCCTCATCCACTCCATCATCCTGGTCAGGTGGCTTGTAGCAGACCCCCACTGTAATGTCACCTGCTCTTATGTTCCCTTTAATCCTGACCCATAAGCTCTTGTTTGGCTCTTCATCCACTCCCAGGTGGAACTCCACCCACTACAGCTGGTCCTTCACATAGAGGGCAACATCCCCTCCTCAGCCTCCCTGCCTGTCCTTCCTAAAGAGCCTGTATCCTTCCATTCCAACGCTCCACTCACACAAACCATAATAATGTTAGTTTTGTACTGACTTGCAGCTGTCCGCACAAGGGTAACTAGCTTTTCATTGCTGCCTAACTTAACTCTTTCAGAACTCTTTCAAAACAATAATGTAGCCATCTAATTTCTGAGTCGGTAACTTTGTATTTAGTATTTCATGGCATTCTTTTCTCAGGCATATTTCTTGTGTCAAAGAGCAAATGCCTTATGTATCCTGTGACGATGTAAATGTGTGCCTTTTCTTAGTCATGTTTAGACTAGACACATATTCATACGTTAAAAATTTAATTCCTCCAACATTGACATAAACAAATGTAGGAAATATATTCTGGGTGTTATAATGAGATATTCTTCTCAGGATGATTCTTTTAAGAAGCTAATAGATGTTACATGAGACAGAAGAGGGTGTATGAAATGACTCATTCTCAGAGTTTGAAGGTTTAAAAAATAAAATTACCTGAGTATCCACAGACTTCATGAATAAAGACAACTTGTAAATTAGCAAAGTTTCAGAAAAGTGACTCCATTAATTTAAAGATTTCAGTGAAGTGTAATGAATTGGCTTTCTTCACAGTAAATAGACTTGTAAATTGTAACCTGACAGATGCCCTTATAAAAGCTAGAGGAAGATTTAAAAATCACATAGTGAAATAATGTCTGTATTGCAGTTTCTTAAATTGTATGAAAGCAATAGCACAACATTTACAGTTATTTAGGTAATGACAGCTTATTAGGGAAAAAATGCCATTCTCTTTATCACATCTTCACTTACTCCAAAAGTGTTAAGGAGCTTGTTTAATATTGACATAAAGCAGTAAAAATAAATCACAGCAGAAGAGATGAGCATATCTCTGGTTCGACAGGGATGGGATTTTGAATGAAGATGCATGTTGCAGAGCTCATACATGTAATGGGAGTACAAGAATGAATAATCACAATTTTAGGCAAAAAGTCTTCCATTAGATCAATCCCCCTATTAAATAATGGCTCTCAATTGCTTTCTTCAGTGAGTTTATGTCATGACATACCAGAATAGATACAATCCAGCCCGCATGGAGGGCTTCTTCCTCCTCTGTTGCCACCAGGTCTTGCATGGTGCTAGTCATGTCCTACCAGATGGGAAATAACTAAGCATCTCACTCTGAAAGTGCAATTTTTCTTCTTCTTTTTCCCTTCACTATGTGGCTGTGGGTGACGATTTGCACACACACAAGGAGATTAAAACAAGACGCCTGCCTACTGTGCCTGTTTACCCACCACCCCCTCTCATGGTCATGCCGCCCCCTCTGTGGCAACAAGTGAACTGTGTGCATAGCTCCTGACTGTCAGCCCACACGACTAAATCAAAGCTTCTTCTGGGCTGTGTGAATGTGGCATGATGTAGGCTGAAGAGGTTTAGGATCTGCTTCGTGTATGATGAAATGCTTCCACTGCAAGACAACTTAGTCTAATAGCTGATGGACAGATTCAAGCCTCCCATCATTATCTGAAGGCCTTAAGAAACAAGTTCTCCATCCTATCATTATTGATAGTCACACAAGTATCATGAATGTTGTCTGTCTTCCTTTGAACCAAGAGTTCAGTAGTTTGACAGGTCTGGTGATCCGACTGGAAGAAGTTTGGTATCGCATATACAATTTTGTGGTGTCATTTCTCACACTTTACAGGAGCAATATCCAAAAATATTTTGTGTTGGCACAGCTATACATTGCTTGAGAGCCAACCTGTGCCCCCTGAGACCATTAAAAATTCTAAGGTGTGGAGAATAACTCAGGAATGACACTTACTCCTTCAAAAATATGTTAAAGAAATTGCAATAAGAGGGATGAAAATAACTTTACAAAGTCAGAGAAATGGCTATGGCATTGCTTAGGTGGTTTTGGCCAATGTTGCAGATTCTCCACCTAGAAAACATACTGATGTTTTAAGATCTTGCAGATAGTTTAAGGAATTATATAACACAGTTTCAGTTTTTACAGCACACTATTTCAGAATAATTTCTGTAAGGTTCCCTTCACAATTTATTTTTGCAAGAATAAATTTTGCTATGAAAATATTATACAGAGGAGGTGTCTCTCTGATTTGTTTTGGGACCTGTTTATTCCACTGTGCAATGTGAAAATTGCTGATGAAGTGATCTAGATATGATCACATATAACAGCAATGCAAAAACACTTAAAATGGGTAAACTGGATGTCATTGATGAAGAGAAAGAGGTAAGAATGAGATTTGGTGATAAATATAAGCCTGTTCTCTTGTTTTCTGATTTGGTTTATTTTTATACCATTTATTGCTTGATCTGTATCTGTTGTTCCAAATTATGTTATTTTAATTAGGCAGAACTGTTCTGCCAGAAAGCAGAGGGTCCTCAGCCTTCCTCACAAACATCAGACATAAAATAGTTGAGGATAGCATGAGGATAGCAGGATGATTTTTGAAAATACTCTTATGAATGATTTTCCTTTAGTGGGATTTTTTGGTCATTACTATATGATAGCACTAACCATATGGAGATGTCTTAGCGAGAAATTTGCTCTGAAGACTTGAGCAAACATATTGACATCTGGTCAGGGTGTAGTGGAACATCTGACTGGAGAAATGCTCCAACCAGGTTGGGAACTATGCAAAAATGCACCTTATCTTTTTTTTATTCAATAGCTCCGTAATGAGAGGAGTCACCCAGCACATGAAAATTCTAGGTTACTCCCTCTTTTCTCTGAGGAAATTCAGTCTCCATATCTCACCTGATCACTAAACTATGAGCCACCCTGACAAACCAGCCAGAGAAAGAGGCTCCTAATCTCTTTTGTTAACTGTATCCCATTTAGAACAGACTAATTGAAGCTTTATTAAATGAAAGGAAGAGAGAAGAGTTAGACAAAAACTAGGACATTGGCCTGGGAAATATGAGATACGACTTTCAGTCCCTGCCTCCCAGGCCAAAGGAAAGATTTGCACTTCTTCTCTACTCCTTGTTAAGCTGCTCTAGCCATTAAAAGACTGTGTGTTTGCCTTTGGCGTGTTTTGTGGGAAAACTGTTATAGGCATCTGGGTCTGAAAAAGGGTCGGGGTCGTGAACCCAAACCTTCAAACAGAGAACAGGGGTTCAGAAGGGAAAACTCTTCTTGGTCTTTTCTGTGGTTCTTGGGGCTCCCTACCTACCCTGTCTGTCCCACCCGTCCTTTTCCAGGCACTGCACAACAACCCCCGATTAAAAATAGGCTGTAGGTTTCTCTGATTGTCGTGGTTTGGGTGGAATCCGACACCGGGCTGCCAACAGATGCTCCCCTCTACCTCTCTTCAAAGAGAGACTCAGAGGAGAGAGAGAGAGAGTCTTAGGAGTTTAGAAGGAACTAAACTACTTTAATGAAA
>RSEF01000001.1:37428193-37442988 GCA_003993805.1 Himantopus leucocephalus
CCCCCCCCCGCATCTTCCCCCTCTCTTTCTCCTCTCAATCATTCACTCTTTCTTTGCCCTCTCCCCCTTTCCTGTCTCTGTCTCTGTTGCTGTCTCTGTCTCTCTAAATGACTGGCCAAACATGAAGAAGGACTTCTCGCAAAAACTTCCACGTTTTTTCCTGTGCTATTGGGTGGTCTAATTGAAGATACTGTTTTCTCCTTACACACTTTTTCTGGCTAAATGCAGGATAATGCAATCCCATAGTCCTGGATATTTTGAGCCTACAGAAAAGCAAGAAACAACTATTTCATTAGAAGTACCTACATTAAAGACATAATCCACAGAACGAAAGGGATACTCAGGAGCAAAATGTGGCAGCTGAATTAAATTGTTTGATGAAAACTGGCAAGGTCAAAATGGGCTTTGAGAAGAAAAAGATCTCTTTCTCCTAGTACAGAATATCTGATAAAACTAAGAAGCAGTCTCCTAAAAAGTGATACAATTAACTCACTTATGACATCTGGAGAGGCTTGGAACTGGTTGAAAGTGCTGTGTGCAGTTTACATGACTGAAAAGTTACCAAAATTTGTCAGGTCCCAGGCAAATGGAGAAAGGTTTTTGTCAAAACCTTTGTTGTATGATCCTTTGCTCCCACTTTGCTCCCACTACCTTGCTGTGAAGGTAGGGTTTGAGTAACTTAAACGTGGCACATCAGGAATCTAGGCCCAGATCTCAGTCCTTGGTTAGAGGACATTCATTGTCTTTACAATGACCTTGTTCAGGTGTTTGCTTCATCACATGGGTTTGAACCAGGAGTTGTCTGATATTGGCACCTGAATTAGAATTAGGCAGAGTGAATTGGTTTCTCTTTTTAAACCACCTGTTACAGAGACTTCAATTCTATCTTTTTTTTTTTTTTTTTTTTTTTTTTTTTTTTGTNGTATTAGATAGAACCATGAGATGTAGGCCTAATTTCACAAACACATTAAGCTAGTATAGACTGGGACTGTAAACTGAAGAGATTGTTCAAGACACAAACCCAGATCACCCTCTTTATTCTAGTTCTCCATGTGCTTGAAAGCATGTCTTTTGCTGGTACAACATAGGAGACAGTTTTTACAGCAGAATACTGAGAAAGAAGAAAGTGGACAGTTTCTTTTGAAGCCACAATTTTGATACAAGACCTCATAATCAGATTTCATTCTAGACTCTGATCAGATTTTGACTGTGATGAAGACCTTGAACCAAGATTATCTGTTCTTTCTGCAATGTCTTGTGACAGTTTGTCAGTTCTTAGATCTGTGATCATGGCTGAGAAAACGGTGAAAGGCTGTGTAAGGCTCATTTCCCTTCTGTAGATATGCAGAAGGGACTTCTGCATCATGTTTGATGATCGGAGAAGTCCCCTACTGTCTTTTCTTTCTGTAGCCTTGAAAGGCACACCTGCAGAGATCCAGCCTCATCTTAGGTTACTAGTTTGTAGAACTAGAATCTGTTGAATACTGCTCACTGTTGAAGTCTACTGAATTAGAAGATGAGTTTTTAAACAAGCCCTTCCTGACTGTTATATCATCCTATGAGGTCTTGCTTCCTTCTCCTGCTGAGGCTGATTTCCTACTCTGTCTTCTACTTTATCTCCATTTTTTGGTTTTGATAAGAAAGAGAAATTGTCCGATAAATTTTTCCAGGTCATTTCTCTCCTTTCCACATGCCCATGCCTTGACATGGGAAGCAGCATTTTTTCCAGCTAATATTTCCCAGGTATGCTCCAGTGCATTTCTCAAAAGGTCTCCATCTTCTACCTTCTGCTTTTGTCACACACCCCTTTGCCTTTTATCTTCTTGGGCTGCTTTTTGCTTTTGCTCCTTCTGTTCCAAAATCATTGCTTCCTGACCTTGTCTTAATTCTTTTCCTCAAGCATAGTTCAGGCTTAGTTCAGTAGAAAATGGTCACAAGCCCATTTAGTTAGCCCCAGATTTCTTCTCTGCCTTGGCACTATGGGTAATTACAGGGCTGTGGAGAAGGAGCCTATATGGCAGATTTGTTTGATCAGGTGAAGTACCACTATTAGATGTTGTGGTGCCAGAGAGAAGGTATTGCTCTGCTACTTGGGCAGTTGTTCTGTATAGTATTTCCCAAAATCTCCCAAATTGGCTGTTCAAGTTTACACAACTCTTTACCCTCCTGTTTTCTGCAGTGGTGGCCCTGTGATCCCTGACTGAGACTTCCCTGGCAAGTCTGTGTCCCCACTGCCTTACTTCTCTAGACACTAGCCAGAGCAAAGTGCTGGACCTGGCAAATCACTCCTCAAGTAAGTGCAATCCTGACACCAATTTGTGACTCAACTATTGGTGAAACAGGCAGGGCTCTGAGCTAATGCCCAAAACAGGATGCCAGTATGGAAACTGTAGGGTGATCTCATTTCCTTCTAATTTTCTGTTGCTGCTGTGAGACACTTGTTTGTGGCAGGGTGATCCCCTTAGCTTTTCTCTTTGCAATGGCATGGGATTATCCCACTTTTCTGTGAGGAGCCTGAAAAATCTATCTGGATGCATGCATCTTGACAAGCCAAGTGCCAAGGCAACTCAAGAGTGAATGCTTCAGTTTGGGGATATTTTGGGAAACAGCTGCTCCCACACACGCTGACAACCTGTCGTATGCCCCTGAGTAGATTGCTGCCAGGAAAGGAGATGGGTATTGAAGATGACTTCAGGAGCAGAATAATATCTCTGTGAAGGACAGAGCTAGTCTTTCCTTTCATCTCTGCACTGGTCACACAGTACTGGAGGAAACAGCACAACAAGGTAAGGGTCTCCTTTTCCCAGTCATCACTGGGGATGTCTGCTAGAGGAAAGCAAGTGCTACTCAGAGGAGCACCATGGGAGAGTTACCCTGTTGATGCAGAACTGTTGGGACGTGAAGTACCAGCTTGCAACTGACGTAATTCCTATGTTTTATGAGAGATTCCTATGCTGTATTTGTGTTCCTGACAGCAGCACCATGCTGCAGGACAAGGCAAAAGCAGTGGTGTGCTCATGTGGATGGATCACATCCTCACCTATGTTGGTAATTGTCAGAGAAACATGCAGCTGTTATGGTTATGGCCATGCAAATTTGCATTTGGCAGGAGCCTCTTAATACATGCAGCTTATCACATCAAACTGGTCATCCTTCAGTGGCCAGTCAGGAAGCAAAGTCACACGTTGGAAAGTCCCACTAACACAGAAGGATATATGTCTTCAGTGAAGTTGTTTAGAGGGCACCTAACAACTTTGCAAATTTTGCAAGGAGATGCATCATCACACAAGTCTGGATGAGTGACAAGGTCACCCCTATAGTACAGTTATCACTGTTACCTTATAGTACTGTTACCATTGTACATGAATCCCATCTTTTCTCTGAAGGGAAACAGTACTTTGTGCTCAAGGTCCTTCTTACTTTTCTAAGTAAAAAATTCTTGATGATCCTTTCAAAAGGAACTGTTATTTGTTATTCTTCATTGTTCTTCAAGTGAACTATGCATAAAAGTTTTATGTCATGCTCAGGGAATATTAGAGATATTTGAAGTCTTTCCATGGGGTAAACTTCCTGAAAGTTCATAGACTCAGGAAGTTGAGATCTGTTGGTAGAAGTATAAAGAGGGGATTTTCTACTTTACAGATAAGGGATTCAAGCACATTCAGTGTATTATTTTAAGCTGCCATGGTAAATCAGAAGAGACAATATGAAAAAAAGAATTCATTTAACACAGAGAAAAAGTGGCTTTTAAAAGTACCTCCCTCTGTAACAGCACCTTGCATTTCAACATCTGAATCGTTATTCTCAAGTATCTGCAAGTGCCCAGTGAGATGGAAATTCACCATGACAACCAACACAGTTTATTGCATTTTTATATCCAGGACATTAACATCCTGCTATGGTTGTGATTTCTGATACTTTGGTTGGTATGTGGAGTTCCTTTGGATACAGACCACATCATTCATGGACTGTATCAAGCTGCCTGTGTGAGAACTACGATCTGCCTTCCTCACAGGACACTGTTTCTTCCCTGAGAACAAAGACACAAGATAAAAGACATTCAGGTAATTTGTGATTTCAGTTACACCAAGAGTTTCCTTCTGAAAGTGAATTTTGAAACACTGAATTTTCTATCTGTTATGGTTATGTTCTTTGTCTAAAAAAGCAAAGAGGAGATTGGGACCTCAGCAACTTGGGACCTACACAGCCAAATTCCTCCTTCATGTATCTCAGTAGAGAAATCCAAATAGAGATTGGTGGTAGGGGCAGAGGGATGGTTTAAAGAAGCAAAGAGCAATATGTGTATGAAAGATGGCACCTTAACTTCAGGTCAAATTCAGGTGCTGCAGTGAAGTCTGGCATAATATTCCTGCTTGGAATTCAGGTCTTTATTAGAGAAAGAAAGACTTTGGGTATCCTGCCTGCAAACATTGGCAGATGAGAAGAGAAATAGAGGCCCTGGCTATTTCTGCCTGTCTCCTCTGCTGAGCTGTTGCTGCCTGTTGGGAGCACTCTGTCCTCAAAGTACATGTGGGTTCAATCCAGCCAAAACCCTGTGTGCAGCTCCTGGCACTGCTTAGATATAAACACAGCAGTAGAAGAACTGCAAACAGGTCCTATTTCGATGACCTCCCTGACACAGGGAAGTGACGCACAGCTCCCGTTATTTTCCCCCTTGAGAGGAATCTAAGTACCAAATTTAAGACTGATCTTTAACTTTCTTCTTCCAGCCAATGAAACTGGAAACTTAATGTTCATGCCAGTAGCCTTAGCACATGTAGATTATATTGAACACTGCTGGAAGCCCTGACATGCACACTTTTGGAGGCTGGAATAATGTTCTGAGGAAGGATTTCTCCTTGGTTCCCCTGTTTTTAAATTGTCCTGCAGATATCCAGTTCTGGCCATAATATGAGATGAGGCCCCGGGCCAGGTGACCTTCTGATCAACAGGTGTATGCGGGCATTATGTTGTACTCTGTTAATGTGTAGCCCTATAATATAGTATTGCCATTACTAGTAACAGGCCATAACCTTTGTAACCTTATGTAGTAAGTTACTACCAGACTTGCTTTTCCTGGCCTTAATGAGATTTGCCTGCACCTTGTTTCACCCGATTTAGATGTAAGAGCAATTTTTCTGATTGACCAGGTGCTAGTTTGTTTTACTTTTGCTTAGCTTTGTATGGTTTTATCACTCTGACATAATGATGTAGAGAAATACAGGTTTGGTATGAGAGCAGAGGCCTTAAGGAGTGGAGAAAGAGGATGTTGTATAAAGGACTACAGGCATGGGATGATAAGAAACAGGGTACAGTGTTGACAATGGAGATACCACAGCTGTGTTCTCTGTCCCCGGGATCCATACTGGAGTTTCCAGAGGCAAGGGAAGCACTGTCGGGGGAAGCCTGAAAGTGTCTGGCTTAATGCTGGCAGTGCAAATCAAACAGCTGTAGTCCCATAGTGCTGCAAGATGAGGCTGTGTCAGAGCATTATTGTCTCGGCTGGTCTGCTGTGAAAGCACTTAGCTTGTGCGTGTGTATACACAGAAAAGCAGATCTTTTCTAGTAAGATCTCATAAGACAACCATCCCAGAGAGAAATGCAGCTCCTGTAAGTCTGTTAAAACCCCAGAGCAACTGCATTGCTGTTTACCTT
Source organism: Himantopus leucocephalus (assembly GCA_003993805.1). Classification (NCBI taxonomy): domain Eukaryota; kingdom Metazoa; phylum Chordata; class Aves; order Charadriiformes; family Recurvirostridae; genus Himantopus; species Himantopus leucocephalus. The sequence continues at coordinate 37,433,849 of RSEF01000001.1, forward strand.
ATCATGTCAAAAGTCATGACTTGGGGCACATGTATGGGATGGCTGATATTTAGTCTATAAGGTTTGATAAGAGTTGATCTAGCCCGTAGCTGTTCAAGGCAGAATTGATTCTTTCTAAAACATTCTTTCTAAAGCATTCCTGACAGTTGTTTGTCTAATGTTCTCTTTCTACCTCCTTTCCCAGGAAAGCAGTGTTTGGATCTCATAGCTGTTGCCTTTAGAAAATATTTCCTCGTGCCTAATTAAGCTGTACCATGGTGCAAGTTTCAGCATACAGGATTTGTCCTGGGTTTTTTTGCCACCCTGAAGAATTTAGGGCTTGTGGTTCTCCTGGCTTTCCATCTCAACCATGAGCACCAGAAAAAATCTTATCGAAAGAAAGAGGAGTTTGTTACATAGTATCAGGGGATAAGGCCTTATGGAGATAGCTTCTTGCAATGCTGTAGCCAAGACCACTTACAGATACTTCAGAATCCTTATTTGGCAAAGACAATCCCTTTGTGGCTGGAGCCATGCTCCTGAGTTGTATTGTTTCTGCCCCTGTTTAGTAAAGCACATATTTCTCTAGGCTACTGTTTGAAGGGAGAACAAGGCCATTAAGAAATAGGCCTATAAACACTGAGGCCTCTGTATTTAGGAGTTTAGCTCCTGTTCAGATGCCCAGCTCCTACTAGAGAAAGAAGCTTGGACAAAGTACTAGGTAGAATGGTGATCCCAAGTGCCATTGCCTGACAATGCTGCAAGGGCCATTGCCATATGACAATGCTGTGTTGGAGCCCATAGTGAAGGGATAACAGACTGAGGGCAGGTTAAGTCAGTGGCAAACTGCATCAATACGGGTCAGCTTTCTTGACCCTGGTCTTGGAAGGACACAGATACATCCTACTGGTAGGTAACTTCAGCCCTGCTTTCAGCACAGTATGTCAAGGTCTGCCTCCTCTTCTGCTCCTGATAAATTTCTGATCTTCTTCCACTCCTCAACAAAGTGCTGTATCAGAACCCAGTACTGGTGATGGGTTTCCTAACTGGAGAGTGAATAAAGGACTGAAAACTATCTGCACCCCTAGCATATGGATAGCTAGCACAGAGCTCGGTTATAACCATGGATTTATATTGCTGAAATATCCATCCTGTCTCTTTCCAACTGGCTTTCTGTGTCCTGCAGGAAGGAAAAGGCAATGTTGCAACACTAGGATAGCACCTTAAATAAAGTTTTTTAAAGGCCATTTGGAGTCATTGAAGCTGTTGAGTATTTGTGCCTAGCCCAGAATGAGGTACAGCAGAACAACACAGGTGTTTGTGCACTTGTGCAGTCATGCTTCCCAGGCTGCTGCCATGATAGCCTCCCTGAAATAATCCATTACTGTGACAGTAAACATACATCTCTAGTTAAAGAGGCTGCTTCAGACACAGCAAGAAAGAACTCCTTTTGGAAAGAGGCTTTAGTCTTATGCTTTTGGCAGAAATGTCTACTCCTTCTGGCCCTCAAGAGAAGTTGTTTGTTTGGTTTGTCTTCATGGTGGGTTGTTTGGTGAATAAGAGAGGAAAAAGCATTCCATCTGAAGGGACTGTTTAGACTGCCATCTTACTAAGTCTACAAGACGATACATGTTTTTAAGGGCTCAACCCAGATGAGGCTCTGATAGATGGATAGATGAATAGTTGTCACTCAAGAAATTAGCATAGTGGAAACCCACCAAGAACAGTGGCAGGCCATTACAGATCTGACCAGAAGACAAGCATTCTATTTAAGCAGAAAACACAATGTTCTGAGATTTGTTCTCATGATTCTGCTGAACAAAACTGAGGACTTTGTAAATCTAAATGGCAATATTAAGACCTTAAGTCCTCCCTTTAGTATGACCCCAAACCCTCTTGAGATGTGTGCATTTATGTCTCTGTTCTGTGTCATACCGTTGCTCATGCTTGTCTGAAGTGGGTGTAAAATACTAATTAATTGACAATATGCAGTGTGGAAGTTTTTACTCTCAGCTGGAAAGATTCAAATGGCTCTTCAGTGTGTGGAATAAGGCTATCAACAGGGAGAAGGTTAGATGTCTGACTTTTGCCAGTTGTTAAAGGTCTGCCAAAATGCTCAGTATTGGAAAGAAGCAAAGAAGGAAAGAAGGAGAGAAAGAGAGAGAGAAAGAAAGAGAGAAAGGAAGAAGGAAAAGAGGAAAGAAGAAAAGGAAGAAAGAAGGAAAGAAAAAGAAGGAAAGAAAGAAAGAAAGAAAGAAAGAAAGAAAGAAAGAAAGAAAGAAAGAAGAAAGAAAGAGGAAGGAAGGAAGGAAGGAAGGAAGGAAGGAAGGAAGGAAGGAAGGAAGGAAGGAAGGAAGGAAGGAAGATCACCAAGAATATCTTGCACTCTAATTATCCTATCAAGAGATAAGAACACTGGAAAATGGATTTGCCTTCATCTGTGACTGGAAATCAAGATGCTTTCAGGAGTTTTAAAGCAGAACAACTGAATGAGCTCTATGGAAACTGATAATGAGGATATGCCTAACAAACAAGAGATACAGCAATGTGACTGTATTTGACATTGGGCAGGTAGGCTTGATTAGAGCAAGGAAGTGTTTATTAGATGCACAGGCAGCAGGGAGCAGTGATTTAGGAGCCTCAGTCCTATACTAGGCCTGCAATGGCCTATTCAGTTTGCTAGTGATGAGGGAGAACCAGTGACAGACAGACAGACAGAGAACCGATAACCAGCCTTCTAGTTTGTGGTTACTAATTTTACAGGTTTTTTAGTTCAACAGGAATTACTCCCTTCCTGGGTGGGACAATGAGGTATTCCCATAACAATTTAACCATGACTAATACCTTGGTCTTATTTGCATACTTCATCATCCTCATAGGGAAGCTGAAAGACAAGCACTTTGATCACAGTTGCTAAGCTGTGGTTGCCATATGCTGATGAATGTCTTCAAGCTGTTAGAAATGGTCAAAATTTTTCCACTGGAATAATACTGGTTAGCACAAAAATTGTTTTGTTCATTTTTGACTGTAACTAGTTTTGCTAGATGTTCCTACTCTCTGCAGACCAATTCAATTTCTCTGTTGCAAATCTAATCATAACAATATAGAAACATCAGTATATCAGTGCTACCTCAGATGAAGGCCCTCCTAGCTGAGCAGCCTGTCTCTAATCATGTACAAAGCACATGTTGAGAGAAGAATAAGAACAGGGCATGTATATCTGATACTTCCCTTGAGGATTCCCCAGCTTCCTGCTATTTTTAGCTCAGGAAACTCCATGAACATAATGCAGTTTTTCCATTTAGTAAGTCTCATGCAAATACCTACCCATTTTTCCTTTAAATATATGCAAACTTTTTACACTCACAGCATCCTTCAGCAACACACGAATTGCAATTTCAGCTGTAAGCATCATGAAAGCACTATTTTTTCTCCTATTGTATTCTGTATTCCCATGTATGTTAATGTTTTCTAAAGTGAATAAATTTTTTACAGCATAAACACAAAAAGACTAGTGTGTTTCAGGGAAATGTGAAAACCAGGGAGACCGAAGTCAAAAGGGTGTGAGACACATTTCCAGCTGCCGTAAGTCACTAAAATTAATTAGTGAAATGAAACTATAAATCAGGTGCAAAGGTGAAATTTTCAGGATGCTTCTTTCTCTCTTGCTGTCCAAAGAGCAGCAAGAGAGGGCTGCTTCACAAGGGAAGAGAATTCAGTAACTAAGGGTGAGCACAGCACAGGCAGGGACACTGATCTCCCTGACAGGGTGCCATTACATAGAATCTGAAGAAGTGCAGTAGCCAGAGTCAGTCAAGAATCCAGTTCTGACCAGACAAATCCACAGTGATGAGGCAGGTCTCAAATCAAGCCAGGTACATGGCCAGGGTCAGCAAGATAAATGATCAGGTACAAGCATACCTACAGAGTAGCTCAGGCAAGGATCAGTGCAGCTCCCAAGCCAAGGGGTGAAGGGTGTGGGGGTGAGAGTCCCAGATGAAACTTTTCACAGCCTTTTTTATCCAGCTTTTTCCCTGCAGTCCCACGTTACCAGGCTGTACCGTGGCAGAGCTGGACTTGTACACAGGGAACCAAACCCTTGGAGAGCAAGAGATTGCAGAACCTATTGGTGCACTCAGGGTGCTGATTCTCATTTTCCAAATGGCTGCACATCTTTCTTTTCCTGCCAGGTCTCTAATGCAAGAGACATCTAACCTTTTGTGCAGTGTGATTTACTGTTTTTACTGAGAAGCAAGAATTAGCTTTTCTGTCCAGCAGGAATAGTGGCAGCTCCTGTTGATGTGTACACTGGCTGGCAGGAAAACCCATACAGGATGATGGTCTGGCTCACAGAACAACAATAATTGTTAGAATTACGCCTCTGGTTTTATGGCAATGAGGGCTTAAATTTGCAAACCTCTATCGAGCTGCTTATTTTCAAGAAACCTGTAGAAACTTTGTACCTTGGATTTGCCCATGGCTGAAATAAGTTGAGATAGACAGCTAAATCTTTATCTGCTTAAGGAATCAGGGCCTCTGCCTTTTATGCATACCCTCAGGTGTCTGTTTTAGTGGACTGAAGCTTGCTGAAAGGATGAAAACAAGAAATTGTCATAGGGAAGAAAGAGTAGCTCAACTTCTACCTCGTAACACAAGCTTTTATCAATGTGGTAGCCACTAGGAAGCTATGCACTAGGACTAGAATTCCCTAAAGGAAATTTCGTTCTTTAAAGGAAGAGTAATTGCTTGTTCCTGTGAGGAATGGTGAATAAACTGGTGCTGACCACCAGTTATGCAGTCTGTAAAGATAACACATTTTGTGAGCACTTTGGCAGCTTCACAGCGAACCACAGCATAGAATTAATCTGAGTGGTAGGGAAAGACTACTTTGTTAGCAGCTACCAATCTCATGTGGCTTCCTTACTCCTGGTAGCTCACATCATCACCCTGGCTTTGCGAGCCTGCATCAGCAGTGAGCATTTTTCTTTCTACATGTATGAACTTGTTTCTCCACATCTGAGAGACAAAAGTAATCAGCTAAGTATCTGAATGGGCTGAGACTCTGACCTTGCTCACTGAAAAATCCTTTTTGTCCATGAGTAGGCATTTTCTAATGTGAAATCAAGCCTAAGACAAATAGTTTCGTATGTCTGTATTTTGCCATGAGCCTAGGGGGCTGATGTATATGTGGTACTTGTTTATAGTAAAAGTAGGTTTTACCTCTGTTTCAGTAGAGCACGTTTGCATACACTGCAAATATATAAAGTGGCAAAAAATTAAGAAGAAATTTTTCCAATTAAACTGCAGCCCTCTCTTTTTACAGATGGCTAAAGATGACCAAGTTATATTAGGAATAATCTGAATTATGCACAAGTCTAATTTTATTACTCCTATTAATTTTGACACTGAATAAAAATGACAGTATTTTCTCAGGTCTAAATGGTTTTTCATAACCACATGCACTGCTTCTTTGGTAACTATTAATAACTTGAAGAACATCATTGTAATGAGGATGTTAACAGTGTCTTTTGGTTGGAAATGTCATTTAAGCAATGTCCTAAGCAGAGTATTAAAATGACTAGTCTGGAACCTTAGTGGGAGTTGGAACTTAAATCCTATACGTGACTTCAAAAACAGTTTAGAGGGTGACCACCACAGTCTTTCACTTTTCTCATGAAAGCTAGCACATATGTGGGGAGAATCCCATTTTCCTAGAGTGTAGGAAATCTATTTAAGTATTCTGGCTGCTCCTGTGCTAAACAAGCCCTCTTGAGGCAAATTATTGGGAAACTGAAGGTGCTTTGCTATCCATGAGTTGTGATTTGGGCTGGACTGGCCACTGAAACAAATGACAGATGCTCTCTGACCTCTCTCCCTTCAGAGAATGGAGAGCATCTCCCTTCAGGGAGAGGAAAAAGAGAAAGAAAGACATTTGTGAGTTTAAAAGAAACTAAACTACTCTAATAAATATTAATAATAAAATAATAAAGAGAAAATACAATAATATATGAAAAAGAAAATAATGAAATATATACAATATATGCAAAACCAGTATCAAGCTCCTAGGATGATGATCATGTCGCCAGCAACCACTGGGAAAGTTCCAGCCTGGACTCAGTCATGGACAGAACTGGATTCTGGATCTGAATTCAGGAATGCATGGATTGGGATCAAAGGCAGATGAACAGACAGAATCCTCCTCAGACGCTGGCCATTGAAGAAAGAGAGCTGATGCTTTGATCCCTCAGCTTTTATACTGAGCATGAGGCAGATAGGATGGAATACCCTGTTGGTCAATTTTGGGTCACCTGTCCTGTCCGCTCCTCCCCGCAGGTACAACCCCTCTATGCTCTTCTGCTTCAGACCCTCCAACGGAGCCCACTTTGGTTGTTATAGCAATAAGTTTAAACAAGAGCCTCTCTGCATACCGTTCTTTGGAATAAATTATAAACAATCAGGTCTTACCACTCTGGGAATGAACAGCATCTGTTAATTTCAGAGAGTCCAGTTAGTTAGAAGGGGCTTAGCTGAAAAGTAAAATTACTGAGCAGAAAATTGGTTCTGTTTCATCTCAAACCAGGACACCATGCCTCATGCTGTCTCCCTACTTCAGAGGATTTCTCAACAACTTCCATTTTTTTTGGTTTCACTAGTATTGTTTGCAGTGTGGCAGGTAAAAACCCATTTGCTCTCCTAGCACCCTGGAAAGCAACACAGATGAATTAGGAGTTTTCTCCTCACTGGTTCTCAATGCTTTCCTGTCATACCAGTGTCACCAAACACTGTGGAAACAGGCAGATTCTTTAGAAATCCTCGGCAGAATGATGATGCAACAAAGTTGTTGTTGTTTTTACAGTTAGAACTTTATTTACCTGGACCCTCTGCAGATTGGGTCATTTTAACACATCAGTCATAACTTGAGCTCATAAACATAAACACATAAAAAAAGTTGCTCAGTCCTTGGAGGAAGTAGCCAATGGTGTAGGTGACCCTGACCACTGGGGGATCACAGGCCTGCTGTCCAGCAGCAGCTCTGGTCCTATTCACACCTGGGACCTGCGGCTGTGCATTTTAATAAGCAGTGCCGATATGATATTATGCTTCCCTTTTCCTCTATGTGTGTCACCGTGACTGGTCCGGCACCTGGGATGCTTTTAATGTAGGAGTAGGTATGTGACCAGCTCATTTACGACTAATAGCCAATTGTTTCACCAGATGGCACTAGTCGTGCAAGTCATAACACTAGGGTTTAGGAGAAAGGGGCACCGCTTACAGCCAGAGACAAACATTTGGCAGAAGATAGGTAACTTCATTAGAAGTTTCTGTTAGAGCCCTTCTAAAGACACCTGAACTCACTACAGCTTATTACATTTGAGTTAAGGTGGGGAAAAGCTTTATCCTCATTAATTTTCTTACTAGCAGCAGGTATAGTGCTATGTTTTGGATTTAGGATGACAATAATGTTGATAACACACTAATGTTTTCAGTTGTTGTTAAGCAGTCAAGGACTTTTTCAGATTCCCATAGAAGCTGAGAGAAAGCACAGACAGGACAACTGACCCAAGCAGGTCAAAGAATATTCCATACCATAGACATCATGCTCAGTTTATAAATGCAGGTTGGCTGGGGGGCAGGGATCCATGATCGCTGCTTGGGAAGGGCTGGACAATGAATCACCAGGTGGCAAGCAATTGCATTGCATCACTCATTTTCATTCACTTGTTTTGCATATTCACTTCTTTTGTGTATGGATCACTCATTTTGTATATTCTTTTACTATTATTATTATTATTATTATTATTACTACTATTATTATTTTATTTTCTGTTACTATTCTATTAAACTGTCTTTATCTCAGCCCACAAGGTGGGTTTTTTTCTCTTTTGTCCCTCTTTTCTCTATCCCCACTGCAGGGTGGGGGCTTGGGGTGCATGGTCCTAGTTGTGAGCTGGGGTTAAACTATGACAAGCCTGAAGTTCCCAAGAGAGGCAAAGGCCAACGAGATCTTTAAGCTTGCCAGGCTCTTTGGGTTATTGGCCCGTTGGTCATGAGTTGCAGTCAATTGTAGATCTGGTGAACTTCCTGAGGTCTCATGAAGGCATTGTGAACACGTACTTTACAATCCCCTGAAGGCATTCTTAGTAGTTTTGCATCTTCCAAGGCATATTTATATTTACCACTGTATTTTCCCCTTCAGTGGGGCCGTTGTGTACAGATGGCTAACACCATGTCTCCTATTTACAGCCACGCCCACTGGAGTCTGCTTTCAATGTATATTCATAATAAGCACTGCATTCCTGTGTCCAGCCAAATGCTGAAGGCCTTTAACTACTGTTCCCATGTGTTTCTCTACTGGGTATAAGGAAAAATCAAGACAAGGAAAGTAATCTGAAAAAAGACCAGCTATTCTGTACATACCAATGCCCAGGTGGGATTTGAGTACAGGGGCACGAAGGATCATTTGAACCATCTTTGCAGATTCTCTGAAGGTCAGATATAGCCCAAGATTCTCACTGGAGCAAGCCCATGCATGGTCTACATTCATTCCACCTTCCCTCAAAAGACTACTGTTGAACTGCCCAGTGAAGGTGGTAAGAATGAAGAAAGACTGGTGTACTCTCCACCACATTGCAGTCTCCTCACTGCTATTGATCATTTCTTGCCCCCTTCTCTTTCTGTCTGACAAGGGTAGTATTACCTGTATCTTGCCACTGCTGCTGACAAGCTCTCTGATTTTCTGCGGTACTCTATGCCAGCATGTGAGGAGATACACCACATTCAGAATTCTGAATTCAATTCTGGCTTTGCAACAGCTCATTTGGATGTAATCAGAGCACCTCTTAATTTCCTGTGGTCTAACAGTGATTCAGAAGGAGAGCAGACACACTGAACTGGGGGACGGGCAGCCTTTAATTACCTGGAAAGGCAATGGAAGAGCTCATCCTGCATGTCATCTGTAAGCATGCAGAGGAAGAGAAGGTTATGGGGAGTGATCAACATGGATTCACCAAGGGGAAATCATGCTTGGCCAATCTGATATCCTTCTATGATGGCATGACTGGCTGGGTGGATGAGGAGAGCGCAATGGACCTTGTCTACCTTGACTTCAGCAAGGCCGTTGACACTGTCTCCCATAACATCCTCACAGGTAAGCTTAGGAA
>RSEF01000001.1:37442998-37467319 GCA_003993805.1 Himantopus leucocephalus
CGAGGTGGGGCCTCACCAGTGCCGAGTACAGGAGGACCATCACCTGCTCCTGCTGGCCACACTATTCCTGATACAGGCCCAGGATGTTATTTGCCTTCTTGGTCACATGAGCACACTGCTGGCTCACCTTCAACAGGCTGTTGACCAACGCATCCAGATTCTTTTCTGCCAGGCAGCTTTCCAGCCACTCTTCCCCCAGCCTGTAGCATTGCATGGGGTTGTTGTGACCCAAGTGCAGGACCTGGCACTTGGCCTTCTTGAATTTGTAGTGCAATATGATAGATTGCTATAGACTAAAGCTTCAGATAAATGAGTTATAATTAAAATTTTTCTTTTATAGCCAGGTTTTAAAAAGAGAAGAAACTACCACTTGAACCAAAAAACAAATGTTGAAGTTTGGCAATTTTGAAAGTAGTTAGAACAATCATGAGCAAGGGTCCTGACAGTATAAAGACTAACAGAGGCAAGTTTGAAATAACTTCCTGCAGCTGAGATTACTTATTCAGCTTCTTTTTTTAAAGTTATCCAGAGTCCGCAACATGCCTATCTCCTCCTCCCCCACCCCCCAATATGTAGTTTTCATGCCCACAGACTGAAAATAATGTGCCACTTCTATACTGCATTTTGCTTTTCGCTTTTCTAAGCAATGAGTTCAACCAACCACCATGAAAGGAAGTCAGTCTACAATCTTGCATATCTTTCTGTTTTCTGGTTAGTTTAGCCATTTTTGCAGTTGTGTTTTAACCCTACTAGACAGCTAAACCCAACACAGCTGCTTGCTCAGTCCTCCTGCCCCCAGTGGGATGGGGGAGAGAGCCAGAGTAAGAGTGAGAAAACTCGTGGGCTGAGATAAAGACAGTTTAATAGGTAAAACAGAAGCTGCGCAAAAAAGCAAAGCAAAACAAGGAATTCATTCACTACTTCCCATCGGCATGTAGGCATTTAGCCATTGCCAGGAAAGCAGGGCTCCATTACACGTAATCCTTACTTGAGAAGACAAATGCCATCGTTAGATCAAAAAAGCTGCCTTACCTTTTTGACACACCAAACAGTTCCCTTTATTAGTTATACAACTTAAACTGCACAGGCTGTAGAAGATGCAACATACAGCCAATATCCTAAATTGCAGGTAAAGACCCAGATCAGCTTCCTGCCCATCAGGTACATCAGTTTAGTCTGGGTCTGGCAATGACCTTTTCTCCAGCTACCACCATTAAAGGTCAGTAAGTCCTGCCACTTTCAGGCCTCACCCCAGCATCACAGCTTAAACAGCATAACAGTAGGGGCTTTCAACGATGGGTGTGTCTACTGGGCTGTGCTCTGTTCACCTTATTATCCATGGCCTCTGATTCTGTTTAAAAGCCCCACAAGTCTGAAACAAGTTTCAGATTACTATGAAGGGCTAGTCTGGGGCAGCACGTCCAGGCAGTACTGTGTGAAACTGGGTAGCCGTACAGACTTAAATGAACTTGCTATTTCTGTTTCGGTGAATTCATTCATTCATTCAAATAGTCATCCAGTGTAAGTAAACAAGAAAACCAACCAAACAAAACCCTAAACCCAAACAAATCTTTCACAGCCAACATACCTTAGCTTCTCTGTCGTGCACATCCCGAAGGACTACACCAGCATGACTTCAGGCCAGCAAAACACAGGGGCTATCAATGTCATCAGAAATTGTACAACAGGTTTAGAAAGCTCTTCATTACCAGAGGGCACTTCATCACTCCTCCACAGCTGTTCAAGGCTCCCTGCACCATACCCTGCAGAGCTGTGGACCAGCTCTTCCAGCTCAGCAATGCTAGCAGAAAAGGACAGTCAACACCCACAGCATTTCTGTACTGCCCAGTTTGTGTCAGATCTTTTCATTTATTACAGTTAAACTATAGCAATAGTACCTGATCTTTGCAAAAGACAGACCATATATCTTCTTCATGTCTGCAGCTGGTGGTCTTGTCCAGAAGATTCAGATGTACACAGTAATACATATATGTCCATAATTCCATAACTTACCCTGGTTTGAGGAACCTCTGAGAATACCAGCACCTGAAGTAGTCACAGTAGGCCACAGCTGGCATAGCGCATTTAATATCTCTCCTCTCCCAGAGAGGTAGGAAATTACAAATAACACCCTCCTTAGGTTACTCAACACTCTAGAATGCCTTAACTCCTGGCACTTTTTCCACTGCTTACCCTTCAGAAGTAAGCAGAATCAGTCCAGACACCTCTTCTCTCTTGAATGGAAGACCAAAACCTGAATTCAACATCTGGCAACCATTCCTCATGCTTCCCTGCGACCTTCCTAAGTCAATTCCCCTGCCCACAAAAATTTCCCTTTCATGACTCCTGCACAACTACTCCTCACCTGGTACCAGAACCTCTCCTTTTACAGCAGCTGTTTCCAGGGGGCTCTTCATTACAGCAGGATATCATTCAGCTCTTCATTAACCCCAGCCAGGTTGCTGCTATCCTACCCTTCATCTTAAAGAAAGAGCCCAATGGCTTAGGAATGCAATATACAACTTTTTGCAAATCTTGCAGTATCAAACTAGATATTTCATATGTTCATACGTGCTATTAACAATAAGAAAAAAAGAAGTTAATTTAACATTACACCAAAGTGATTTAATGTTTCACCAGAATGAAAGCAAATAGTACTAATTTATTTCTTTTTCCTAGATAAACACTTTGTGAGCCTACAAAATAATGCTTGCAATTGCTTGAGGATTAAATTTTTTTTCCATTTTCTTAGAGGAGGTGCAACCAGATAACATACAAAATGTAAACAGATTTTATACTCTTAACAGCCACTGAAGGGATTTAGGTATTTATATGTAGTTAAAGAGAACATTTATCTGATGGGAAAAACTGCAGAATTTTTTAATGACACATTTAAAATAATTTGCAAGGACATGACAAGAAAAGATGAGAGTTGTGTAGTACAACTTTAAACAAACAACAATCTTGCCCTGATTGTGAATGACAATGCACTAGGCAATTAAGTGACACATAGATATACCTTACATCAAAACCAACCTGGCTTCTAGAAATTCAGTTTCACATCCCTGAAACTTTCACTCTCAATTTTCAGGTTGCTGCCATAAATACATAAAGTTTTGATGACAGATTATCCCATTACAATTTCTAAAAGTACAAATACGAGAACAATGAGAATATTAAGCCAGGTTTTTCTGTAAGTCAGTTGCTTTACTATGGCCTAATATTTATATTTCTTTTCACATAACCACCTCAAAGAAATGAACTGATACACTGCTAACCTTTCGTCACTTCTGAAATAACGTTCTGGAAGTAATTAGAAACCTTTGTGATCCATCTTTCTTGAGCTTCCCTCTTTGCATATACATGTCTTTTTTCTTCCTCTGGAGCAGTCTAAACAGACATGGAATCATGAAACATACAGAGATAATAGTTGTTCATAAATATTTATAAGCTAATGAATTCCAGATAGTTCATGATTATTCATCAACAAATCATGCACTGAAGTGAAATGAATTATTCACAAAGTTAGTTTATGGCTACAGCATCTTGAATTAATTATTACAGGTTTGATTCCTTTTGAGTCACTCCAGATAGCATCCGTCCTGATTAACGTGGCCAGAATGCACTGTTAGACAAATCACAGAGTTGCAGAGAGCAAGAAGTGGAAAGAATAATTTTCACTTGTTTATTTTATCTTTAATCACTTACATTTCATTAGTTATAAACTGAAAATTCACCTATATGAGAAGGGTATGAACCATTTTCCATTGTTAAATTGAAATAAGTAAAAAATATAATAATATTGCAGGCAAATATAGTTGTTGTTTCTGCCTTCCTCTCTTTCTTAAGGGAGGATTAAAATTATGTTTTGGGCTTTTTTTTACAAACATCTAAGTAAAAAATACTGATGCCTAAAAATAGCTTTATTTTTCTTTCTGGAAAGTACAGCTCACCAGGGAATGTCTTGTGTTTACACGGAATATAAAGTTTTTTTCTGCTTACATTAAGACTGGGTTTTGTTTTTTTTTTTTTTTCCAAAACCTGTCAGTCGTAATTTACTTCCTACATACTTATAGAAAAGCAGGTGGATTGAAAAAGGAAATAGAATCCCATATACACTATAAATACCCACATGAAACAGTGTGACCTGAGGAAAAAAAGGAATACCTCAGGTTACTATGTCATTTTCCTTGTTTTAAATATAAAATAAATATATTTTCTAATAAGACTTTGTGAAGAGTGGTGAAAGATAGAAACCATAAATTGTGTATCTATTTCACCTGTTTTCTATTACTAACAATGTTATCTTCAATACAATGATATGTCATTTCCACACGTGGCCTTTCACTGTATCCCTGTTTTCACTTATTTCCCATATTCATGAATACTGAACTGGGACTGGCTAAGATCCTCTTCTATGACCCAAAATATCTTCAGATTAAAATTTCCTAGAAATTATTCTTTTTACTGGACAAAGTGTCAATTTCTTTCCTGACTATACTATGTGATTTGATTCAACTTCTAATAAATTTTTCCTTGTAATCTTACAGGAAGCTAGCAAAATATTGTCTTCAATCTCCTTCAGGAGCTACCACTGTCTTTTCTGGGCACTGCTTGAAAGTCTTTTATGTTCCACATTTAAAGCAACGGCTGGCTAGGAACCTTCCTTGGCTGGGGAAGTCACTTAGTTTTATAAATCCTAAGGCACTCAAAGCCTTCCAAGGCAGAAGTGGGAAAGGCTGGTCATGTCACTGCATACAAAGTGCCAAGAAACCCATGCACTGTCATCGTTGCTTTGTCTTGACTGCTTATAGAAGAAAAGCTNAAGCCTTCCAAGGCAGAAGTGGGAAAGGCTGGTCATGTCACTGCGTACAAAGTGCCAAGAAATCCATGCACTGTCATCGTTGCTTTGTCTTGAGTGCTTATAGAAGAAAAGCCGAGTGTGAACCACCGCTGGGTGCATGCTGGTTTCCATTGGAAGGAAAGCCAGAATGGACAGGAAAATACAAGAGGGCATGTCCTATACATGGCAATGTCAGGGGATCAGGACTATAATGTGCATCGTGGAAAGCATCACTCCACTGTGGAGACACAGCCACTCCTGTGTTTCTTACAGGAACAACTCTTATATTTTTAGGATTAGAAATACATATCAGAACTTTCCAGAGACTGGGTAAAACACGTTTCAGCATGTTTTCACAAAATTGAAAATAAAAGCCTATGTCAAATTTACTATGTAATATAGAAATAATAGCCATAGTTGCTCTTACATAATTGACAAAGTTATATAAATACTTGCAAGATTACTACAACCAGAGGATTGCCTTTAATAGCCACTAAATGTCAACAGCACTGGATAGCAGGGGCTTAGGCATGCAATATATTTTGATTATTGAAGCAGATGTGGTCAGCGTTCCCACTGTATAATTTGACTTGTTATAAATACCTTTCACTAAAGGGTAAAGTTAGCAAAATTACTTTGCTGTGGATTAAGCTTTTTTGTTTACTGTCCCACAACCTGGTTTTCTATTAGTCAGGCTTTGAAAATATCTGCAAGTTGTGCCTCTGTCATTCTCTCAAAACTCCAACTGTTCTTGCTTCCATTATAAAACCTTTTAGCCTTAAACTTTTCCTCTGACATCTTTTATGATTACTGAAATTTTAAAGAAAATGTGTGTGAACCTCATGTACAGGAAAATGTGAGTTTCTAACTAGAGTGTTGCTATAGGGCTTACAAATTAGCAAACACACAAAGAGGCAGGTGTCACAGATGATGCAAATCCTAAAATTAAGAATTCTGTGTGTCACCTAGATCAATTTTTTGACCTTATGTAATCACATGTACGCAAAAATCAACAAAGGATGAGCTAGCAGAGAGCATAGTTCAATCTTAAATACCAAGTAGTTACAGTAACAATTTTATGAAAAGTAGATATATATGCAAAAATACCCTTGCTTTCTATTATCTTCATCAACACAGCTTCAACTTGATATTTTTATCAACTTTTATATTTCTATTCCACAGGTATTTTATTCATAAGATCTTCACTACTCTAAGAATTCCGCATCGCTGTTTATATAAATGAGACAGTTTTAGGGGGGAATAGTTTTAGGTTGTTCCTCGGACTGTTTTAGCATTTTTGCACGACAGTGAAACCTTAATAATCCCAAAGTAGGAGAGAGAGAAATTTTTCCAGACTCAAGGCAGAATCCTATCCTGCTGAGGCAGGGATGAACATCTGTACTTCTCACCAAAAAAGGGGGCTGTGAGTCATTGGCAACCTGTTGGAAATGTATCCCACCCAGTATGCTGCAAACAGACAAGACCAGGAGACTAGGTAAACATCCCAAAGGAGCATTTGCATTTCATGTTTTCCGGAGTGATGCTTTAACGCCAATAATCATACAATTCTGTGACAATCTGAATCTGTGACAGACTTACAGATAAAACAGATATATGGTGAATTGTGCACTTTTGACATAAGGAAAAACACATGCAGAATTAACACACAGGTTAACCAGATATCAGATGTTATGTATATGTTAAAGAGGATGCCTTAATTTGCTTGAAATCTCAAGTCTTGAGGTTTTCAAGTGTTTGTAAGTCATTCATAGCTCAGTTTCTTACATATGCAAGTTATATTATGAAATATTTGTTTTATTCTTCTGATTAAAATTCCTAGTTGTAAACCAGGATCCCCCTAATTAGATACTGTACATAGAAATAAAAAACAACCCCTGCCCCAAAGATCTTACAGGCCAACCATAAGAGAAAACAGATGGGCAGAGACAGATGGGGGAACAGAAGGAAATAATGAGATGGATATAAGAAATGTAATGAGGCTGATCATTTACCCACGCATGGTAAAGTTTGCCATGAATATGATGCTACAGAGAGATTTTATAGAACTTCGTGCATTACAGCCCTTTTCTCTCTCCTGATGTAAGAAGGGCCCTCCTGCCACACAAAATACCACAGTTCGGGAGTAGTTACTTGCTCGGTAATTGCTTATTCATGTATATTTTCCTTAAGTGCCTCTTGGAAATTAGCCAACTTCTGAGCCCTTTCACAGGGGGGACGTAAGGCAGAGGTAGTGTTTAAAGCTTTTACTACTATTCTGTTTTGCTAATGAGGCATCTTCAGTTTGATAACACTCTGAGGACCATGCTTCCTAACAAGGGAACAAGAGATAAAAAAATATTATTTTAATATCGAGGTATTATTATTTCATAAGCAACTGTCTTTCTTCCCCCCTCTCCCCCACTTAATGCTACATTTTTAGCAGGAGGTTGAAATTAACCACTGACTGAAATACATTTGTAGGTCTTTCGATGTTCACTTATTTTTAATTATATTTGTGAAACCTTGCTTTACTAGAAACTGAGAATCTAATGAATTTGTAGTGTATTAAAGAAAATACAGGAGGGATGATTATGTCACCTTTGGTTTTGTGTATGAATCAAACTTAAGTTCCACAACAGAAACAATGATTAAGTTAAACAAGTCAACATATATTTGTCTTGTTTATTTCATACTACATGCACAGGACATCTGCTCATCTAGAAAACAGACGGCATGGTTTTGTCAAGTTAAAAAATATACCACAAAATAGCCAAATCAGTATATTGTGTTTTACTGTAAAGCAGGAATACATTTTTCTTGTCAAACACAGATATATGGGCCCGTAGTATGAATATGTTGGATAAAGTAAATGGTTAGCATATGTTCTCTCTAGAATTCAGATGAGATGTAACAATGCCACTTTGAACTTAAAATGCGTGTGAAACTCTCCTTGCTCCCCAGAAATGCTCAAACCAACACAAATATATCAATATATCACAAAGGACATCGATCTTTCTTCTGTCAAACAGAGGCATTCTGCATTAAACTACTTCGTAACAGTTTTATAGCTGTTTTTATTTGAGGAATGATAAAACTTGTCAGATCCTCCAGTTCTGATATGAATCAATTCACATTTAAAGCAGAACTGTATTAATTATGTTAAATTAAGATTGAAATGTAAGGTAGGACTGATGGAAATTATGTATCTGCACATATGCTGTTATGGGAGGCAATGCTAAATCACTGCAGAGCACAAATTCACTCTGGAGAAAAAGTTAAAAAGAGTAATACACTGGAAAGAAAATAAGAAATCTTCAGTTAGAAGATCAGATCATGTAAATTCATAACAGTTTTTGATGGTTAGCAACCACCATTTCACACACAAGGGTGCTCTGGGATAATTACACTATCAATCTTTACATTAAAGATCTGTGATGTCCAATCTCCCAGTCACCACAAAAGCACTCAGAATTCTTCATGTAATTTCCAGGTAAGAGTGATTTTCTCTTTTCATGCACAAAAGTCTAGTTTTTCTTCTCTTTCCTTTGTTAGTACAAATTAGGAAAATGGATCAATTCACAGCCGGCCCCACTGAATTGAATGCAAAGCTACTACTGACTTTACTGCGAAGGAGTTTCACTTTAAAATGTATTTTCTTCTTTTTTTTCTTCCTCACAGAAGTGGTGCCAAGTGGCTGAGAGTAAAAATAATGCATGCATTTCATGTGAAGGAACCAGAGCTAACTTGGTGCAAACCAGATAGTATCTTAAGTAATAATGACTGGAGAAAACATTCCTCTTGAACTAAGTACTGAAGCTGCATTCAGTTTTTCTTCAGCTTCGGTTATAATTTAAGATTTGAACTACATTGGTACATTAAAGGTTTCTGACGGTTGTTATAAAAACTAATGTTCCCTTGGAATAGCCATAAATTATAGCCCAGACAAATTTCTAGTCCCTATTATTATTTCTTTCAACAATTTCCCCTCTTCTTTGATATTTTTCCCTCTTTTCTTATCTTATGTGATGGTAACCAGCCTTATCTGGACTGGACAAATCCCCTTTTCCTGTGATATTCCTCTCTACACTGAAATGCAAGCAACTAGTCTGCAAGCAACTTTATACATGTTGACAAGGACAACTGCATCAGGCAAGATAACTAAGAATCTGATGATTTCAACCTCACTGCAGGCTACTTTGTCCAGATTCAAACAGCATTTATATTTATTCTTTTACCTTTTCTGTTGTTCTACACAGTTTTGCTTGCCACCTCTTAACCCATCCTTCTCACTGACAGAGGCAGAATCACCACACAGTACTGAACATATCTCCTCCTCTGGTAAAAGTTTGGAAAGGGAGTTATAGATAAGCTCTGTGTGGGTTGCCTTCTGGATAGTGAAAAACCATGGTATTTCCACTGAATCAACAAATAACCACAGGAGAGAAAAAGGCACCAGAATTTGGAGCTCAATAATATTGCTGCTTTGCTAAGTCACAGCAAATTTTATGTCATTGTAAGTAAAAACTATTCTGAGAAGAAAGTGGTAATGCAAAATTAGGCATGTCTTCAATGTAACTAATACACAAAATTCACACAAATTCTGTTTCCTTGCAAAGAGGTGGAGGCAAACTACACAAAGGCTCTTTGCTTTCTCAGACACATTTTTTCATCACATTTTCTACTTCCCCTGGTGCTGCCAAATGTGTTAGATGTGTCTGTCTTTTGAATGTCTTACACAAATGTGAAATGCTTAGCAAATAGAATTCTTTTTGTCCTTCAGGTCTTGACCTTGATACTTAGGAAACTGCCACAACTCCAAACTCTCAATCTGGGCTACCTAGCCTCNTTTGAATGTCTTACACAAATGTGAAATGCTTAGCAAATAGAATTTTTTTTGTCCTTCAGGCCTTGACCTTGATACTTAGGAAACTGCCACAACTCCATACTCTCAATCTGGGCTACCTAGCCTCAAAAAAAACATGTCTAAGGACTCTCACTTTTGTTTAGCAACTTTTTGCAAAATAAAGAGCTTTGGAAGATGAAATGTTGGGCAAAAGAGAGAGCCTTTGCACAGCTTCTGTAATGACAGCCTCTGAGACTGAACACTGCAATACAAAATGGACAATACACTAACACATTTTTATTAACGCCACACTTCACTGCTTGATTCGTGTCACAATTACATAGTGCACAATGCAATACAGTCCAATGCAGCACAAAGTATCCACAAATTCTGAGATATTCTGCTCTCACAAGATACATAATATCCATGTTCCTTGCATTTAACAAGTGTTCAAATCAGTAATATACAGCAATATCTAAAAAGAACCCTGAATTTATTACTAGTGTGATTTTCAGGGATGACTTTAGTGCTGATTTCCAGTAAGGAATGGCAGAAATATACTTTTTAATTATTTAATGCTTTCAAACAGCCTGTTGTTCTACGTGTCCTTGTAGACATTTGAAAGGCTACAAGATTTTAATAATTGAATTTTAGAGAGATTGATTTTATATCAGAATGTAATTTACAATATTTAGAACCAGTTCCATTTATCTTCTGATTTTATAGGTACTATGCAGCTGTGCTATGTAGGGCACAAATGGCTTCAAGTGCTTCATGAAATCTAATAAAAATTGAGCTGTTTCAAAGGAGAAGCAGATCTTACAAATGTGTCATGTAGCTAACCTAAAGTCTCTAAATGTTTCACATTCTGGATTGTTTGCTTCTAAGAAACTGAAAGAGAACATAATGCCAGCAAGATTTGCATCCACAAGACATAAGCCATAAAATTAGGCTAGTGTGAAAAAGAAATAAGCTGTTACTGATAGTGGTCAGTGTTATAAGGCAGACAGAGAGGATCATAAAGGCTGATTGATCATAAACTGACTTTCAGCTATCAAATCAGTATGATATGTTTTAGGAAGCCAATTCAAAGTCTTCTAATTCACAGTGAAATAGTGACAGATTTTAGAAAGAAAAATTTATGCATGAGTAATCCCCAACAGTCATGAACACAACTGAACTTGTCTGTAGGCTGGACAAATCAGCACAAGCTTGTACTGAAGTCTCATTATCTGATTGGGATTGGGAAAGTCCCTCAGCTGTAAGGTTTGGTCTCTTTCTCACAGTGTTGAAGGAATTCAGACATTCAGAAGAAACTTACTGCAATTGCCATGTTGGCAATAAAGCAGATGGGCAGCAAGACAGCATTCCCAAGAGCACTACCTACCAGGGCCCCTGGACAACATACCTACTTCAATCTGGGGCTTTCTGAACAGGAGCTCTCATCTGCTTCATTAACATGAGAATGGTGACTGGTGTATACAACCAAAATGTCCAAACTCAGTTTAAGTCCAGTGTTCACATAAGTATATTTTTCTCCATGTTTGTCATGTGGCAAGAAGTCCTATTGAAGAGCTAACCTGTCAGAGGGCAATAGCCGTTAAAAAGGACTAGGAAGACAATTAAAAGGGACAGAAGTATCAAGTAAAACATGGTGCTGAGAGGTAGTGTTGGCAGGTATATGAGTGAAGAGATAAAGAGATGGGTGCTACAGAAAAAAAATGCATTAGAACAAGCAGAATCTGGTACTTCTTAGGCACAGGAGAGGCTCCTCTTGTTTTATTTGTTTTATTATACTAGCATTTTATTAGTTAACTCTAGGTTTTCCTTCTTATTGTCTTTTCAACTCTTCGTTATGCTTTCCCCTGTGCATATCTCCCACTTAATTTTCAGTCTCCATTTACTTAACTCCCTTCCAACCACCCATGTTCCTCCTCCTCTTGCCTCTTGTTCAGGAATGATGTACTGTGTTTTCCAAACATCAGAACATCTACTTAGAGTCACACATTTGGTTTTAATAGTTCCACTTAAAAGCATTTAAGTTTAAAATATTTCCTTGAACAATATTGTAGACATTTTCATAAAGATTCAGTGTTTTGGATATACAGAAATTAATGCTGTGTCTGGGAGTGTGCTTGACGTGAAAAGGGAATGACATATTCTGATGGGAATATGTTATGTACTCTAAGATTAATGTCATAATATATTAATGAAAATGAGAGCGGCTGACAATTACAGGCCGCCCGTTTTATCGTATTTTCCGCAGCCGTCGAACAGCACCATGGACAGTACCAAAGGCGCCTCTGAAACACGCGGCGCTGCAGAGCGGCGGGATTCACGTGTAGCCACGTTTCGCCACTGCAAGATTTTGATAGAAGACTGGATGGCTCGGGTCGTACCGAGCCTTTCACTTCTATCATGGTCTATCTCCTAGTCTTTAAAATACTGCGTGAAACATTTGATTTGCACCACAGAAGTATTTCAAATTTACGCTTGGTTCAGGTTTACCTTCCACTTGGAAAAATTCAGTATTTTATTACTTTTTTTCCTTCTCATGCTAACTCTTGAAGTTCTTTTTAAAATCTGTCTAGTTATCTTCAGCTCATATTAAGCTCCTGTCCCCTGGTGAACCTCAGATTTCATTAGGAAAAGTCACACTGGGAAGCAAAGAAAATGTTCCTCTATAAGGATTACTTTGCTTTACAGAAACCTGAACTTCACTAGCAGTTTTCAATTAGATAAAAAAGGTTTCTTAAAACACCGTCCTCTCAGATCTTGACCAGTAACTCAATTGTGAAACAAGGCTTGAGAATATATTTTTGAAGAAAGTTAACGACATGGATGGAATTTGTTTAAAATGTGTGGATAGAGGAATTCTATATATAATGCTCAAAATGCCATTAAGATGTTCCAGTCACATGTCCAAATTACCATATCTGGGCTATTTGTTTTGAATGCAAAAGAACGTCTCCAATGCGTTGACTCTGATAGTCAGTCAGACTACTAGACAGTCTGCAAATAAAAAATTTCAGAGCTGACAATTTAGAAACTCCCATTATAAAATGAAGCTACTTGAGTTTTCTTGCATCAGTTCATCCTATATCATACAAAACAAATGTTCAAGGTGCTGCCAATCTCACCAATCAAGAATGTGCAGCAAAGACTTATATTATTGTTTATAAATTGAGTTCATATTAAGAATAAAACTTATTATAGAGAAAATAATATTCTTATATTTAGTTCTTCAGGAATAAAAGCAACACTGACATGTACAATATTGCCATCTTTTCCAAAAGACTTTTGATTTTAAAATCACTCTGTCATCCCACAAAATAGGCAAATGTTTTCTGTAATTCTTTTTAATCTCAGATTTCAGAACACAGAGTAAATCACTGAAGTGCTTTCCCCACATTATTTTGCATGTACTGCTGTTCATTGAAAGATTAAAAACAAGTGGAACATCAAGCTGAGCAATCAAGAGTTGATTTTGAATGCTGGCAGCTAGCTTGAAAACAAAAAGCCCTCAAACAATCAGCAGTGATTTTCCTGTAGTTTGAGTTACTGGGTATGCATATGAATATACTGTATCTTCAGTGCTGCATATTTTACTTTAAAAGTTGAGGCTTGTCATATTCGATTATCTGTAGAGTCACAGACCATTACTCCACATCTACATAATCTATAATTGTTGTATCTGTGCTTTGAATTGTTAACGTTTACTTTTAAAAATTAAAGCTTTAGATTTACCTGCAGTTCTATTTGTTAAGGACATAACCATAATCTTGCAGATATCCACCTAAATCAGGATTAAACAAACAGAAGCTGATGCACTTGTACTGGTTAGAAACAGAGTGAACTCAACATGAGGTTGTGTTTATCTTCTCCCAGAGGAAAAGGGAATCCTTAATACCTATGGATTTGCAGTTTTAAAAAAGTGTTTAAAAAACACTTTTTCATTTGTTTGAAAAAGATTAGTTTTAGTGAAAAAAAAAAATCAGTTAATCATATAGTCTTTTGATTAAATTGACCCAACCAAATACCTGTCCTGTAAACTGTGATTACTCCTCTTAAGTTTTTTTGGGGGACTTTTTGTTTGCTTTACAAGACAATCAATATTCTTACATAAAGAAACACTGCTGTAGGGGATTTGTTCTTTTCTTTTTTACTGCAACACACCAGGCTCCTAAAAGTTCTTACTGACAGAATGAAAACAATCACTAAAAGATATTATTTCTGAAAATAGACCTCTGTGGATCCACTCTAAAACCACAGGTGCTGAAGTGTTTCTAGACCTTGTCTAAAAGCCATAATCCTGTATTTACATTGTTCCCATTAGCAACTAGATACACGAGTTACTGTTTTGTGGTATTTGATGGAAGCAAATCTTCATATCCATATGGATATTTCATATCCATAATCTCTTTTCCTCTTTATCCATGGCGCCCCTCTCTGAGACAGTGTCCCTATTTCAAATGCACCGATGCACCAGTGCCTGCAATCTCAGTGAAATTCTCCAGAAAGAGAAGAGCTTGCACTTCTGAGCAGAGCGCATGGGAGATGAATTGGTCACGTTCAACAGCTGCAGCAGAGCTATTTCTAGTTTAAAATGGGCTAGACAGGCTTAGATGTGCAAAGAAAAAAGTGCTTGCTGATGTGTTATCGTAGCAGTAAACACAGCTATATATAGATTGCACAGCTTGTGAATGAACAGTCTTGCAAAACACCCGACTCCCTAAAACAGAATAAAATTAAAAAATATGGAATAGTCACAGGAAATAGATGAGAATTTTTTTTATCTTTTCTCAGGGGCATTGTGTCTCCTTATTTACTATTACTGATCTTTTTACCAAACCTTGCATTTTTAGTTTATCTTCGTGCAGAAAGTGAGTGAATCATGCTCTGAAACATTAAGGTTTCTTACATTGTAGAGTGAGTGGAGAATAATGAACTTTAATTAAAACTGTTTGATATAGTACCTCATGATTCACAGCCTGCGTATAGAATGATGTCAGGTTATAATGTGCAGTGTTTTGCCCTTGCACTCCATTTGTCTCTATTTGTAGAAAAAGTGAGCTTCATGTCAGATTCTCTCTTTAATTAAATACAGCCTTTTGTTTCCGCAAATCCATTATGTAATATTGCCTGTTTTCAGTGCTACCCTCCCCAAATTGCTAAATATATTAAATAAATATGGATATATGGATAAATGTGGATAAAACAACACTTGAAGTTCTTGAAAGCATTCTTTACCAGCCCAGAGGATGGCACGTTTCTTAACTATGGTAGGTGTCGTATTTTAGTTACTCACTGACTCCAACAATTCCAAAGTGGAAAGAAACGTGACAAAACCCATATCTGTAGGCAGATCCAATTTTAGTACAGGTCTGTCAAAACTACCGTCATGTCAGATGATAATGTCTTACCTAAAATTTTTTCATCCAACAATGCTTCATTTCCAAGTTTTAATATCTGTTCCGTCTTTCCTGAAAGCCATATATGTACACTATACAAGTGTAGTCATAGTCTGCTGAGCAGGTTACATTTTTTGTAAGCTTCGTGATAAAACACTAACAAGTTATCATTATGTATATTATCTGAGGTGTAATTATCTTTGATGACCTTTTCAATGTATTCCTGTTTTATCATTTAATACAGAACAATTCGTATTAATTAATGCTTGCTTATGGAACAGCAAAGACAGGTTAGATTGCATGTATCAAGCTGATGCACTGAGCTTCGTTCCTTTGAACACAGATCCAGATGAGTCATTAAAAAGGTCGAACGAACAAAAAGGCAATAAGCAGGAATTTATATATAAAACTGTGCAGTATTCATACAGTTAAGCTCCTAATAATCTATGCTATCCTTAAATTCTCTAACTGCATGAATCATTTTACTCAGAAACAGCGAGGGAAAAATTTTGCTTTACTTTTGTGAAATGACTCTATGGCAACTGAAAAGAGAAGCATTTGGCTTTAATTCTTCTACTCAATTTACCATTGAGAAGCACAAGTTATTTCACCACCCTTTCAATGTTCTTAATCTTATTAGAATTGCCTAGGAAGCAGCATCATGGCACAGTTTTAAAGTGAATTTTTTCTCCATATACAGAACATACGTGACTGAGATGATTTTATTCTACAGGGGAAAACCTGTAATTCGGAGGTAAAAGCAGCAGTATTCTTTCTGCTTGAGCATCTGGAACAACAGCAATACAATTCTTACTGTGAATTCCATACACACTCTGCTATTTTGAGATTTGAAGAGCTGCAGTACATTTTTTTGTGACAGCTTAGTTCACAGCATTATATTTTGCCACAGAAATTTAGGACCTGAGCCAAAATGGAGGCAGTGGAAACGTTCCCATTGACGTCAGTGAGCTTTGGATCAGGCCCCAGACAGCTAAGGACTAGGATTGTTAACTTACAATTGATGTGCAACTACACTGACCCTACAACAGTCCAGGCAGGAAATTCCTCTTTTGCTTTTACAATTGCTTTTAGCATCTTTTACTGGTAACTTTGGAGAAAATACTAATTAAAAAAAGGGGGAAAAAAAGAGGAAAAAAAGAGAAAGACACCTACAGGTTTTCCAGGGTAAAACAGAAGCTTATATTCAAACCTCTGTTTAAGCTGTTATTTGTGGATCTGTAATACAATAGCAGAATCATAACATTCAGCAATGCACTGTCAGTAGGTATGAAAGTCATTTTCCTTCACAGTTCAAGGTTGTTGCCTTTAAGGGTCTGAAAGCTTTCTCATTTAAACTAAGTAAGGTGTCTACAAAGAAAGGAGGAGTCTGAATCTAATCACCGAAATACAGTGATGACACTGAAGTAAACATTTCAGTTTATAAAAAGAGCTCTTTCTGATGTTTTAATGTGTTTACTACAAGTATTTTTTGAGAGGTTGAAAAAGCTTACTGATGTAGCATGTCTGACAGAGGATCGCTAACTTATATTGCAGTTCAGTAGAACTAGAGTGACAAAACTTATTATCCTATTTCCTTATTGCCTTTATATTCTAAGCCTTTTTCTTCCTAAATAATAATGTGTTTTGGCTCTCTACCTCATAATTTGAGCTTCGATTTATTTATTTATTTTTTTATGTTTTGCGTCACTTATGCTTAATTCTGTAAAAAATGCAGACTCATTTTTCAGTTAATTAAATATTATATCTTTGTGCGAGAAATACATTGTTTTAATGGATTGCATCTCATAAGCAGCTAGTATTCATAGCAGAGATGAATCACAGTTATATGTCACAAGAATGTGATGTATAATTAATGTCATTGCAGTGAATGATTAGTTCATAGGTTTCATTTCATTGAAATTTTCTAAATATTACTGATAGGGTCTCATATTCTAGTACTTCCTCAGACACTTATGAATATAAAAAAACCCCAACTCATTAAATAAATATCAAAGCCATAGTAGGAAAGTTGATGCGATGGAAGCAATTACTCAGGTGTTCGCATAAACAAGCTAATGAACATTGGAGCCATTTTTATGATTGCAACAGAACATTTAATTTGAAGGAATAAATCTCCTCTGAACACTGATTACTCATTTCATATAAAAGGTAATTTTATTTTCTTGTGTTGCACAGAAAACAATACTGGTAGTCATATTCATTTCAAAGAAATGGTTGATTTGTAAAGCTTTTATCTACCCTGTGGGGAGTAGCAACACTTTCAGGCAATGTTTTAGGCTCCTGAAGAATCTGAGAAGCCTCTGTTTCAATGAAAATATTTTCCTTCTGAAATGCTGAACATTTAGCACTTACTCACAGGCATTTCATAGCTGTAGATGATAAAAATCACAGTAGGAACTTGGGAAAAGTAATTTGACTTATTGTTCTTGACTACTGAGAATTACAGTGCAAATGTAGAAAAAAAAGTACATGTTGCAAAATAGGATAGTGTCGGAAACATTTAGGAATACATCTCTATACACTCATTTCAGTAATATGCGACATTACTTGCTATGTCACTGAATTCAGCTGCAATGTCTTTGAAAACATAATGGAGGGAAATACAGTCACTCTGATCTTTTAGTCTGTGGATGACTCACCCAACTGACTTCTAACTCTAGAAGCAATTTTAGATAGACCTGAGCAAAGACAGTTGGAATAAATACATTTTCAAAGAAGTGCAAAGTTAACAAGATAACTTCCTGAATTCGGGTATAGTTTCACCAAATTCATAGCTAAAAAAGAAGGGGGGAAAAAGGAAAAACAAGACAAGTAGGTGAGTGTTCAGAATAATCAAATGTTTTCCTTTGACATTTTCAAAAGGAAATATTACAACTTAAGTTTGTTTTTGTTTCTAAACTGCTTTTAACTCCTGAAATATTAGGATATTAGAACATTCCCCAAATAGAAGCAAATATTCCCACTCAAGCAGATAAAGAACCTCAAATATAACTGCAATATTTTCCTTCTTCACCTTGCAATGTTTCTGGCTCAGCCACNATATTAGGATATTAGAACATTCCCCAAATAGAAGCAAATATTCCAACTCAAGCAGATAAAGAACCTCAAATATATCTGCAATATTTTCCTTCTTCAGCTTGCAATGTTTCTGGCTCAGCCATTGAATCAAAACATCTATTATTTGTATAGACCTTCCTTTCAGTTTCTCTAGGGACAGTTCTCCTTCTCTGAAGTGGAATGATCATGCCCCCACTATCTAAACTAAGCTGAAATACCAAGGTAGTGACTGGTGGGATATGGCCACATACCAAACAAGGAGTTATCCACCTGTTAAGAAAAATATCTGGATGTTTTTCTGAACAGTTTATAACAGCACAAATGAAGACAGAGAGCGTGTTCACTTTGTTGTACTCATCTTTCTCACTCTCTGTCATTCTTTCTCTCCTTACACTTTGAAAGTGCAGAAAATTTATTTTGTAATGTGAAAGGCACAATCCTTTTCAGATATGATGGAAGAATTTTTTAAAAAAAAGAAAAAAAAGACAGCAATATGCAGAACTTCTAGAAGTATGGTTATTTAGAACCAAGGGTTCCCTGTCATTGTCTGATATCCAGGTGAAAAACAAAAAGCTGCTGAAATACCTCTATGTTTGACTTTATAAGAGCTCAAATATATCCATACTTTTAGGGAAACTTAGAAAGCTGGAATATAGAGGAGAGACAGGAAGGGATTTCAGAAAAGCAGTTTTAAATATCTGTTTCTAAGGGACCCAAACATAAGCTTTTGTCATGGTTTCAGCTGGGATGTAGTTAACTTTCTTACTAGCAGCTGGTGTAGCACTGTGTTTTGGATTTGGGATGAGAAACAGTGGTGATAGCTCACTAATGTTCTTGGTTGTCGCTAGGCAGTCAAGGCCTTTTCTGCTCTTCATACCACCCTGCCAATGAGCAGGCTGGGAGGGCACAAGGAGTTGGGAGGGAAAAGAGCCAGGACAGGTGACCGCAACTGACCAAAGGGCTATTCCATACCTTCTGATGTCATGCTCAGTATATAAAGCTGGGGGAAGAAGAAGGAAGGAGGGGATGTTTTGAGTTTTGGTGTTTGTCTTTCCCAAGTAACCATTATGTGTGACGGAGCCCTGATTTCCTGGAGATGGCTGAACACCTGCCTGCCAATGGGAAGCAGTGAAGGAATTCCTTGGTTTGCTTTGCTTGTGCGAGCAGCTTCTGCTTTACTGATTAAGCTGTCTTTGTTTCAACCCATGAGTTTTTCCTCACTTTTACTCTTTCAATTCTCTCCCCGAGGGGGGAGTGAGCGAGTAGCTGCATGGTGCTAGTTGCCAGCTGGGTTTAAAAAAATAGTTTTCCATGGTGATGACTGCACTGATAGCTTAGTGCTGTTTAGAAAATTATTGTCTATTTAAGCATTTTGAAAGAAGTTAATTTTTTAATGTTGAATTCATCCCATGAAGTATTATATACCTGTATAACAAGTGGCTCACCAGACAAATCAGTGGTTCACAACTTCCAGGAGAAAATACCGTAGTTTATANTAGCTTAGTGCTGTTTAGAAAATTATTGTCTATTTAAGCATTTTGAAAGAAGTTAATTTTTTAATGTTGAATTCATCCCATGAAGTATTATTTACCTGTATAACAAGTGGCTCACCAGACAAAATCAGTGGTTCACAACTTCCAGGAGAAAATACCATAGTTTATGGAAAATGCATTAATACATAAACAATGGGATCTTAAGCTCCTTATGAAAATGATAACAAAAAAGAAAGGAAAAGACAGGTGGAATAATAAAACAGATTCAAAATAAAGACTTAAACAAGTCCAGCTCATTTTCCTGGTCTCTGCAGGCTCGACGGCGGCCTCCTCACTGGTATTCTCGCCCCCAGCAAGAAGCAGTCTATCAATACTTGGTNAAGACTTAAACAAGTCCAGCTCATTTTCCTGGTCTCTGCAGGCTTGACGGTGGCCTCCTCATTGGTATTCTAGCCCCCAGCAAGAAGCAGTCTATCAGTACTTTGGGNGGCGGCCTCCTCACTGGTATTCTCGCCCCCAGCAAGAAGCAGTCTATCAATACTTGGTAAGTGGATCAAAGGCCGTGGCTCTGCCTCTCAGCTCTCTCTCCTGGGCCAGAAACCTATACCCATCTGTAGGTACTGGTCTTATAGCTCTGTCAAGCAATGCCAGGGCAGGATGACAGGGCTATAGCTGTACCCAATTCTTCCCCAAACATCCACTTTTGCAGCAAGAGGATGGGAACACAAACAGCCCTGCTCTGACTACTACTGCTGGTGCATCAACTAGGAAAGATAAGGGATCTCCTCTTTCATACAGGAGTGATGAAGCCTGAAAAAGGGTGAACCATCTCCCAAAGCAGAAATTGAAACGTAATATTTCTCAGCAACAATATCTATTCAATAAACTGGGGCAGGATTTGTAAAGGTCTTGTTAGTCTCCCACCTGTCTGGTGAAGAGTCATGTGTTCAATCAAGTATCTAGCTTTGGGCTACTGACCATTGACGCAGCCCTGCCANTCTATTCAATAAACTGGGGCAGGATTTGTAAAGGTCTTGTTAGTGTCCCACCTGTCTGGTGAAGAATCATGTGTTCAATCAGGTATCTAGCTTTGGGCTACTGACCATTGACGCAGTCCCTGCCCAAATGAATGCAACAGTTAGATGTTTGAGAAACATCATGTGTTCCATAACTAGAGTGCAAATTCAGAAAAATAAGAGAAATTAATATGCTTTTACAAACATGGGTCATGTCAGTTTACTTAGAAACTTTGCTTTCTTTCCTGTTCATTTTTTAAAATACAATTTTATTCTCCATCACTAAAAAAAATAAATTAAAATGAGTTCTCCTAAACTTAATATGAAAGTTTCTTGAGACCAAGATACCAGGTTATTTATAGGTATTTTAAAATACTGAATAGACTTTTAGATGTCTTGAGTATATTTTTGCTGGAGACAAGACTGACTTCAGCATTTATTTTCTAATTGTACTAATTTTCAGAGTATAACCTCTGCTTAGTAGCTTTAAAATCCCTTAAAAAAGGGTTGAGAAAAGATATCCATAAAGCTACTTTAATCCCGTTCACTCTTATTTCAAGATATTTCCCATACATCTATCTGACAGTATCCTTGCATTCTGTTACTACTTTTAACAGGTGAAATCATTATAAATCCTGGATGTTTAAACTGATCTTAACCCAGTTGTTAAGGTCAGCTAACAACTCAGCAAATCAATGGAAAACAAATGAAGAAAACATGGATATTGCCTAATTGGCACATAGCTTCTTCAGTATGGTGAACACGTTCACCATACTGAACGTGTTCACCATGTTCTTGAAGCGGCAAAACTCAAACACTGTTACAAGTCTACTCTTGGAAATAGCTTACTTTTCTGGTTAAAAATGGCAGTTTAAAATAACTGATTTCATAGTAACTGTAAAAAAAAAATATAGTTTTTGATGGTGACTTGGAAAAGAGCTGAAGAAGACTAGGCAGTAGAAAACATATTTCCTTGAAACAAAAAATCTTCTTATGTCATGTATGATATTTCGATGCTTATTGAAAGGGTGATTGTAGTCACTTCTCTGGAATTCAATTAACTGAGCTCTGTGAGCTGACTGCTACAGGTGAGATAATCTGACACTTGCAAATATATGAAATGGGAGTGGCTAAGAGATCGGTGAGGATGTAGTCCAGCACCTCATGAGAAGAAACAATAGGGGTACGCCACAACTCAGTCGATGACTTAGGACATGTTTTGCAATACTGTGTTTTAGTTTCTTTAGTAAAGGACACTAAAGCCCTGAGAGGCCATAAATTCTTATATACTTAGTAATTACATAGGATTTTTTACATTTCTTTTTTTTAATGCATAAAGTGGGGAAACCCACTTATACTGTCAAATCTTCAACACCTTTAGAAACTTCAGGTTTTTCCCTACAAAACCTTGAACACTTCAGCTGGATTTGTTGCCTTTTCTTCTTTACTTTCCTGCCTGACATTATGATATCACTGACCAAGAATTTGGACCCGTCTGCAAAAGGACACTTAGGGAAGTTAAAATGAATTACCTGAAAGTGTGAAGTGAACTGCATCATTCAACTCTTGTGCTGCTGTTTATTTCATACAAAGATTGACTTGACTAAAGAAACTCAAGGACACTCTTCTGAAAGAAAATGTCCATGCAGATGTAATGCAATGCAGTCTAACTTCACACCTTCATCTAATTCCTCCTAATTTCCCCAGTGTCTCTGTTTGGAAAAATATCCTGGACACACACCAATCTTTGAATCAGCTACACAATCTTTGACTATAATACAAAATTGGCTACATGCCTGGAACTTCTGGTGTCTGATTTTCTCTTTCATCCAGCATTTTTTCTTGTAATATTCCAGACAAGTAAAGTCCAGATGTTTTCTGCTGTTCAAGAAAGCAACCAGAGAGCACCCTTAGGGCTTTGGTGGTTTGGTTTTTTTTTTTTCAGAAAACATTAAATTTGGTCCATTTCATTTCAAAAGCATAGATATATTTTGCCTTTGGACTGCTGTTCAAATACTAATTATTGCATAGTAATTTAGGGCTTCCTAGGTCTTGCATGCCTTTAAATGGAATAGGGTCCTGAATAACTGTGTTCTCGATCATTGATTTGTATTTCTAGAGCATTCAGGGCTTGAAACAGTTAAATTGCTCACCCTGCTGGTAAAATTGACTGTTTGTTCTACAAACACAGGTACAGTTCTCTATTACAATAAACACTGAATCCAAGTCACTATTTTCTTGAAAGTTCCTACTCTTTATAATGATTTATTGATTACATCGTTTGAAAAATGAAACTCTTTTGGAAATAAAATTGAAAAAAAACCTGATTTTAATACTGTTACAGCATTATATTAACTTCTTTACACTCCTCCCCAGCCATCCTCATATATCTTTAGCTGGATCTAGACTGGGTTTCTTGAGTCATTTCTTGAATAAATACTGAGGTTATCTGTCACTCCTAATGATTTATAACCCAGCCTTGTGTTTATCAGTGAAAAACAGTAGCTCTTTTGATCCCATGGAACTTATTTATTAAACAGGAAGAAAAAAATTCCATTACTGCTATGCCAATGCCACAATTTCATTCATCCTTCCTCTGCACAGTTTTTATCCTTGTTCATTTATGCATTAGCCAACACTTAAGGAAACTGTAGTTAATTATCAGAATTTCTTATTTGTCTCTAATGTAGTTTTATTTCTTGCTGACTAATTACATTATTTCCTTTGAATCATGTCTTAATCATATTTATACATTATATCACAACTGCAGTAAGGGTGTAATTTGGCGGCTTTCTGAGTCAGGGAAATAATCAGGAAGATGTATACATCTCCCTGAACCGTAGGATTCATTGCCTTGTAGGGAACATTGCCTGTGGTCCAAAGACCTGGCCGAGGCACGGTCCCCAAGATGGTGGGGAGGAATAGGTGTTCTTTTGCCTGTTACTTCTTTCATATTCCTCTGAAAAAAACCCAGAGGGTTTCCCAGTGTAAAGCAAACAATTCAGAGGGTGGCAGAATTGCCAAACTATGCTAAAGGTCTTTTTTCATGGCAGCAACTCCACTCTACCCTATTGCCACTGAGCCCTGAGCAGCACAGTTAACACCTGCCATAAGTCCAACTGCCCATAGGCAAGGATTCCTTCTAAGCTCCTTTGTGCACAGCTATGCCTGGTACACACAGCTCTGACCAGGAGAGCACTGTTTTCAGGGGTTTATTGCTGGTAACATTTTAGACAGCTCTGGAATTTCTGTCTCTACTTTTGTGCTATCATTATAGCTTGATACAAGTATGAATGCCTGCACAGGAGAAAAGGAAAGGTCCCTTGTTTCTAGCAAGTAAGAGACTCACAACACATACCTTACTACCTTGGTGGTACTACTTGTTATACACTTATTTCGCATATTATACACAGGCATATGTAATGATTAATGCAATTCCATTGTATTCTGATTCCTTCTCTCTCAGCCAAAAAACATCATAGTAGTTGTCATCCTTTAATTTCCCTTAATTTTTTGTGAGTCATTTCCTTAGTGCCTTATTGCCATACAATTTTATAACCATTGGTTGTGTTTTAATTAGTTGAAAACTGAAGCAGGAATCAGCAGAGCAAAAAAGTTTAGAGATTATTTTCTTTTT
>RSEF01000001.1:37490514-37511513 GCA_003993805.1 Himantopus leucocephalus
CAGCTCCCTCAGGACCCTCAGGTGGATCCCATCCAGCCCCATAGATTTCTGTATGTCAGGTGCTGGAGCAGGTCACTCACCATTTCCTCTTGGATTATGGAGGCTTTGTTCTGCTCCCTGTCTACTAGCACAGGGGGCTGGGTACTTGGGGAACAACTGGTCCTACTACTAAAGACTGAGGCAAAGAAGGCATTAAGTACCTACCTCAGCCTTTTCCTCATCATTGGTCACTATGTTCCCCCATCTAATAAAGGATGGAGTCCTTTTATGGCTAATGTATATATAGAAACATTTTTTTATTGTTCTTAATGTCAGAAGCCAGATTAAGCTGTCGTTGGGCTTTGGCCCCTCTAATTTTCTCCCTACGTAGCCTCACAACATCTTTGTAGTCCTCATGAATGGCCTGCCCATTCTTCCAAAGACCATAAACTCTCCTTTTTTCCCTGAGTTGCAACCGTAGCTCTCTGTTCAGCAAGGCTGGTCTTTTTCCCTGACAGCTTGTTTTTTGGCATGTGGGGATGGCCTGCTCCTGTGCCTTTAAGACTTCCTACCTGGACCCTTCATGACTGCCTCCCAAGGGACTCTGTCAGGCTCCTGAAGAGACCAAAGTCTGCCCTCTGGAAGTCCAAGGTGGCAGTTCTGCTGACATCCTTCCTTGCTTCTCCAAGAATCAAAACCTCTATCATTTCGTGATTGCTATGACCAAGACGCCCTCCAACTATCACATCCCCCATATGACTGAAGTATAACAGTTTTTCTAGAACTGTGGGTTTTGTTCAGGAATTCATTAATGAAGGACAGTTCATCCCTTCTCTAATGCAACGCATGAATTGTGTTTTGAAGTCTAGTTATCTCTGTTTATATAACATATATAATTTACAAAATTTATGATAAACCTCTTGAGATCTGACCCCCGTGTAATTCAGCAAGGTATGAAAGAATAACACCTACGTAGTACTCCTGCTCTCTGAGGTACTTTTTATAGATTTATTTCTGATTTTGCAGAGTGTAATTCGTGCATGTTATGTTGAAAGTCCTGCATGAAATTGTTGACAGCTTGAACTTCTGACTGGGTCAGTAAACAGCAGCGTCTGTGTACATAGCTGAGTTGTATACACTGAGGAAAGTAATTTTTTTTTAGCAGATACCTGTCTTTATGCAGAAGTCTCAAAAGAGAACCCTAATAAAAATCTGTTGTATATTCCCCATTTCTAGGAGCTATTCAGTCTATACTACAGGTGTGGGCAATTTTCTCCCTTTCTGTAAAACCGTCATTCAGCAAGCAAAGTCTCAATTCTGTGATTACTTTGCTAGCAACATTTAAATAATCTAATAAAAATGTTTTTAGTAAGCTTTTCTGATCTTTCTACTTCTTCTAAATCTTATTACCATCTCTAATTTTTCCAGTAAGAAACGGGTCTTTAAAATTTTTCCAGGATCATAGCACAAATAAATCATCCAATTTAATGAAACATTAAATATAGAGCTTAAATGCTGTTCAGCAATCTACGCTAAAGGTATGGTATGATAATGATTTAACTTGGAATCTGTGAAGCCCTTTTAGGAACTACCTTGTCTTTTTCAGTACAACTCTACCAAAAGAATTAGTGGGTAGGGGGTGGTGGTGGTGTTTGTTTTCCCCTAATCTTTCCAGTTATTCAGATGATGATTAGGGCATAAAATACCTACATTTCTTGAATAATGCCAATGATGACTGAGGAAGAAAATCAGATATTTTAGAATAGATCTGATAGTGCATAAAACTGTGATTAAAACTAAAAGAAGGTTGCAGGTGGACTAAAAGAAAAACTTATGACCTTTTTGGTATATCTTTAATAGTTGTTGTCTACAGTTACACCGATGCAACATGTGTACTTCAGTCTTTATAAAGACAGTTGTACAGCTGAACATACTTGTATGTATTCAAGTTAACTGATTTTTCTCAGCTTCAGTATCCCAGGCTTAGAGTCTTCATTCTTGCAAGTGATAAATTTGTCAGCTTTGTCAGAAAATACAGTTTAGGGACTGAAATTTTATTCTTGAGGGAAATGAGAAAGATTTTTAACTCCTAAACTGTGTTAATGGGACAAAAGGAGACTTGAAAATTGAGATTAACTTTTCCTTATTTAAAGAACACCTCCATTATGTGAGAACACTTAGAATTCAGGAGCCTTTGCAATATAAGCAAATTCTTCTAACAAATCCCTTTGCCTCATTCCTAAAACAATGACTATTTCCCCTATGAGAGGACTCATTAGGGAAAGAAAGCAAGCATCAGGTGTTAGAATTGCTTTTATTTTGGAACTCAATAATATAATCACCAGAGTTATAAAAATGTCTTCTGCTTTGAAATGTCCAAACCAAAAGTTAAAATCATCTGGTTTTTTTTTTTTAGAAAACATCCAGTCACTTTCAGAAAAGTGTTCTAGCTTAACTCAATATCTTCTGAAACTCAGTCATAATGTGAAGATGTTGAAGCAAGTTGCTTCAAGAGGGTGGTGTACACAAGTTCAGTACTCCTGAATTTTTCTAACAATGGGTGAAAGGTAACTTTATTAAAATCTATCTACAGCTTCTCTGTGGTTATAAGCAAGCTTATAAACTATTAAGAAATATTTATCAAATAATGAACCCTTTAATATGACTTATTCAAGAGACAGCAGGAAGCTGGGAAAAGGTTGTAAAAAAAAAAAAAATTTTGAGGTTTTGGATTTTGCATTTTAGAAAGGGTAATTGGCAAACCAAAATCCAAATAAGAGACTATAATTCTGCTTAATAAATAAGGAATTATATGGGATCTGATACATGATTTGATTTTCACTTCTCTTTTAGAGTTAATGCAGAAGGTGGTAAGGTAAATCCTTATTGTTTACTGCTATAGAGATTAATCCCAAATTCTTAAGGGGAGGGAGAGACAGAGGAGGGAGAGAAGAAAAACTACAGATAGGTAGTGAAAGATTTGATTTTCTTTTTTTTTTTTTTAATGCCATGTATTTTCAGACTAACAATTTAGCCTCCAGATAAAATAAGCATTTTCATAATGCATCACAAAGAAATTAATTACTGGAAAAATATTAATTGTTTAGACTTGTAGAAAGAATTCTCCTTTTTTCAATGTTCTCATGTCCAACAGAGTGTAGTAGAGAAACTCATTTGCAAACTTATTAGCACAGTAATACAAATAATTTTCCAGGAAGTAAGATTGTTAGAAAGTTCAGTAGTTTATGGCCTGATTTGAAGCCCATTGAAATGTGTCCTTTTTGAGAATATCGATCAACCCTTAATGTATCATATGGAAGTCAATCCCCAAAGTTCCCATTTCTTTTTACTGCAAACAAGGTTAAAGCCTTCTGCTTTGTTCCTAGACAAAACAAAACAGCTTTCTTGAGCTTAAGCCCATGAGTTATAGCCCAGTGAAGTGGGAATTTAAGTAAATATGTACATAAACTTATTTGTCAATGTGGTAAATATCCAGTTTTTGATAATTCATGGATTTGCCCTCCAAATTGCATACATAATGCTATTACATTCAAGGAACTAAAACTGATCAGAGTATTTTATATGTAAGATAACTCTCTCCTGAACACAGGAGACTTTCACTCTTAAATCTAGAACACTGTTGTGTCTTTAGGTATCCTGAAGACCAATAGCAATATTTTGAGTGCCTTCAGGTTTCAAAAATATTTTAATATCTATTTCTAAATGTTTAAGGATATTTGGATGTGGAAATTAAAATTAAATATCACCCATCTCTTAGATGCCAGTTAACTGTTTGTTCACATTGAGTGCTACCAATACTTTGGCCAAAGAAAAGAAAATAATTTTTCTTGTTTAAGATTTTTTTACCCCAATTAAAACTGCTATGCATCTGCTAACATGGGATAAGTGCCATAAATCATACTCAAGGGAAAGCTACCCTTACAGTAATTAAATTGGAATTCTCAACTCTATCATCTTAAAAAAGTTTTGTTCAAGATTCCAGTTTGATTTTCCTGATCATAACAAAATCTCTAAACTTGTTGATTAGAAAAAATGAGGTAATGCTTCCCCTACTGGTCTATTTTCTTACTTTTTTAATACAAAAAAGTTAAGCTGTGCACATAGATGCTCTGTGCACATAGTTATCCTGCCATTATATTTATGACTTTGAACGTTAACAAAACCCCAAACCAAAACCAAACTGAAGTTCCAGGGTTTCAGAACTACAATTCCAATTCTTGTATCAATCAACTGGATTGTTGATGCATTGTCATCCTTTCCTTCTCAAGTTTGTGGTAGCTCGAAAGTGTCCAATTCTAAGTGTCACTTTTCTCCCTGGCATGAGCAGAATGGAGCACATGTGTAAACTGCTAAAGGTGCCATGTTACTAATGAAGTTCATTAATGGGCTTAAGATGAGCATTATGCAGAGATTTACTAAATTCTTGCTGCAGTTATGTCATCACAAGATTATCTGAGGTAAATACATCAGTAGCTAGGGTCGTGGAATTTGAATATGTGGAGACTTCTTAGTATTCTGGTGCATAATAGGTTGTTTTAAGATTTCTTTATTTGAAAAATTCTCATTACTCCCATTTTTACAGCAGATATCTTTTTCTTATCATGGGAAAGTTTGAGAGCAGAGATTCACCTATGACAGCAAAACAATCAGATTTGGATTTATAAGCTGTAATAGAATCACCACTCCCTGGCAGTGTTTTTTTGTTGGAATTACTTAATTCAGGCAGCGCACAAAGCCTGCAAACGTTTCCTTAGATCTATATAGTCATCCTTTTCTCAGATGATGGCCAGCAACTGATTTGGAAGCAGAAATCCCATTCATTGCTGCTGGTTGAGAAAGATGAGTGGGAAAAGCTAGGCTTTTCGGATGAATGTGTAGAACCAGAACCTTACTTTGAATGATTAAAACTTTCTTCTGGAATTTCAGAGAGCATTAGAAATCACTTCTCTCCCTTTCTCCAAGGGAGAATAAGAAAACCCTTGCAAGGGAAAGCCATGCATTATAACTAGGGTACCTGAAGGGTATGCATTTTAGAATCTGTTTTTATAAAACTAAAACATGTTTTAAAAAAGATCTTTAAAAAAAAAATTAAAATCCACCTTAATCTATTCCAAACAGTTTTCTGCTGCCTTTTGCTTTTAACCTCAACTCCCTGTAGTGAATTTGATCTCTTTTATCAAAACTTGATGGGCAGGTGACTTTGAAAATTAGTAATCTTGTTAATCGCAACTCATTGTTAAGTGTCTTTTTTACCTGTCTTACAAGTAGGCCTTCTTCCTGAGTAACGCACTTGATTCTTTTTTACACCGTTTTAGTATGAAGTGTTAATTCTGAGTGACCACATACAGGCTGATGCTTTTTTAGCCTCATTTGTCCTAGCTTTAGATCTCAAGCTGTCAAACAAGTTTTCAGTGGCTGGAGGCAGAAAGTCCCAATGTAATTGGCCACAGCTGAGTCATGTAACACAAGGGAGAGGGTACTGTTAATAGGGAAAATAAAGTCCCTTCTGTTGCTTCAAATCTGTCTGATAGGAGCACATGCCCTTACTTGTTTCCCATTTTACAGTATCATTTTCCTATCTGAAGGAGCCTTTGAAGTGGGAAGAGGTGAGTGATGGGTACCTAGCCCTTGCAGCAGGGAGGGAGGAATGCAGAAGCCATTCTCCTTGCACGTTCCACCATCCAGTCAGAGCTGCCAGGGGACCGTCTGATGAGAAAGATGACTTAATACATATTTTTCTCTCAAAAAAAACAACTCCAATAATAATAATAAAAAAGTTCTTATTAATTTGTAAATTGAATCTGAATTCAATTCAAGAAATCCAGAAGTAAATTGACCTCTCAGATGTGTGTTACAATAGGCTTGCCTCTTCCTTCCCCACCCCGAGACATCATTTGGTGTAACGTGATCACAAGAAAGTGATAATGAAATGAATGGAATCAAACAATTGTAAATATATTTTATTTTGAAAGTAGTGAAACTAAATGAAGACTTCATTTTGTACAATGCAGACTTTATATTCAAAATTTGAAAACATTCTGGGTTTGAATTTGAGAGACTTCAATGGAATATGACTTCCAAGCTGCAAGACTCACTGTACATTTTAGTTACTTCAAATAATGTTTCCAAATGACCCATTGCTTCTTAACATCTCAAACCTGGTGTGATGGCTAGACAACAAGAAAAGATCTATAACAACTAGACACATTGTCCAGTAATACTGAAGACCAAGGGATGGGTTTACTAAGGGAAGATCTATTTAGGTGCTTTGATGATACAGTCAATGTTTAACAGAATTATTTAAAGGCAATTTAGACAGCAGTATCTGCTTCCCACTGAATTTCACTTAGTCACTTCTGTAAATCCCATATGTATCTTCTACATCTTTATGCACTTTAAATATCTGGCCCAAAGGCAGCTGAAATCTGTTAAAATTATGGGCAAACTTCTGCTTTCCACTACTGGAAGAGAATCACATTTTTAAGGCTAGTACTCAATAAGAGTTTCAACCTTGGGGACTGTTGTTCAATGGGAATATTAAAATTGTTTGTGACACTTAGTCAGTGTGACCTGTTATAAACATCTGTACATATTTCTTTTCACTAGCGTAATTAATTTTGTAAGAAATGTAACCACAACTGCAGTACTTTCATCAGCTTTCCATTTTTTCCTTTCTTTTTCCTCTCATTCAGAGATTAAACTATTAAACATTCCTGGCTGAATACCAATTCTAATATTTTGTAAAATTAACAAATCATAAATCAAAGTAAGTATAGCTGTTTCCTGGTAGGAACAGAATTTTGTTAATTTTCTAAGTGACAAACTCCTCCAGAATAGGAGAGATAAATTATAGTGCTTGGTGTGTTTTTTGTTTTGTTTTTTAAATATATATATATATATATACACACACCCCCCAAGCTTTTCTAATTTTTTAATCTTACACAGTAGTATGGACTAGGGATGAGTAAAGCCCCTACTGATAATGTTTCAATTCTAAAACAAGTTTCCAAATCCTTTGATGGGTTTATTTAACAGATGACTCGTATAACCAACACAATGGGAAACATATCTTCGTATACAACGACTGTTATGATGTCATGCCAGAACACAGACGGGCAGAATGGACAGTGTTTTTCTTTTCTAGTCTAAATTTATATTACCATTTGTTTTTCTTGATGTTATCTGACTGAATGCATGGAAGAAGGTTCCAAATGCATCATATAATATGTTAAATCTGTGTGCAAAATATGCAGGGCTTCATAATAAATATAAATCTTCACTCTAAAAAAGGTATATATGACTGAAGGACAAGATTAGTGAGAGTGCTGGTATGGTCTCAGGCCAATACTATTTATTCTTTTTTTAAGCACCTGTTCTTATAATGAATCAATCCATATGAAAGCCAGAAGCTGATAGCCTACAAAAACATATTCATACTTTAATGTTGAGTATTCAGGCTAGAGAGGTTTTTTTATTATTAATCATTAAGTGTGTCTGATGATATAATTTAATAAAAGACACAGAACATTGCTGTAACATTATCCATGGCTTATTCTACTTGCATTTTAGTAAGGAAATGCTGTTTGCAAGATTATTAATGAAAACATAGCACATAAATTTACGAGCAAGTGAGCATGCCCGGTAAATACTTGTATGCTTCCCAGTAGGTTTTGGGATAATCTATTCAGGAAAAGTAAGAAATATCAGGTAACTTAAGTAATGTAGCTACATTAACTGAAAGGTATAAAGGGTAAACACATAAAGCAACAGCACTTAGTAGTTCATAAGTGAGCCAGTAACATTTTCTTTTGCATATAAATATATAGAACAATTAAAAGGATTAAATGGTTGTGACTTGCAAAAAGATTTTATTACAAGGGAATAATAATATATTGATCACTCACACATAAATAGAGTTGTAAATGGATTACCAATTGTAAACAAAAATGTGGAGGAGAGCCTAACGAGAGAAATAGCTTACGGATGATATACAGAGATAGTGAGTGACCTTATTAACTCTGTAAGCTGCTATCGGATGCTTTTGCCCAAAAGAGGTTCTTTTTTTATTTGTTTTGTTTCTTCCTCTGCTATATTTTTCTGACATAAATTGGATGTCCATTTACTGGTTTACCAAATGATTCTGTGGCACTATGAAGAATTCTGGAGATCATTAGTAATAAGATGACACTCAACTCTACAGTAACTTTTTATCTAACCCAGATCTTACAGCTTTGCTGCTCTTGTGTTAGCTAACTATTAGAAGACTTACAGAGATGCATTTAAATGAAATCCTTAATGGCAAATGGTTAAGGAAAAAACTGAAGTGGAATACAGCAAGTTGCACCATCTTTGTTAGAGCAGATTGCAACACTTTTCAGGTTTAATGTCTTCGTAGACTTAAATGTTTTGGCGTCTTTGGTACCCAGGGGTTCCTCCTGATATGCAAGATGAAATGTAAGCACTGTAGTGGTTTTCAGAGCAAAAGACTTGTCCTGTCCTTCGCAATGTACAGCACAACTGTGTATTATCCTAAATCTACAAGAATGAGCTGCTGTACTCTTATGCTCAGTGGTGATTTGACCAGAAGCAAGGAGCTCTAGACTGGTCTATCAGAGGACACTATTGACCATAGCAACTGTCTGTCTACTAATCTTAGTGATTAATGTCTTGAGAGTACTGTCTGAAACTGGTTGGTTTGTTTTGGTAGTCTACCAAGAGTGATAAATAGAACTCAGCATTAAAGAAATTGATTGCAAGAATAGTATTTCCATGAGAGTTATATTCTGTGCTCATAGTACAAAGCATGGTATTTCTAATGTATTTATTTTACAGACTTGAAAAAGAATTTGACTTACCCTGCATCGGAATGTATATATAAGAGTTGACATTTTCATAAGGCTGTTGCTGATTGCATGGAAGCAACACACTCCATTCTAGCTAATGTAATCTATTTTGGTAACAGACATTTGGGTCAATCTGTTCTCATACAAATTCTTAATAAACACATTCTTCCCACCCCCCCCACCCCCCACCCATGCAGTCTGAATAGATGGGAAAATGTAAAGCAAATGGACAAGCTAGAAGAATTGCATGTTTATATTTCCAAGAAATGTTATTATTGTTTACTACTACATAGTATGAGGACTATAAAAATAAATCTTACTTTTTATTGTATTTTATGAAGTTTCAGGGTACAATTTCAAAACTATGTTTTCTGAGTCAAAGAATAAAAGCTGGTATTTTTGCAGACAGATGGCTAAGCGTGTAGTTATCCTGTCTGCATGTGCAAAAAAAGGTTATTGCAGTCTCATTGCCTCCACCTTGCTTTCAAAATTTGGCTTTCACTTTATTTACAGAGCTGTTTATTAAATAATGTAGGAAATTGATTCCACTGTGCCTCTTTTTCACGAGGGTTGTAGAATATAAATGAATTAGGGTTATGTTCTGAAACCATTTTATCTTACAGCAAGATTTAATATGAAGTACATATAATTAAAATTAAAACTTCATTGCCAACTTTTGATCTACTCTAATGCTTATATATTTGGTTATCTTAGAGAGTGCTAGCATTAAATTTTTCAGTAACTGAAAACTATTATTGCATTTAAAAATATTTAGCAACTACTGCACAGTTGTTAAATTTAATAACCTAACCAGTTTGACTAAAATCATTAAAAAACATTTGAGTCTGTAGTACATTTCAAACCACTCAGACTAATCTGTGAGCTTGAAGAGTTGGTTTCACAAGCATCACCAAACAGCTTGTGTGATTCAGCACTTTATAAAATAAAAGATAATGAAATGACTTCCTGAAGGATTTGTTTTCATGAACAAGAAATATTCCTTTCTAACCACCAAAGAATTGCCCTGTAAGATATGATAATCAGAGGGCAGAGAGAAATACTTCCAGTGGCTGGAATCTGTTGTGTCTGTGTGTGTGTGTGTGTATTGGTTTGGGGTTTTCTGATTTGTTTTGTTGTTGTTTGGGTGTGTGGTTTTTTTATTTGTTTGGTTGGGTTTTTTTGTAGAAAGCAGCCTCATAAACAAAGCAGCTTTTACCTGATGCAGAAAGCATTACTCTTTTCTGGAGATCAAAGATTCATTTTTTGATGAATTCACAAGAAAAACCAAGCCTCGGGATTATATCAGGTTCTGCAGAATATATCTATCCACTATGTGGCTTTGTACTAAGAAAAATGACTGACAATCTCTGATTAGGA
This sequence comes from Himantopus leucocephalus, assembly GCA_003993805.1. Lineage (NCBI taxonomy): Eukaryota > Metazoa > Chordata > Aves > Charadriiformes > Recurvirostridae > Himantopus > Himantopus leucocephalus. Next base: position 37,500,735 of record RSEF01000001.1, read on the forward strand.
AAACTTCAAAATTAGAGAAGCTGTGTCAAGATGCTTCTCAGGAAAACCTTTGTGTATCAGAGCCCATTATTGGGTATACGCACTTTATTCTTAATAGTAACCATTAAAAAAAGGACACAATATATGTATGCACGATGCTCAGTGCTATTGTCACAGATCCTGTGTATTGCTAAATCCCAATTTTAAGTCTTTAAGTAACAGAAGCTCAGTTTGGCTCTTGGAGATTCATTTTACCAAGATCACAAGCTTCTGAGATACTTTAATTAAAAGAAACTAGGACCTAAAATTCTGGTGTCAGCATGAAGGGAAAAAAAATACCCAAACAAAAAACCACATTTTTTTCCCCTGCGTATCCTGCTTTGAGTGACAGGATGGGATGAGGAAAGAGAGGGGAGGGAGAGGTTTTCTAATGAGTAATTTGACGACTCCTCCTTTACACTGAAGTACTACTGATATTTTTTTTTGGGTGTTTTGGGTCTTTTTTTTTATTGGCTGACAACTTAAAAGTTCTAGCATAAATCTCTGTAAAAGTCAGTGTCTTATACTGCATCATGACAAAGGCGGTTCACTTCTGCATGGATCACTGACAAACAAATACCAGTTTAATAAAGCATTTACAGGGACAAAACAGAGAAGGTGTCCTAATTGTGATAATGAGCTGCCGCTCTCATTTTCCATGGTTCACCAGTGAAGGGAGGGGTCCATGCTGTAGTTTATGAGAAGCAGAGCTTCAAGAAGGCTCTGTCGCCCTTCTGAGTCACCAAAGACAGGAGTGTTTCATCACTGTCTTTTAATTCTGCTTTGGTTTTTTTTGCTACTGGTTTTGTCAATACTGATTTAGTTTTTGTAACATTTTATAATATACAATCCAAAGTATTGAAAAAAGTGAAATGCGACAGCATTTTTTTGTGCATTTCTTTCCACTGCGTGCAATCCATGTCGGTGTCTTTGTTGGTTACCTTGGAAACTATCGTGGGGTGAAATTTGATTGGCTGCATTCTCCAATTGATTATTAAAGTCGTGGGCAGTTTCAAGTGGCAGACGTCTCATAGGTTGCACAAAGTAAGTAGCACTAAATGATTCACAATTTAAGATTCTTTTATTTTGAAGTAAGCCACATGAAGTGGTACATCTGAAATGCCTTGAAAGTTTGATTGGAATGAGTAATGGATTGGAAATTTCATCTTTTTTGAAGCTGTAGTGTTTTTGGGTTTTCTTTTTCTCCCTCCATAGACACTTTTAACTCTTCATCTCATATCTAGAGCTATTCCTTGATTTATTTTTTTTTCTGGCAATACCTGCTATGGGACATGTTTCTGGCATTAAGAGGGAGGAGCTAAAAAACCCACAAAACCCTAAACAAGAAAAGCCCCCAAACAATCCCAAAACTGCATGCTGAAAACAGGACAGATCTCTGCAAGAAGCTATTCACCGTTACAAAATATCATCTTACATTTTTTTATTGTCAGAGGAATAGGAGCAGTTCATATCCTTTGAGCCGCTTATATTCTTCCCCTTTTTTATGTCTTAAGAATTTACATCAAAATTATTTAACAGCCTGTCCTGCTCACATTGCTGACTTCATGAATACTAATAGGTTACAGAGTGATGCATTCAATATCCTTGATTGTGCTTTGCTTCCATTTTTTTCAACAGTATAGGAACACATTTTTTTTTAACCAAAAATTCACTAGTGACTAATGCCTCCTTATGTCAAATTGTCTCTGTTACTTTTGAAAAGGCAAATTGTATGGCATAAAGAAAAAAAAACATTGTCTCAAGAAATTTTTTAGAAAGTCATGGATGATAATGTAGTTCCCCTATACTCAATGTTGTCTTCAGTATCCAGTGTTACTTGGCCATCATTGTCAAAAAAGTCAAATATCTGATCTTACTGAAAAGTTTATATCACATTGTGAGGAAGTCATGTCCCAGATTACTCTAGGTTGCTTATATAATTGTATTAGGAGGAAAGAATGAGTGTAAGGTAAAATGACTATATCATTTAGAGATCTACTTACCATCTTTATTTTTCAGCTGCTACTTTCCTAGGAGTAGCATTTCATTTTCATTTTTTAATTACTCCAATACTTTTTTCATAATTGTAGACATTTTTTCAATTCAGAAAATAATGTATAACCAAAGTATATCTTCACGTCTATGCTCGACCCTGATAGTAACTAATAGCAATAGAACAGGTTGCCCAAGGAGGTTTTGCAGTCTCCACCTTTTTATGTTTTCAAGACCTGACTGGGTAAAGCCCTGAGTGATCTTCTTTGACATCAGAGCTGATCCTGCCTTTAGCAGGAGATTGGGCTAAATGACCACTGAGGTGTCTTCCAGCCTGAACTATCCTATGCTATGAACCATCTCCATGATAACTGTGTCTTATTTCCAGTTAGTGTTTATCTGGCTGTAGCTCTTAGCTATTGGTTTCCATTACTCCTTATCCTGTTAAAGAACTCTTTTGTGTTTAGTGTCTCTGTCATTGTGAGTGACCACTTTAATACAACAAGCAAGGTACCTCTCAGTCTATTTCAAGACAAGCAGCTAGACAGACACTTAATTTGTTTACCCTAGAAGTCATTTGCTCCATTTCGCCCTGGACAGGATAGGGCAAAAATATTTAAGCTTTTTTGTAATTCATACATTGATGCTGGATGCAAAATTCCTCTTTCGGAGTTTTCAGTTGGTGCCTGCAGAATTCTCTTCTTCCTTTCAGTTTCAAGTTGGTCAAAAATATTTTGAGCAAAGCTCTGAATCAGAAATATTCTGATCAAATCACTTTCTATGCAAATTTTTTTGTTATTTTTTATTTTGTGGAAAAAGGATCTGAAGCAAACTCCTGTCTTAGTTCTTACAATTTTGCTTACCAGTTGGACAGTCAGATGTTAAGCGTAGACAGCCAGACACAGATATCTGCAGGGCTTCTCCAGTCTCTCAGCTCTGCTGCAGCTATATCACACATTCTTTCAGAGCAGCAAACCCCAGGAATTCAAGAGGTAACCCTCCAGAGCAATCAGCTACCTTTTTCTGCATGGATGGAGTATAATACTGAATTGTATTCACTTTTGATGCCCCATAAAAATTAAGTTTATTACACATAGGCAATTACCTTCATCAACCAAATTTGTAATCTTTTGAAAGAATAAAATCAAGCTTTTTGTCCAGACCAATTGTCTCTGAAATCATGTAGCTGGGAACTAAGTATTTTTCTATACTTTAATTTGCCAGACCGTTGCAGCAGCTTTCTGTTCTTTTGCCAAGGACTGAAGTTGGGCATCTGGCCTGTGGTTACCTGATTCATTCCTCTTGGCATTTCTAGTATGGACACAACATTGGCTCTCTTCTAATCTTCTGGAGTTTCTCCATTTTTCCATGATTTATTAGAAAATTAACACTAGTAGACAAGATATTTCCTCTGCCTCCTTTCCTTTAGTACTCTTTGGGGGTTTTAGTTTCTTTGTGGTTTTGTTTGTTTGGGTTTTTTTCTAGGTTTTCTGATTTTTATGATGTTTATCCTTGGTGAGCTTTCCTTAGCATCCTTCCCAATAATTCATTGTCAACAAATTATTTTGTCATCTTCCTCTGCAACAACTTATCCTGGGTTTTGTTTTATTTTGTTTTTTTCTTAATACAAAGCATTACTGTTTGCACTTCTTTTTTTATTGTATCACTAATTATGATGCTATGAATTATATCATTTGGTATTGTATATATACTACAGCTATTTTTTTTCTGCTTTATATGGGGTTCTTACTTTTCATGAAATTACACTTAGAACAGCATGCTAAGGCTGATTGTACCTAGGAGAAAAAAAAAACCTCAAAAATTTATTCCAAATTAAAAATGACAAAATTGACTTAATTTTAGCAGTCGAACTGTCTGGGAGAGGATCCTAAATTAAAATTGAGACAACATGGATTGAGATGGCTATATTTCTTATTGAAACATGAAGAATAGAACTTATTAAAGGTTTTCTGTACCACTAATCCTAAAATCAAAGTTGAAAAATAAGAATATGCTTAAATATCTCCAGATTTGCTGGGCAAAGACACTATCTCTACTTTATCTGATCAATTTTCCATGCTTCATAACTTTTAATTTGTATTACTTACTGTGTTCTTTGCTTTTTTTTTTTTTTTTAATCCAATTTCCACCTTCAACTGATCGCTGAAATGAAGTTGGCTCTTTCTAGTACTATCATAAATTTGGAAATTTTAATATTCTGGTCTTTAGAGACCTTAGATTTTTCAATCTTATTTTTCTATTTTTTTCTTGCCAGCCAATGGATTTCTTATTTTGAGGGAAAGAGATTCTTCTCAAGCACTGAAGATGGAGAGTGTTCACATTGAAAGAAATTGGTCAGGATGATTAGTCTCTAAATGACCACCAAAGCCTAGAATAGCATGAGTTGCAGTGTTTTCTATGTTTTGAAAACTTAATAACATTTTGTTACTCTGGCTACATGAGATCATTGGCCAGTCTTCCATGTTAAAGTTCTCCTAACACGCTGCTGAGCCCATACATTCCAGATGCGTGTTGAAGAAACAGTTCTTCTTGTTCTGTAGGCTGATTCAGGGATGAACCTTCCTGGGACTGTTAGAGCATGAAATACACATTTATAAATATGAATTTGAGGTTCTTGGACCTCTGAAACAAGTGACAAATTTCCATCTGCTTACTAATTTAAATGGATTATAATCAGTGATTTCAAGTCCAGTAACCACCAGCATCAATAATATCAATCATATATGTGTTTGTTTCTCATCAGTGAGACTTTCCAATTTATCTTTCATGTTACCCAGTCTTTATCACGGAAATATAAACAAATGAAACATTCTTTCACTACTTCTTTATTTATATTTGATACCTTAGTATCTCAGTTACTGTTATGTTGCACAATATTTTATTGATGGTTTTCTAGTCCTCTATTCAGAAAGTTAGCCTCTTTATATACAAAGGTTCAGGCTGTTCCATTCAGGTTTTTTTTCTCATGGAAACTTTATTCAACATTATACAAATTAATATCATTATCTGTATACCAACCATCCAACAAATGGTTTCCTTCAATTGGAAGAGCTATAAAAATATTGTTTGCTCTTTCCCCCATCCCTCTGTCCTGGTTAAGATCTGCCTGGAAATAGTCTTCCTATATGTCAAATATTTGTTCAGTTTGCTCAATTTATCTTTATGTGGTTTGCAGTATGACCTTTATAACCTTTGTTTTCTAAATTTCTAATTTGATGAAGTTCTGATGCTTGTGGAGAATTCGCTAATGGTATCTCAAAGACCTGGAAAGTTGCTTCGTGCTTTTTCTGATGGATACTTAAATATTTAAAGTCAGATTCTGACACAGAGTAGCACCCTCAGGTGTCATTAGTTTGACAGGAAATCTTGGCATACTGCATTATGGCAGGAACTGCTGCTGCCTGGCTTGCTTGTAGCAAGTTGTTCCATTCATTCTATTTCCTGTCCCCTGGATGGTCTCTAGACTTGCCTTCTCCACTGGCTATTGCTCTCTTGCTTCATCTTTTATCTGTAAAATGTCATTCCTGTTGTACTCTGTTTTTAAGATTTTGTGGCGCCATTAACTGTGCCCCTGTTGCAGATAGGACTGGGCATACCCTAATTGAACTGCCTGATCTATTATATTGTGTGGCAACTCGCTTGGGGACAACTTGTAAAGATGTTCAAGCTCTTAACTCATTTTGAAATCAATGGAATTTGGACATCAGGAAGTTCTTTGAAAACAGTTATATCCCTAAAGATAGTTAAAAGAACTTTTCTTTTGTTTCAGTACCTTATTCATACCTCAAAGATTTACTTGTGAAGGTTAAGAGCTAGAGATTTGAGAGGCACTGAAATATATACCCCAGATAAACAGCTGCAGTGACATGCAGCTGTCAAACAGCACACTTGTTTACCAAACAATTCCATAGGATATTGGAATCATAGAATGGTTAGAGTTGGAAGGGACCTTAAAGATCATCCAGTTCCAACCCCTCTGCCATGGGCAGGGACACCTTTTCACTTGACCAGGTTGCTCAAAGCCCCATCCAACCTGGCCTTGAACACTTCTAGGAATGGGGCATCCACAGCTTCTCTGGGCAACCTGGGCCAGTGTCTCACCACATTCCCAGTAAAGATTTTTCTTCCTACTATCTAATCTAAATCTACCCTCTTCCAGTTTAAAATTGTTACCCCTTGTCCTATCGCTACACTGCCTGGTAAAGAGTCCCTCCCCATCTTTCCTGTAGGCCCCCTTTAGGTACTGGAAGGCCACCATAAAGTCTCCCCAGAGCCTTCTCTTCTCCAGGCTGAACAACCCCAACTCTCTCAGCCTGTCCTCATAGGAGAGGTGCTCCAGCCCTCTGATCATCTTTGTGGCCTCCTCTGTACTTGCTCCAACAGGTCCACATCCTTCTTATATTGGGAGCCCCAGAGCTGGATGCAGTACTGCGGTTGGGGTCTCACCAGAGCAGAGTAGAGGGGCAGAATGACCTCCCTTGACCTGCTGGCCACACTTCTTTTGATGTAGCCCAGGATGCGGTTGGTTTTCTGGGCAGCGAGCGCACATTGCTGGCTCATGTTGAGCTTCTCATCAACCAACACCCCCAGGTCTTTCTCCTCAGGGCTGCTCTCAATCCATTCTCTGCCCAGCCTGTATTTGTGCTTGGGATTGCCCTGACCCATGTGCAGGACCTTGCACTTGGCCTTGTTGAACTTCATGAGGTTTGCACAGGCCCACCACTCAAGCCTGTCTGGGTCCCTCTGGGTGGCATCCCTTCCCTCCAGCGTGTCAACTGCACCACACAGCTCGGTGTCTTCAGCAAACTTGCTGAGGTTGTGCTCAATCCTGCTGTCCATGTCACCAACAAAGATATTAAACAGCACTGGTCTGAGTACTGACCCCTAAGGAATGACACTCATCACTGCTCGCCACTTGGACATTGAGACGTTGACTGAAACTCTTTGAGTGCAACCATCCAGCCAATTCCTTATCCACCTAGTGGTCCTTCCATCAAATCCATGTCTCTCCAATTTAGAGACAAGGATGTCGTGCAGGCCACAGTCAAATACTTTGCACAAGTCCAGGTAGATGATGTCAGTTTCTCTTTCCTTATGCACCAATGCTGTAATATCGTCGTAGAAGGCCACCAAATTTGTGAGGCACAATTTGCCCTTAGTGAAGCCATGTTGGCTGTCACCAATCACCTCCTTATTTTCCATGTGCCTTCGCATAGCTTCCAGGAGGATCTGCTCCATGATCTTGCCAGGCACAAAGGTGAGACTGACTGGCCTGTGGTTCCCTGAGTGTTGCTTGTAGCAACAGGTCCCTACGGCTATGTGTGAAGCAGTGAGGATGCAATAATACTTAATAGATGGTATTTTGTATATACAGTTAGACTGGGAAATTGTCTTTGGTAACACCTCACCAGTTTGCAAAAATGAGCTGACTTTGGAATAGTGGTAACTGGCAGGTTATGCCTGACTTCAGTTGTCATCTCCCTGTTAACTCAGCTGTTAAATTCTCAGCCTGATCATACTTGCATCAGTTCATATTTGCATCCTAGGAAACATCACTGTGATGAATTGGTAGATACAGAGCAGCTGTAACAGCTGGTGGTGGTTAAAAAAAAAAACAACAAAAAAACCCCAAACAAAACAAAAAAAACCCACCCTCAAACCAATTAATGTTTTTCACTGTTTTGATTGTGTTTAGACTGCTTACAGGCCCAATTCAATGAAACTAAATCTTTGCCTGACTGGATTTATGTAAAAAAGAGCAGGGATGCTTATTGTAGTTCAAACCTGATGATAGGCATTGTTAGAATGCAAATACATGGTGACTGACTTCATATAGCAATATTTTTTTCAAGAGAGAATAGGTGAATCAAATTGGAAACACTATCCATTGTCTATGAGTATTCTGAGATGAAGCATGGTTTTATCTCCCTTTTACCTGAAGTTAGGCAAGTTCATTTACTGCATCATAGAATCATCTAGGTTGGAAGGGACCTTTAAGATCATCAAGTCCAACCATCAACCTAACACTGCCAAAGCCACCACTAAACCATGTCCCTAAGCACCACATCTACCTGTCTTTTAAATACCTCCAGGGATGGCGATTCTACCACTTCCCTGGGCAGCCTGTTCCAACGTTTGATAACCAACTAAAATATATTTCAGATACTGAAATAGTTCAGTAGCTGCTTGCCACTCATTTCTTACCTTCCTGGTAAGTAAGCCACTCTAAAGCCTGCTTTCAGTTTATTGTACCTGTGCTATATGTGTTGTTCTGGACAGACTATTGCATTTGCAATATAAGAAAAATCCAGCCTTCTAGACTTTCTAGAAGTAGTTTTGTTTGCTACTGTTTTGTCTAATTAATATTATTCATGCTCCCAGGAAAGCAATATTGGTCAGGCTGTTGCATGTGGTTTCTGGTTTTTGATTGTTGTTGTTGATGTTTTGTGGCTTTTTATTTCCATGAAAGCACACATACTTGATTGCTAGATTGATGTTCTGAAGAATATTTGATTAAAATTGTGTAAATACTTCTTGAATATATTATTAAAATATTTTAAAATAAATGCATACACTTGCTAATAGAATGGACAAAGGATACCTGCCTTCACCCCCTTTTCTTTCCAAAGTTATCCTTGGACTCGTAATAATCTATAGTGGCTTAAAATTCATTTAACTACTTGTGCTTAACAAATGTCATTAGATATTCTAATTTGAAACTCATAACTTACAGTAAAAACCAGGCATTTTTTTGTAGGAAGTAGGAAGGCTACACAATTCAAATTTCTCTAAGTTCTTACAGCTATTCTGACTGAAATTGGTCTGATGCTGGGTGCTGAGGTGTGGTTTGAGGATGTCTCTGCTTGGCTCAGGCATGGTCAAGCAGTACACAGTGAGGCAATTCAGAAACTTCCTTCAGTCCATTGGTGCATATTTCTGGAGCTCATTGAAAGATCCCATCCGCAGATACTGTATCATGCCTTGGTCCCTTTCTGCCCTTTCAGGAAGGAGGCAACACATAAGCGAGGACAAGCAATGACCAGTTGTTCAAATTCCTTACCCCCTTTGTAAGTTTAATGCAATTTCCTGCCAAAAGCTCTCTCCTTTGCCTACCAAATCTTCTATCGGGTCTGGCTAATACAGGTTTTTCTAAAGCAAAAGATAGCTTGGCCATTTGACACACTGACTTTTTGCTAAGGTGAACCTAAAGACAAGGAATTCAGAGCAAGTACTTCAGAATTTGACTTAGTGTGGGTTTTGTGGTATGCCTATTGTTTTAATGTAGAAATGGTTGTCATTTTGCTACTGTGTTGAAAAATAATTAATGTCTTCTCTAAGTTGAACCCAACATTAACCCTATCTGAAATTTCGGATTGTCACACTCTTGAATCTGTTCATTCTCCTAAGCATTGGATAGTCTTTGTCATAGAAAAATATATTAAAGTACAGAGTTCCAATGGAAGATGGATTTCTTTACTTTTTTTTGTCTTGTGCTTAATAAGAAACCTCTAGCAGATTTAACCTTGGATGCTTGAGATTAAGCCTGATGTACTGCATTGAATATCCACAAGTACTTGTCAAATGAATTTTCTATGTGATATGATCAAAGCCAAAAGTTAAATGGATGAACTTGGAAGAGATTCTTAACATATAACACTTATCATTTAATGTACTTGCTGTTAATATATGACATCTTTGTAGGCATCTTTATTTACCTGAAATGTTGAAATATTCTCAAAGAATTTGACAAAAAAAAATACTAATTTAAATTTAAAGGTGTCAGTTAACATGATTATAGTACCCATTCTATGATAGACTGTAGCACAAAGATAATAACTGGCAGATATGCCACTACTTCTCTGGACTGGCTCACTCAGCAATCATAGGAGGCTTCCCACTTTGGAGTGCTTTTCCAATGCCCTAACAAGGCAGATTACCTAATGTTATAGTTCTACTTTAAAGGCAGGAGAAGAAACAGAGAGATAAAAATAGGTATGCAGATGGAAACTGTTTCACTTTTCCATATGCTAATAGCAAACTATTAGGCCTCTTAATCATCCCTCTCATTAGTGGCTGCATTTTCAAAACGGTCTCAAAAGGAACTTTAAATATGAATAGCCAGAAAGAGATCTGCACAGATAAAATTGACCAAAATTTTGAGGAAGAAAAAATTAGATGCAAAGTGTTAGTGTTGTCATGGAGTAACTGGAATGCAATTTTGAGTCTGCAAATAGCTTGCACATAATACAGCATTTTTTTTAATCTAAAAAAGGTCTTTAAATACCAATCTCTTTGAACAGTGTAATGGGAAGTCTTTTACGTTGCTGTCTATTGTTAAAGTTGATAACTTTTTTAAAATGTTTGAATGAGAATTTTTGTTACTTAGGAAATTTTGAGTATTGAAGAAGAGACCAGTCTTAAGGCTAGGGACCCACTTATGTCACAGACAGCAAGTTAAAACACAATGTTGCTACCATACAAATGTGATCTCAGCATATCAGTGAATATATGTGGCAAAAATGCAATGTGATGCGTCTTCAGATCTGTTGTGGTTTGGGCCAGATTGGCCACTCAGGCAGAATGACAGATGCTTTCCCCTATCTCTCTTCAGAGAGAGGCAGGAGGGAGAGAGAGAAATTTATGCATTTAGAAGAAGCTAAGCTACTTAAATATTAATAATAAAATATAAAGGAAATAATGAAATATATACAAAACCATATCAAGCTTCCAAGATGACAGTCATGTCAC
>RSEF01000001.1:37511523-37522881 GCA_003993805.1 Himantopus leucocephalus
ACATTTCTAGAGTGGCTCAAGTATTTTAATGGTCTCAACATTCCAACCTTTTTTTTATACAAGATGGCAGGAGGCAGGAAAATGCAGAATCTGCAGTTTTAATCAGTGAAAATGTTTCCAGGGAGAAAGCTGTGTTCACATCTTCCCGCAAGCTCCCCTGAGCCATGGAGCTCAGCTCCGAAGACTGCACATCCTTTGTCTTAACTATGTGTGCTGTGCAGTTAGTAACAGAATGCAGTACTGATATCCAGCAAATGTTCTGCACTGAGTTAGCCTGTACTGAACAAAAGAATACAAAACCTATATCCTTCCTTGCAAGAATCATTAGGTTTCTTTATGGAACCAGCGGAAAGAAATACTATAGGTCTCCAGTCAAAACTCTGCCTAAAGCCACTGATCTATAAAAAGGCATCTATGAAGGTGCTCAAGGTTTTAAACTGAGCAGGCAGAGGACTGTCTGAGGAAAAGAATGAAAAAGCACTGTTTTTCTTACACAATGAAGCCCCAAAATCCCAACAGTGAAAAAGAGACATAGGCGGCTGCAAAAAGCACAAGACTGTGTTTGTGAGGAGACAAGACAAAAACCTTAGAGTTTAAGTGCCAACAGAAAGAGGGTAGGAACTGTGAAGAAATATGTTATCGTCTGTTGCAATTTCCTCTTGGGTTCTAGGGAACATAATTTGTGTGTTCTTAGTAAATAAAGAAAGATTATGCCCCAAAGAAATAACTATCAATTTTTCCTCCTAGAGGAAATAGCCCATAGAACCCTAAATTCTGGCTAACCACATGGGTTAGACAAAACAAACAGAAAAACCTCTGAAGAACTCAAATAAAAATGAATGAATTATTACAGTTCTTATGTACATTTAACATAGTAATAACATAGATCTGTACATGTGGCTGCCTTTGCTAAAAGACAAGCTGTCAATGAATTGAAGTGTAAGACATAAAGTGAATAGGATTTAGAAAATCGCCTGCTTCATGCTTCCCCTGTACCAAAAAGTAGGTAACCGGAGTACTAGAGGACAAAATCCACTTGCTATGGAAGATAATGATTTAAGCAGGAATGATGTGTGGTCCTAGAGGCATCGACAGACAAATCACTGGAAAACACATTTGAAAAAACACCAAAAACTGAAAGAACAAACCAACTATCCCACCAGAAAGCTAAATAGCAATTGTTAGTCAGGCGAAATGTGGCACACTGTTTGAAAACAGGCCATTTTCGTTATCATAAGACAAAAAGAAACTGAAACCATGACAATATTATTTCTGATAGCCCTAAAAGTAAAAGAAGCATAACCAATTGAACTTTTGTTATCCAGGGAAAATGCGCATCTGGGCTATCAAACTGTAGAACATGTTTCAATGACCCTATCATCAAAATTAATCTCTGTATGATCAGCTGAGTCTGAGTAATTTTTCCCCTTTTGTCTGTATTTTAACTCCTTGCAGTATGGGCATGAAATGAGACGATGCACAATAATTAACTACCATAATTTGTGTGCCTCTCTCTAATAAGACAGGAAAATAGCTCTCTGTATTACAGCAGCTTTGAATATCAATCCAGTATTTCTGTGAACAGTTTTCCAGAACACAGGTATCATTTAACAAAGCTTCAGTCCAGAGCTGGTTATGAACATACGTGCCACTGGTCTTCTCCAGCACATATTGCTTTCAAACTTATTTGCAGGAAGGCTTTATAGCCAATAAAGCAATGTTCTTCTCATTACTATGAGGTTTGTAGGGCGCCTGTCCTTGGTAAGATCTCTAATGGGATAAAGCTGCAAAAAAGGGCCATCTGCCTTCAACAGTCCTTCTGATGATAGTGCTGGTAAAGTATGCTGTTACCATTAGCGGCCAGCTGGCCTCTTACATCATTATACGTTACAAATGTTTTACAGCAAGACAATATAACATCAGACGACATTTTTTAAAAACCATAGCGTGATTTGAATTGTAAAACCATCCTTACAGAGTGGGATTGGCTGTGATTTTCAATGCAGCCTATCCAGGTTCAAATTTGTTTATGCAAGCCTTCTAATTCTTACTTTGGATATATTTCCTCATTCCAAAAATATGATGGTTCCTTCAATGCACAGGAAAAAAAAGTTCTGATGGAAGAAAAATGTCTAACAGAACAGATGTATTTTGGATTAGAATATAAGAATTACTGCCCACAGAATTTGGCTCTTTGGGTCTTATTTTTTGCTTAATGAAATGTAACTCTTTGCTTATGTGTCCTGATATGATAAACCTGTATACAGCAAAGGAGAAGTAATCCTCACAACGTTAGAGGTTGACAGACACCGTCTTACACTATCTACTAAAAAAATCACATCTATCTCAAATAAAAAGGAAATATACTGTCATTTTCAGCTTTCGCTTTGCAACACTAGACAGCTAATTTGTAATCACAGTAAAGAAAGCCATATCAGATAAGCAGTGGAAAACTGGCCTTTCGGAAATTTCCTATGAAAGTTTTAAGTAATAAAAGAAATACAAGGAATATGCTAATTTCTCCCTAATTTGCTTTTCAACAAAGAAATTTTCAAGAAAAGAATACCTTGAAATGCAGCTAATCTGCAACCATATGACAAAAAGAAAACTACATAAAATGAGAGAGATAATTCCCCTCAAAAAGTGAAAGCAAAAAGTGGGTTTACATTGTTTTGGAAGAAATGAAAATTTAATCTTGAGATACCATAATTTCTTTCAAATTATAGTATTGCTGCCCTAGGGAGAAAAGAAGGCAATGGTTAAGGAGCCAAAGAATATAATCGAACTTATTTAATTTACTTTTTAACTTACTGACTTTATTTTGTANAACTTACTGAATTTATTTTGTAATTGTTGACAAAACAGAAGAAATTTGGCAATTCCAGAAAAAAATACCAACTGGGAAACAAAGATTTTCTTAATATTCAGGTAAAGAAATCTTACTTTGCACTAAAGAAATGTTAGGATTCTGCTGGGATGAGAAATGGATGCAGAATTTTAGAAAAGCTCTGTTTATGTTCTGAATAGGTGGCTCATCACAAGTTTGTGACTGACATTATTTTTAATAGAAGACGTTCATTCGTGGCTATGCAAACAATCAAGCCATCCTTGAGTGTCCCATGAGGACATGAGTCATTATGCTGCCGATTACTTTGAATATCAGAGGCTGCTCTCCCTTTTTAAATGACACTGAAATGCCTTGAGGAACAGCATCTCTATGTAAGGCATTCATGGGCAAATATATGCAACCACTTTATTCCATGGTGATGAATTTTAGAGGCCATTGTTATTTATTTCTTTTCAGAAGAGCCTATAATGCAGTAGATACCTTTTAAAAATTAAAAAAGGCATGTTCACAGCTTATTTGTTTTTCCATTCTAAAAATTTCTACAGTTCTATGTCTGAAAATAATGGCAGATGTAGTGGAGCCAGCTTTTCTTTGAAAAATATCCTGGCCGGGCAGAGATTTCATTTTATTGTTGTTTTTGCTTTGTTGTTTAAATAATGCTCTCACTGCTAAAGAGAAAAATAGAGGTTGAAATGGAAGAAGCGATACCTCTGACAAGAATCAAATTACCAAGAAATATTACTATCCCAGATTTTCCTTGAAAAGTCTACAACACCCTTGTTTACAGGGGCACAGAAAAATATAGTCCATTAACAGTCAAACAAACAATTAGTTAAAAAATGTCCTGGAAATGTTGTGAAATGATGGTGAGGTGTTTTCCATTTTTTGCCACAGCATAGCTGATGGGAAATTCAGGACTTTCACCGTGCTCGCAGGAAGCAAAACCAAGCCCGGCGTCATATTCAGTGTGGCATGCTGGACTAAACCAGACCACAAACCTGGGTTCTGCCACACGCTTGTTGCAGCATCAGTGCAACTTTCTTTTTTAAGTGTAAATTTTTGCATCCTCCAGGCGTGCATTCAACGTTACATTCAAAGCAAATGCACTTTTGTTTGGTGATGAACACGATAGGTCCATTAAAAACCATGGAACTCTGGCAGTCCTGAGGAAGTGCCCCAGTTTTGCTTGTTTGTGGTCCTGGTCGGTGGTGACAGGAGTGCAAACTGCTGCTCCCTGTGCTCCCGTTGCACTGTAATAGCAGGGGGTTTGAGCAATAATAGTCCCTTGTATGCCTTTGTCCTCAAAAAAAAAGTTTATTTTCACTGGAGTACACATGAATAGTGATTCAATTTCATAACACACACACCACGAGAAACTGTCCTCCTCTGATATGTTTCACTCCTACCCCTCATAATTTGATTTTTTTTTTTCTTTTCTAGTTTGTTTGTTATTACTGAACTGAATCAGATCACATATAGGGATCAGACAAGTTCTATTGCTGTATGTGAGGAAGCAGCAGCAATGAATTTGGATGAGGGGTGGGATCACTTATTTCTCCTATTCATATTCATCATTCTATTTATTCTGTAGGTTTCCAGATTTTTAATCAAAGAGGAGCTTGGCCCTCATTCTGTATGATACAAACTACAGATTATAGAAGTTGACCCAAAAATTTCTGAATCAAGTATTCATTTATTATTGATTTGGTGCATGTGCAACTGGAAGATATGCTAAAGATTTGTATTGATTAAAATACACCAAGCGTTAAAAAGAAATTATTCTGGCATTAAGTGTATGTTCCCTATTCCTGGTGTGAACTCGCCATCAGCCTTCAGCATGAGACTTTAGGGTTTTTGCGTTGTTGGATTGTAGTACTCTACACTTTTCACATAACTGCACATCACCCAGTAATGCAGATTTCTCTGCGAAGCGGACCTGTTAATGAGTATCCAATCGTCTGTGGAAAGAAAGCTGTCTTCACATATTTTACCAGGGACATTTTGATAGTCTCTGCAGATCTTTACCAAAGCTACTCATTACATTTGAACCAGCTACAGAACCAAATATAACCTATTAGGAAGCTCCCTTATTGGTGATTACTTTTTGTGAGATCTCCAGTCAGGATAATTTGTCTAAATGTGATTTTTTTCATGTTAATACTCAATGGAAGGGTCTCTTGTACTAATGAAAATTTCTTACTAGAGTCTGTTATTTCAAAGCGGTTGTCTAGTAACCAAACTCATAATCTCATAAACATATATTTAAAAGCTAATTATAATAGAAACATAAAGAATCCTAACATTTGTCCAACTTGATTCTGTAAGGTATTCATCAAGTTTATGAGAATGCTCATGAAAAACACTGAATGCTTTTGATTTCTAGGCATACACATATCCATCTCAGATCAGAAGCATTTGGAAATGTTGTTTGTTTGCTTATGCTGGCTTAAGAGTTCGCCTGCAAACTTCTGTGCTGCAAACTGTAAGCCTAAATAACTCGTGTGCTTGCCATGTCAAATGGCAAAGGTTTGCAGGTTTTTGAATGCTAATGGAAATCTTGCAAATAAACCACCAGCTCCTAAATGGATCAAAATACATTTCTGCAGTGTGCAGTGTCTCTGCAACATACACTACTGAAGAAATGGAGGAGAAAAAGTTTGGAAAACTACTTCTCTTGAAAGTAAGGGTGACTTCAGCATTGCTTTTGGCTGAACTTTGGTTTTAGTTACATTTTTAATGACAATGTTGTGCTTCAAGATGTGCGTGTTCCCTTTATACTTGTACGCCTTTATGGCATATAAGAGAAGAGACTGACACAACTTGACACAATGACTTTCAGCCCCTTATGGAAACTGACACCTTTTAATTCAGAAAAAAACAAAACCATTGCAGGATGCTGACAAAAATGAAGTAATAGAGAAAAGAAACAGATTCACATCGCTACCCACTCCAAATAGTCTATGTTCACCAGCTGAAACTTTTTAGATATGAGTTTGCAATAAGTCATAGACCTGTCAAAATCCTGTCTTGAAACATTTATAGTAAATAAGAACATTTGATATAGTATTAAATGTAACTAGACAGATAAGTAGAATATGAAAAGCTACACCCTCCAGATTCAGCAGTTGTTCTTTCCAGGAGACACGGGTCATCTGTTGAAAGTACAGAACAGGAACCCTGAGAAAGCCTCTAAGAAGGGGATGATCTCTTCTGCCATTGGGAGAAAGCAGCACTTGCAAATTCCCCAGTTTTTCAGAACATTGAAATTAGCTGATTTAGTTGAGAGTAGAAAACTGTCAGAAGCAAAAGAAGAGGTACAAGACAGAAGACACAGAGAAGTATCTATGGAGGAAAGTGAGGAGAAAGAATATCCCATGAAGATCAATGGCAGATTTAGCTAGAGCCTTAAGGCCTTGGAGAAGGATAGAAATTAAAATATCCTTTTATTTTTGCAGGACATGCTTTTTCAAAGATAGAAAAGCACCTAGGACATGCTGGATGATTTCATGCGAGATCTGCAAAGCCCTGAGTTATAATCCTCTGCTTTTTCCTCTTACTTTTGGTCATGAACAAATAAATAAATTCATCTTTGCAGGATGCAAAGGAGGGTAATCCCTCAGGCACCTTCCAGACATCTTGCATCTCAAAGTCATTACAAGTTATCAGCCACATGCAGCATTCACCACCCCAGGTTTCTTGTTCCACACAGGTACGGTAACTTTACAATGATACTCGTGCACCACCCTTTTCTACAAGTTATAATGGCACTGGTAAAAGTAGATATCTCCTTTTTACGACAGTTTCAGGTACATAGGCACAGATCTCTGAGCATTGTGTGGGAAAATTATGGCCAACATCTATGCCTGTAAGTCAAACGAGTTGAAGCAAATTATCCTGCCCTAATGACAACTGCCTCGGCAGGACTGTAGTCATACAGCCGCAATCTCTTACCTTTCCCCTGAAAAACTGTAGACATCCAAATGGCCCCCACTGTTCTTAAATCCCAATTTGTGCTCAATAATTGCTCACTCCAAAACTGTGCCAAGGTTTATGCTAAATGTATCACTGTAAGGATGGTCTGGGGCCATTACTGAGCCCTAACCCTCGTCCTGTTTAGATTACCAGAGCAGATATGACTGTAGGACACTTTGAGGCCACTCGGGAAAATGCTGAGCCAAATTTTAAAACCAAGGTGTCACAGTATTAAAGTGAAAATAAACAGATAAAAGATGAGGCTACTTGTGAGGGAAGAAGAGAGATTTGTACACATCACTTAGTCTGGCTGTTAGCACCACTACTTTAGATCAATAAAATCTATTCTCTTATTACATCTGTGGCTAGCCTTACATCTTCCCTTTCCAGAGGGAAAACAATACGCCACCTGTTATACTGCATCTCAGCTCTCCATCAGTCCCTAGGCTGGTTTCCTTGCCTTGTAGATCTCTGAAGAGAGATGGTTGCAGACTTCAGTGACTCTAGTGCTCCAGTCAGCACTTTCCCATTATGTTGTTTGGGTCTGTGGCTCCTCCACAGCCATCTCTCCCTGTCTGCCTGTGGAGGAAGCTCAGGATGTCTATCATTTTTTTCTACAGGCTGTCCCTTGCTGAGCCTCAACCTTCCAGAAAATATGCATATCTTCACTAGAGATGACAATTTTGGTGCCTGTGGCCTGACATTATACTTACAGACATTACCTTGTGGCTAGGAAGGCATTGAAGTCATGTCATCCTTTATCAGAATATATATTTTGCATTGGCTCTCTTAATTTATGTTTTCAGCATGGTGTGTTAAGTCCGGAGGCACTCCAACTTTCAGTCTCTACTGCTAGGTCCTTCCTTTATTTAATACTGCTCTTGGCACTTGCCTGATCATGATATCTAAGTCAGCTTATTAACCTGGCAAGGTATTATCTCTGTTTTTCTTTGTTAGGTTAGTTTTCCAATTAGATGAATGCTGGGTCAGGCATTCAGCAGTGGTAGGAGTGCAGATCAGTGAAGAGCAGGGAAGGGAAGGAGAATGAGGAAAAAAGGGAGGTGGGAAATAGGAATGGAATCTCCCCTTTTTGGTTGTGGGGAATTGCTAATTCAGTATTATGTGCTATGCTGCGTTACGAAATTGCATTTCTAGGTTCAAGGGAAGATAACTATTCCTTGCCTATTAGGTTATTCTGCATTTCTAAGGATCCTTTTGAAAAGTCCAGCACCTTTTTTTCATAACACCAGAAGACTTTGAGCATTTTAGGTTCTATATAATATGCCCAAATCCCACATATTTTAAGAACGTTTGATCTAGTGGAAATCTAATTGCAACCCTTTACCCATCATTATTATAGCAGGGATGTCATATCTAACAAATACAGATCTTATGAGATTATATGTCTAAGACCCATTTTCTGTGATAATGATGTTTCTTGATGGTGAGAATAAAAGGCTAAAAACATAATGCAATTTTTTCTCCAATGTATAGAAACAAATGTGTGCCAGTCCTGGACTGGAGAACCACAGTTTAATTAAGCTTACCTACCTGCGTAATACTGGACTAGTAATTTTTTGCCATTTCATTCACATTCTTTAACAACACTAGCAGTTTTAGCTCATAATTTTCTGTATGGCACTTTTCATCTTTGGGGAATATTTCTTCTCCTTGCTATGTCTTCATTTCTTTTGCTTTAATTTCTGTTTTTCTACATTTTTCTTTTTGTCTTCATGGGCTCCTCACATCTTATACATGGCATCTCTTTCAGGGCCTCCTGGGAGGTAAACACACCTTACCTCACTGTATCTCCAATACAGACATTTTCATCTGAGCTGGTCCTCTAGAATCCATTTATAGTTAATGGAAAGAGACAGGCATAGCCTTTAAGATAATCTCAGCCATTCTTGTAACTGCAGTGTCAATACCCATCCCAAAAGTAATCAAGATTTCAGTTGTGTTCCAGTTTGCACCCCAGCTAATGATGTATCCATCAGGTATTCATACTAATAGTTTCTTTTCTTTTGCAAATTTGTTTGTTTGTTTGTTTCTTCAGCTCTGTCCAAAGTCTGGACAATGCTTAGTATGTCTTCCATGTGGCGTCCCTTTGTAGTCTTCTCCTTTGTTTTGTTGATTGTTCCTACGGTTTTGCTCTTTGGTAGCACACCTGTGTTACACAACCTGGTCTGCCTCTGCTCTATAGTCTGGTAAATTCTCATGGATTTTCTACTTTTAACTCTTTATTTTCTAACAGTATTTTTTCAGTTGCTAGTTCTCATTTTACCTGATGACCGACTCCACAAGACTCTACAGGCTGCACAGTTGGCTTTACAGACTGAATTCTGTTATAAACGTCCTCAGAGTTGCTCCATCATTTTACTTTTTTTACACAAAGCTAACAACTTGCAGAAGTTCATTGTTGTAGGTGTGCAATGTGCTTTGGATATTATGCCTTTTAGTGAAACCTTTGCTTGCTATTCTTGTGTGCTTCATTATTAAAGAAATTTAGAGTCTCTACATCAGCAATATTAAAATAAAAATCTTCTGGCAACATTCACTTTCATGAAGAGATGGAAGTCTCTTTTGAACCTCTTCCAGTCTCAACAGAGAGTTTTGTTCTTGATGCCAGGTGTTCTTGTACCTGGCTAGGGCAAGCTCTGGACTGGCGTTAAAACTCTGAGGTATCTTCCTTGAAACAGAAGATAAAGAAAGCAGCGATGAAGGGGACAGAGGCAGGGAGAGTGACCTCTGTGTTGTTTAACACCTACCAGCTCAAACTGCAGCTGCTTCAAACTAGTACATTCCATTTCCCTCAGAGAAACTACCCAGGATATCTTGGCCATAGTGGCATTCTTTTACACCAGTTTGGCTACCGAGTAAAATGAGAAATGAAAGATACAAGCTCGATCACATCTCCAATCCAATGTTCAAATCGCAATAGTGTTGAGGTGGTGACCTGAGCCAGCATTCAGCCCGTCACCTTCCTGGAGACACTGCCTGCTGCCCTGAGCATCATGGCCTCAGCCCTGTCCAAAACCCCTGTGTTGTGATCACGCAGTATGCAAATCACCAAAAGCTCACAGGTTTGGGAGAGAATAAAGATTTTAGAGCCCCGCTTAGAACAGCCCCCAGAGGGGTCACTGCCCCCTTTGCTTTGCTACAAACAAAATGACAACTTGCATATTCTGGTTGACTTTGCTGAAGGTCAGATTTCTGAGGGGAGCTAGGAAGAGTAAGGGTCTTGCCACCTAACACCACAAATTAAGCCTCCCCTACCCCCTCCCCACTCCTCTTTCATCATTCAGCTCTTTCCAGTTTTGGGATGCCATCAGAGAGATGTGGCCCTTCCCTCCAGCCCAATTCCAGACAGTGTATCATAGTGTGCAGTGAATTAAATGTGTTCTCTCAATTTGTGTCCTTTCTGTGCTACGGTGTCCCTGCCTGCTGTGCTGTCCTTGAAATGCAATGTGAAATTAGCTCTCGACAGTGCAGCATGGCAGAAATCAATAACGGAATTATGCCAGCGCGTAGGAAAGGCTGCTAAACCCTGGCAGCCCCGGCAGCATCTCAATGCACGCCATGACGAACGCTGAACTCTGGAAAAGAGAGGTGTCTCTCTTGTTAACTGCTGTGGTTCTGGCTGATGTGTTGCTAGAATGGCTGAGATATTGGAAAAGTACTGAAATACATCACCTGGTGATTTCTAGCTTTTATAAGTACATTTCCTGACTATGTAAGCAGACTTTAACTCACCGAGAATACAAGCCTCTGCTTTATTACTGCACTGAAAATGATCAGATAAAAGCTTCTAGAGAGCAATATTTTGGAGTATGTTTGTGTGTTCTTTCAAGGAAGCAGAATCATTTGTCACAGTAGATGAAACTGCAATCAGATTTGATGGCTTTTACATCAATTTACTAAGTAATCTGATTAAAGCCTCAAAGTCTTCTCACTATGATACTTAATGACTTGTCCTTGGAAGAATGTAATACTGTCTAAAAAGGTGTGATTAGGACTTGTTCTTTCTGGCTTCAAAATCCTTGAGGTGCATGAATAAAGATGAATTTTAGTGATACAGGTAATAGAAAATAACAATGAAATTATTTGATACTTTTGTGTTACTGTAGCTACAGAGAGATACAAAACTTAGCAGAACAGGTTGTTTTCAGGGGAATGAATTCTTTAAAAACAAAATAAAAGTTTTAATTGTAATGTCATAGGCCAAATTCTGTCCTTGCAAGAATCCTTTGAGCCAGATTCCTGACCCTTGTCCGTTAATTTTGTGCCATAAAAAAATGCACAAATAATTTTAACAGGCCTGGGAGAATTTCAAATTACTGCAGAGCCTGCAAAAGTAGATTACAATTTTTTTAACCAAATGTTCATTCGCTGGAAAACATTAACAAACTGAAGCCTAAACTGTTGGAGAGAAGGGCTTCCTTTGGAGGAGGAACTTCTTTACTTTGAGGGTGGAAGAGCACTGGGACAGGCTGCTCAGAGAGGTTGTGGAGTCTTCCACACTGGAGACATTCAAAACC